>JAGSMP010000167.1:3000000-3365385 GCA_029286625.1 Parnassius orleans
CTTTGATAATTACATAACAAATTTTGAATTTTACTGTCAAATATTTAATTTTAAAGCAAAGCTGATGAACAGAATGCTCTTTTTTAACCAGTCAGTGTCTATCTTTGTATAATATGAAGGTTTGTTATGTACCTACTATCAAAAAAAAGCACTCTGTGCTCTTGGTCTTGGTGGAGACATAGTGTTCTGCGACTCTGTGTACGAAATAGACTGTTTGGAACTACATAGCAGTTGTTTAAATCATCTCATGTAAAAAAATGTAAAACGCTCTTGAAACGGAAGGTATTTAATTAAATATTAAGGTAAAGGATTCTTGTTAAGTGGTCAAAATTATAAGTGTAGAGGTCTAATACTTTTTGAGTTATGGCGGGTTCGCAAAAGGCCCGAAATAGTTCGTGTAAATAAATATACACACTGCCGGTGCGTCGCCACTTACCATTTCCTTTTCCGAAATTGGCTGAGCTGACACACAGCCGTATTAACGGCAAAAAGCGCAAACAGGATTTAAGTTGGTAATTTTGCGCTTAGAATCATATCATAGATCTATACAAATAAATAAAATTGAAGTGTCTGTTTGTTCAAAATAACAGCATTTTACTAAATGCATATGAAAGTATAAAGATACCACCACTTATAACAAAAAAAAAACCGTTTTTAAAATTTTTGTCTGTCTGTTTGTTCCGGCTAATCTCCGAAATGGCTGGACCGATTTTGACGGGACTTTCACTGGCAGATAAAGGAGTAACTTAGGCTAATTTTATTTTAGATAAATAATTAGGGTTTCCGCAAAAAAATTAAAACCTATGAAATCCAGCTGTAATAAATTCCACGCGAACGAAGTCGCGGGCACCATCTAGTTATTTTATACACTTTATACATATGCATTGTAAAAATTATGTATTTGATTTAACCGAAGCCACAGTTTGTATGTCATAATTGTTGAGGATTTTGATACAACTTTCCAGAAGTTTGTTGTGTGTTAATACAACTTTACCCCTCTTAATGGGGGAGGCTCATGTCCAGCCGTAGACTGTTTTGGCTGATGTGGTGGCAGTGGCGTAGCGTGCCTTAGACGGGCCCTGTATCAAAATTTATTGGGGGCCCAAATGAAGGGTAATGATTTTTCACAAAAGGAACAAAAACGCAATTGAATTAAAATAATTATATATTGATTATAAGTCGTTAAAATTTTTACTTTTAAGTTATTAATTACAATTAATACTCTTAGGAACTAAGCTAGCCAAACAACTCAAATCAAATATACACTTTTCTTGCCTTTTGCTCGGCGAACTTATTTATTAAATCATTCACAATGAAGACTATTTTTCCACCACTGCTTGCAACCTTATGATGTTAAGGGGATACCCAATAACAACGATACAGCAACAATGCAATTGCAATTAGAAAATCGTCGTCAATATTCGCTAGCAGAATATCTGGACTCAATGCATAGCGACTCTCAACTAAGCCTTGTTATTCCGAAGGAAAATAAACGTATGTGTGTGGTGCATTTACGGAATCTCGAATCGATATTCCGAAACGGCTTTTCGAAACGGAATTCCCACCAGCGAGGACCCGTCCTTATTTGACGACTTCTCTTCCCCCTTTTTCTTCTCAAATAAGCCGCACCAGGAACACAAGGCGCACTGCCCTTCGCGGCCTCTTACTCCATCTGCACAATGGACTCATCATCATCATGGAGGTCATAGAGCCAGGAAAAAATTAGCACTCGGAAGCATCCAGTGGTACAGTCCCGCCAAGTAGCGGAGGATAGTCGAGTGGCACATCGCCATGCCAACAATCCTCTTCCCTTGCGACCCCATCTCGGCTGCAGCGATATAGAGAGAGGACTCTCCTCTAGCCGCAGGCCACTAACACACATCCAAGGGCTCGACAAGCCCACTCAGAGTGGCCGCCTTGGGCCAGCCCTTCACTTCGGGCCAGCCATGTGAGTCGCCCTACGTTTACCATGGGTTACCAAGCCACGGCTACTAACCCCCCCCCCCCCCCTCAACTCACGCAAACTCACTTAAGACATTAATAATTTTGCAGTCCCAATGTAAATTTATTCCCTTGATATAATAAATTGGTCACATTTAAACATATTTAACAAATTTACGTCTTGTAAACACAAAGTCGTCATCAGGCGACCTTTCTACGCTTGGCTACCCTTGAGTCGGGGGGAAAACAAGGAGAGAAAAAATAAAAAACATTCGAAATAATAATCTAATACTTTTATACTTACTGGTATTGGTACTACCCGAAAATATTGTGGGGTATAGGGTATACCTACTGCACTTTTTCAAAGGGGTGCCTTTCTTATGTCCAATAAAACAGTCGTGTGTGAAGTGTTTAGAACAAAGATAATCATTTTGTTTCGGACGCCAATTCCCAATTTTTGTGTAATTTTATTCTAGGTTAAGTTGAAAACCTGTTAATTAATAAACATTTGATAATTATCTGTTGTCGGCGACTTTGGTTGTTAACAGATATGGGTAGAAAGAACATCGATAAGTATTATAGACAAGGAACTCGACAACCCTATTGAATTTTATTGTTTATCAAAACTCAGAAATATAAAGCTAAACATGTTTTTAATTACGATATTAAAATTAGTAACAAATTTCGCAACTTTACCAATGGATGTTAACTTTGCCATCAGGGGTGTACTGGTACAAAATTAAGATTATCACGGAAAACGTGACGTTTTTCGAGATAAGCCATGTTTTGGATGAAAATACAATAACTAATTGACAGAGCATTGCTTTCGATATGGCGACATGAGAGTTAATTTTGGCATTTTATTTTAACGCGGAATTGTGCCGGAGCAATAACCTCTTTGTTCAGTGCTCCAGAACTTTAGTTTCTTTTTTGTTTGAAATACTGTATATAATAATATCTTTAATTAATATTAGATTAAAATTATAATATATTAAATTAAAATTAATATTAGTTTTATCGCATCTAAAGGAATTCAGAGAAATTAAAATATGAATATCACAATAACTAAAAAGAAACTAAACGCTTTTTTTTAATCTGGCTTTACGGCTCTGGGTTCTAGCCCTTCTGAGCCTAAACTAAAAGTTGTTTTCTAGGACAGCTAAATAATTAATAGCATAAAACAAAGTTGCAGGTACATTTAACATTTATAGGTACTTTTAGACTGATGGAAAATCCTTTTAGTAGTTCCGGCAAAAATAGTACACTGACCAAGAAACATGGTGTGGAGGCTATTTTTACATGTATTGATTGATTAGTGAATATACATCACAAACACCATTAAAGTAATTAAATAAATATGATTAAAGCCAAAATTAATAAAAGATAATATGTTCATTTATAATATTACCTTTACATGCTATATAGTAAGAAAGATGTTTTAATCTGGTTGTAAAAGGATAAAAGACAAAGTAAAATACCACTGTATTTATTACTGTAATCATTTCAAAAGTAGTCTATTAATAGTGGAACAGACAGACAGGCGCGGTGCTAAGACTTTATTTTGATATATCTTTGTTGGTTAGTAAAGGTGCAGTGTGTAAACTTTGCTTTAAAATATATTAACTGATTAGTTATTATACCCCAAACACCATTAAAGCCAAAATGACTAGGTAATATCATGTTTATTTATGTTAATAAATATGAAGTGAGATGTTTTAAACTAGTTTTGTAAGGATTACAAAACACATGTATAATTTAATTGTATTTATTATTTTCAGTCATTATCATTCCAAAAGATTTTTCAAAATAACTTGATAATAACATGTCCATTTATGAAATTGTTAGGAATCATAAGGATATTTTATGTGATATAAGACTGTTGTCTTCAATATCCATATACTTTTTGTTTGCTTACGAGCAGCTCTGCAAGATTTCAGCCTACAAGACATACACATTTATTCTAAGCAACCCACCTGAAAAAGTTAATGAATATTGAAACAAGCACACATGTACTTATTTATCTAATATCATTTGCAACCAGTAACACGGTTTTAGGTGCATGTGTGCGTCCAACAGTGAACTATTAAGGGTGTTTAGCGAGTTTTACCTCTACAGCGATTGAGAAAATAAATAGCACGTAAGATGTTTTGAACTGGTCGTGTAAGGATAAAAAAACTCTGTATTGTCACTGTATTTGTTATTGTAAAATCATCACATTCTTAAAGCAGTATTAAAAGTGACACATGCCACCAGGTGCAGTGTCAGGACATTGTTATTAATTTGTATTGATTGAATAACATGTTTACATTCAAGCACCATTAAAACCAAAATGACTGAATAGTAACATATCCGATTTTACGATATTAACCACGAAAATAAATAGCATGTAAGGTGTTTTGAACTATTTGTGTTAGGATAAAAGAAACACTGTATTGTCACTGCATTTTATTGTTTATTATTGTAAAATTATCATATTCTTAAAGCAGTCTATTATAAGTATCACAGGCCGCGAGGTGCAGTGCCAGGACATTCTTTTAATATGTGTTCATTGATTAGCATGTTTACATCCAACTGCAATTAAAGCTAAAATGTAAAATTCTCAGTAGCAGTCTCGTACCGGTAAGCTCAGTGTGGGACGGCTACCCTCTAGTTGGAGTGACGACCTGGTAAGATATTCAAAAGTCTATGGATGCAGGTGGCTCAGGACCGTGTTTTGTATAATTCCTTGGGGAGGCCTAACATAACATAGGCCTAGGGCTATAGGCTGTAATGATGAAGAAGTTTTAAACTAGTTGTGTACGGATACGGCTCGACCGGGTAGGACACGCTCACGGAAAGCCGAGTCCTTTTACTGGAAACAAGCACTCCATCTTAGTCCTCAGGGTGACAATGCATCTGCATTTTGATTCTTAAACGAGGATAAATGTAGATGTCTATGAGCCACAGCATCTACTTACCATCAGGTGGACCGTGCGCTCGTTTGTCACACTTATTCTATAAAAAAACAAAAGGAAATTGTCAATTGAAAGAGATACGAAAAGGTACCAGAGCATCTATTCAACTTGCTCGGCGTTTATTTATAAATTAGGCGCTTTATTTATAATAAGTCACAGTAGAAACAGGTCAAGTAAGCAACAATAATTACAAGTTTTATTGATTATTATTCGTCATCATTACAACAATTATATGTATGTATGTAGTATGGTGTCGTAAAAGTCGTAACAGAGTAAAATAAAGATACCAGAAGATGAGCAGCAACATCTCCTATAGAATACCCCAAAAGCTTTGGTTGCCACAAGCGTAGCAACTGTGGCAAAACTACTAATGTAATGATGCATATTTATATTACTATATAAATATGCATCATTACTACTTGTGTATAAATTATTCCAATCATTGTGAGGTTCATTTAAGTGGTATTCACAAATACGAGCGCACAGTGGCACATAAAATGAGTTATCAATCAGCAATCTCTTTTCGGTTAGTAGTTCTTTTTAGTTTAGGTATTAGAATCTAGATAAATGATTACATAACTTAAAAATACAGTGTCGGAAGTAGAAGCAGCACGCTTATAACTAGCCACAGAATAGAATAGAATCATTTTATTCAATATAGATTAGAATACATAATACTTATTAAAAGTCATTTTTACTTTTACCACTGGTTCATAAAGAACCTCTGTCCTGGGAAGAATCAGCAAGAAACCCAGCGAGACTTTTTAAAAAAAGCACATTTTACAATATAATTTCTTATACAATTGTTTTGAAAACATTTGGAAACAGCATGGTAGCGATCACCTCATTCCAGGGTTATTATCAGTCATTTACTCTCTAGTAGTATAATAACCCTTACTAGACAATTTTTGCTTAAGAAATAATTTAAACCTTTTGATAGAAAAGGTCTGCATATTATAATATGCAGACCTTTTCTATTCAATGTAATTGTTGATGCCGCTCTGGAAATGGCAGGAGTTACAGTTAAAGGCATAAGGGGTGTTTGTTGGATGTTAACGATGTCTTCAATATTCATGAATTGTAATTCCATATCCCTGTTATCATTTGTGTCTCCATACAGTTGTAGAAGCTCTCGGCCGACAAGATTGCAGACTCATTCTAAATGATCCACCTGAAAAGTGTTTTTTTTTCATCAACTAACCGAACAGACTATAGTTTTACAGTGTCTTCCACCTAAATAATGATATTTATTAATATTTTATTTATTTCAATCTTTATTACTAATAAACAGTCTTAATGTCTCTTAAATTATATATAAATAGCATGTACTCGTTTCCTTCATAATACTTTTGTAGTAAACCAGATTCCACTAAGGTAAAAGAAATAAAATACATCAAATCAGAAAGGTAAACAAGTGAAGTAGTTATTTTAGAATTATAACATTATTTGACTAAGTACAAGTTCCTAGACGTTTTACATTTACACTAATTTCATTTAAGGTAAAAAATATTACTTGTGTATTAAGTACAAAGGCAGACAAATATGGGGTAAGGTAAGGAAGAAGTAGCAACTAAAGAAAAAAAACTGTGGTTATCGAATATCTCCCCTATAAGGCAATCTGTGGGGGAGGTCTATGTTCAGCAGTAGACTTTTGATAGGCTGTAAAGTTAAAGATAACCTGGTGGTGAATAGCCAAATTGTTTGTAGTGCGAGGTGTATGATACTACAAACATCAATCTGTGTGCAAAGCGATTATGCCAACTCCTCCGGCAACCCTATTTTGGGCAAGGGATCACTTACAGGCTGTTAAAGTAAAGTAAGTACCTGGTGTGATGGTATCCACTGCAAAATAATATCTCTTTCTGCTGAGTTCTTAAAATGAGCTCTTAAAATTGAAGATCCACATGGAATGCAAATCTTCTAATGGAATGAGCAGTTTCAATATTTTCTTGCAATATTCTTAGGCAGTTACAACAAACTGCATCAAGTAGATGTAACTGAAAAAATTGGGATTGCAAATAAAAATAAAGAAGTAAAAAAATATTAAATTCAGAAAGAATGTACATTACCTACAATCAACAAAATAACATAAAAATAATGTAAACAAAATTCTTGCTTCCCTGATGGAGTTTAAATATAATAAACATAAATAGTAGATGTATTTAATTAAATATTAACACTAATATGTATTCCCTAATAACATCCATTTATTTTTATGTTATCTATATCTATAAATATTAAATTCAGAAGGAATGTGTGTACATTCCTTCTAAATTTAAGCAGCATCTTCCTATTAACAACTACCAATAAAAAAACTGTGGTTGCCGACTCATCTACTAAGCATGGCAACTATAGCAAGTATCCTCCTTTGAAATCTGAGGAAGGTCTATGTTCAGCAATGGGCTTTTGATAGGATGTAACGGTTGTGGATATAGTTACTCTGACAGACACTTTTAACATAGATTTGTGTATATTTTGTGTGATTTTATTTTCTCTATTAATTAAATTAGATTTTACCAATAACATAACACTTCAATACTTTGACACTTTTAACATACTAATAAGAATTGTGTTTGTCATATGTTTTAGGTAATTCAACATAAATTATAGATTTTCCAAAATTCTAGGAGCAAAATTAAACTTGTATTATACACTCACATATACTTTTAATTAAACTCGTCAGTTTTCATTTTCGAATGTCATTGGCGAATTAAATACATAATGAGGAATATTTGGCCAACCTATATAATATAATCCAACAGTAGTAGTAGTATAATATTTTGGACTAGAACTTCGAGAGTGACAAAATAAGATATATTTCACATAAAAGTTTGAAACTTTAAATCAATTGTAGGTTTTGTACAGTTGAATTCTTCGCATTCCATAAGATAAGATACTCACCTCTTGAGAAATCCACAAATATAAAAGTTGGCGCACATTTGCTCCTGTCTCGGCTAGTTATTGTCTTCGCACAGTGCGTTGAAATCCACAAATATTATTTAATTGTTTTCAGTGTATGCTGATCTTCCAGATAAGTAAGTAAGTACAAAAAACAGCAGCCTGACGAATGTCAATGCCGTAAAGTAATACCCAATATTATGATAATATGGCCGTCGGTTTTTACCCAGCACGGAAGTCAATGACAAAATAGCGTTTCGTTCCACGGTGTCTTTGAACCATGTTATATGATATAAGCTAACACTTTTAGAAATAGGATAAAAATCTCAGTGGTATCCCTTTTTAGTAATAAATATATAATATACAAATAAGTACAAATATAATATGTATATAATAAGTTATCTTGGTAAAAAAATACATTTTTCTTTTAATAGAAACTGCAAAAATGATTCATTACACGCATTTTCCCCATGTTACATTAACCAGAACACGGAATATCAAAACCACTCATTTTTTTTAGATTTCTTGATTCCGTTTAGATATTCATAAAATGTATAGGCCATTTATTATAATAAATTGGTAACTTTTTTTTGTATGTAATACCATTAAGGGTCGTTAAAATTTCTAGTGGGCCCAAAAACGACTGACTCCTTTAGCATGTACACAAAAAATTGCAAACTTATTACTCGGTGCAGCTTATCGATCGATTTTATTTTGTTGCTGGCTTTTTATGACTTGCTGCTTGTACAACTGAACAGCAACAAAATATCTGCCGACTTTTTTTTTAAAAATCTCCTGTAAATTTAGCATGTACACAAAAAATTGCTAACTTATTAGTCGGTGCAGCTTATCGATCGATTTTATTTTGTTGCTGGTTCTTTATGACTTGTTGCTTCCATAACTGAAAGCAACAAAATATCTGCCGACTATTTTTCTAAAAATCTCCTGTTCATTTAGCATGTACACAAAAATTGCTAACTTATTACTCGGTGCAGTTTATCGATCGATTTTATTTTGTTGCTAGCTCATTATGATCTTATACTTCCACAACTGAACAGCAACAAAATATCTGCCCACCTTTTTTCAAAAAATCTCCTGTAAATTTAGCATGCACACAAATAATTACTAACAAATTACTTGGTGCAGCTTATCGATCAATTTTATTTTGTTGCTGGTTCTTTATTACTTATTGCTTCCATAACTGAAAGCAACAAAATATCTGCCGACTATTTTTCAAAAAATCTCCTGTAAATTTAGCATGTACACAAATAATTACTAACAAATTACTTGGTGCAGCTTATCGATCAATTTAATTTTGTTGCTGGCTCTTTATGACTTGTTGCTTCAATAACTGAAAGCAACAAAATATTTGCCCACCTTTTTTCAAAAAATCTCCTGTAAATTTAGCATGTACACAAATAATTACTAACAAATTACTTGGTGCAGCTTATCGATCAATTTTATTTTGTTGCTGGTTCTTTATTACTTATTGCTTCCATAACTGAAAGCAACAAAATATCTGCCGACTATTTTTCAAAAAATCTCCTGTAAATTTAGCATGTACACAAATAATTACTAACAAATTACTTGGTGCAGCTTATCGATCAATTTAATTTTGTTGCTGGTTCTTTATGACTTGTTGCTTCCATAACTGAAAGCAACAAAATATCTGCCGATTATTTTTCTAAAATCTCCTGTAAATTTAGCATGTCCACAAAAAATTATTAGCTTATTACTTGGTGCAGCTTATTGATCGATTTTATTTTGTTGCTGGCTTCTTATTACTTGTTGCTTCCACAACTGAACAGCAACAGAATATCTGCGACTTTTTTTCTAAAAATGTCCTGTAAATTTAGCACGTGCAAAAAAAATACTTACTTATTACTTAGTGCAGCTTATCGATCGATTTTATTTTGTTGCTGGCTCTTTATGACTTGCTACTTCTGTTACTGACCAGCAACAAAATATCTGATATTTTTTTCTAAAAATATCATGTAAATACCGGGTTTTTGTGAAACGCTCTCGAAAACGAAGACAGATGATAGTACTAAGGATGATTTATTTTCCTCGGGATCGAATTTCTTTGTGACCCATCTTCATAGGTATCCTTAGTACTATCATCTGTCTTCGTTTTCGGGAGCGTTTCAAAAATACCTTGTATAGCATGTATACAAATAATTATTAACAAATTACTTGGTGCAGCTTATCGATCAATTTTATTTTGTTGCTGGTTCTTTATGACTTGTTGCTTCCATAACTGAAAGCAACAAAATATCTGCCGACTTTTTTTCTAAAAATCTCCTGTAAATTTAGCATGAACACAAAAAATTACTAACTAATTACTTGGTGCAGCTTATCGATCGATTTAATTTTGTTGCTGGCACTTTATTACTTGTTGCTTCCACAAATGAACAGCAACATAATATCTGCCGACTTTTTTTCTAAAAATCTCTTGTAAATTATGCACGTGCACAAAAAATTACTTACTTATTACTTGGTGCAGCTTATCAATCGATTTTATTTTGTTGCCAGCTCTTTATGACTTGCTGCTTCTGTTACTGACCAGCAACAAAATATCTGCCATTTATAAATTTTTTTGGAATGGAAGGAATTGTTCCAGCTGCTGAAGTCCAAGATTAATTCCAAGTGCTGAATTCCACTATCTTACACTGCAACAGAACTCGAAATTACATCCTCATCATCTCTATGGCTGGCGGTCCACTGCTGTGCGATTTACGCGGAGCTTTCTGCTTCGCACGACTTTACTGTGGAATTTTCTGTCGCCAGCGGTTTTTCTAAACCTATAAGACTTAGGAAACTTCAAGAAAAGAGTCTACTCGTTTCTAAAAGGCCGGCAACGCACCTGCCTGGTATGGCGGATGTTCATAGGCGACGGTGATTACTTACCATCACGTGAGCCGTACTTACTTAATTTTTTTTCGTTTAAAATTTTTCTCGCGCGCCCCTTTGTGACCTTGCGCCCCTAGGCACGTGCCTAGTTTGCCTTTAGGATAATCCGCCACTGCCGACAGGTTACCCTTCTACGATAACAGTGGAGTATATTTGATCATCCCGATATACCTATTTCAAATATTATGTGAATGAAAATTTGTGCGGCTGCAAAGAGTTAACAAACCAATGGGTTACACGTTAGCGTAATAGTCACCATTCGGAGCGTAGATCAGAAGAAGTAGTGTTCTGTGAGCGTGGGCAATAACAGAATAACCAACGCATTTTCGTAATCCACAATTTGCTCCCGTACTTCGCTAGCCAACAATTGGTTCCCATGCAACAGATATGGGATTGATCTAAATTAGTAACAAACAAGCAGCCCACCAACACACATGCGAAGTGGGCTCGCCAAGCAATCTCGGAGTGCCCACTTCGGACCGGCCCTTCACTTCAGGCTAGCCATTATGTGGGTTCCTCTTAGTTGCCTATGGGTGACCAAACTACCGCTACTAAGCCTACAAGCGATAACAAGACGGGAACCTGTATGGGGAAACAATCCAATGCTTACCTAAAATTAAGAACTAATTACACTAATAAAATGTATGAACAACAGTACCTAGTTTGTACCAGTTCTGGCTCACTGAGTCAGAACTGGTACAACTCTCTCATCTGCTGACGGTGGGTCAGCGGATCCTGGGTAAAGGGGTTTTGGCATGCTCTGATCACGAATCTGCGGTCCGTTTTTGCGTAGGATGCGCGGTTCCGGAGATGTGCAGATCAATTAACTAATATCTAATTGATATCCGGTGGGCCTGCACCTTCATTAGCGTTCCATTGTTCAGCCTTTCCTCTTATCTATTATTCCTTGAACACCGTCATTGCCGCTCTTATCTATTACTCGTTGTAGACCCTGCTTATCAGTGCTATTGTATTATACTTCTTTGTTCACAACTACCACGCTATTCTGAATTATCAATAAAACACATTCCTTAATTTTGTTACAATTTTAATTAGGTCCTTACATATGAAATTGGCGTTTTGTACGGGAGGAATATAAAGTCATTTTTTTTTGTAAATATATTTAATTAATCAAAGTATGCACCGTTGTTATCTATGCACTTTTGCCATCTCATAGGTAGTTCATTGATCCCTTTACTAAAAAACCCATGGGGGCGAGAATCAATAAACTTTTGGAAGGCGGTTTGGACTGCCGCATCGGAGTTGAATTTTTTGCTAGTAAGAAGTTGTCCAAATTCCGGAAAAATGGTAATCTAGTGGAGCAAAGTCCGGAGAGTACGATGGATGTCGCAGACATTCCAATTGCAGCTCATCTAACTTAGTGGTTGTTTGTTGTGCAGTGTGTGGTCTTGCGTTGTCGTGAAGCAGCAGTGGCCTAGAGCGATTGACGAATCTCGGTTGTTTAGCAGCTAGTTCTTCCTTCATGGTTTGCAGTTGCTGACATAGATATCTGCCATAATCGTTTGGCCAGATTTTAGAAAGCTGTAGTGAACGACACCGGCTCTAGTCCACCAAATACTCACAAGTAACTTTTTCTGAGTCAATTTTCGTTTAGGGCAGGATTTGGCTGAGTCTCCAGGGTTCAGCCATTGCGACGAGCGCTTCCGATTATTGTACAGTATCCACTTTTCATCACAAGTAATAATTCGGTTTAAAATCCCTGTATTATTGTGTCAGTTGAGCAAAGTAACACAGCAGTCGACGCGTGTTTGCAAGTTCGATTCACTCAATTCATGAGGTACCCATCGTTCAAGTTTTTTTATCTTCCTGATTTGCTTCAAGTGGATTAATACAGTTTTATCACTTACCCCGAAGCCTGCAGCTATATCTGAAGTGCTTTGTGATAGATCCGCTTCTACAATAGCCTTTAATTCTTCATTTTCCACTTTGGTCTCCGGCCGTCAACGGGGTTGGTTCTGTAGGTCGAAATTTCCAGAACGTAAACGTTGAAACCAAAAATATACCGTGCTTTCTTTTGCGACACCAGCGCCGTACACATCATTAATCCTTCGAGCTGTTTCTGCAGCACTGGTGCCACGGTAGAACTCGTACTCGTAAATATACCGATATTTCATGTTTTCCATTGTGCGGTAATAAGCGACGCCAAAGAATAAAATAATGAGGAAAAAACAAATGAATGACTGTTTTCAAAACTCAAATGTACCAGCTAAATGAATTTATAAATTTGAATTTGGAATTCTTAACCAAAGAGGAGATATTTCAGATCAAAGTGGTCAGTACGACAAAAAGCTAATTTCATATGTAAGGACCTAATATTTCCAAAATGTTATTGCTTATTATCTATAAAATAGGACCTAAACATCTCATCCACTAAAATATCGTTGTACAGTTTGTTCCCTGTAAATATGCTCGTAAAACTATGCATTGAACATCCCTGTAACTTATATTGCAAATACATTAAGCAATATTCACCACAAACTGAAGTCCACTCATTCTGAATCCTATCAACATTCCAGTCCCATTCTTTACAATTCCTTTTTAAAAACTCTAGATGATATCGTGCAGGTGATCGTCCATATGAATTAAAATATTGACCGATGTCATTCGGTATCGATATATAAAGCTATCCAATGTGAGCCTGGTTTAACATCTGTATCCAAATTGCATATTATATACGTTGGTACGTGGGTATACATGGGCAGTCTATTAGCAGCAAAAACATTATTTTCTAGACTGGGATGAATCTTTTTCAGATGTTGTTGTACATCTCGTGTATCCATGATATTACTGCTATTAGTAGATTATTACAGTACCAATCTATTCAAAGGTTAACATAGAAATGATCAAATATAATTATTTGTAAATATTAAATCGCATTCTTTTGTGATGATTTGTGTATTTGAGAAGTCATCGGTGTAGCGCAAGTCGCAACACGAAAGAATGCGAGATATAGTTGTTGACTCATAAAAATACTATCAGTTTCACTGCGGAAATTCTTTAGATAAGAATTATAGTGATTTGTAGATATTAAATTGCATTCTTTTGTTATAATTTGTAGGAGTCATCGGTGTAGCGACAAGCTTATCTCGCATTCTTTCGGGTGAAAAAATGCGAGATAAGCTTTGACTCCTAAAGTTGCTATCAGTTTCACTGCGGAAATGCTTTAGATTAGATATAACTTACTGGTGCTATATAAGACCGAGCAACTGCAGTCATGGAGTCAGTGTATGGTCGTTTGACCGCAGTGGATCTACCAATAAACGAATTGATATTAACACGATAACTGTGTTGTTGCAGAAATCATTCAACTTCGATGAAAATACCTATAATCAGTATTACTACTCGCCACTCTCCTCAAGAGGAGAGTGATGACATCGTAATTAATAATAACACATGCGATGGTAGAAAAAGAAAATCACAATCGATTGATAATTTTTTGAAGCTGAATCAAAAATAAAAGAGAGGAAGCTGTTATCGTCAACCGTAGAACGAGCCGCTAGAGATGGTGTAGCATACATTTCTACTAATTCTGACGATGGAGACCAAGCGACGCATCTCATAAAAATTGAAATGTACGATATGAAGAAGCTATCCAAGATTACAACTACTGATCATTGAAAACATGCTTCTACGAGGATTAAATATTATGTAAAGACTAATAAGGATAGAATCTACGGCAACACAAACGCCCTTGTATACAATATTACAAAGACAATAGCAGAAAGTGAAAAAGTTAAGAAATACTTTTTTAACAATGACAGTCATTAGCTGATCATTAGTGAATGTGATTCTGTTTACTTAAATTACTTCTGTGTACTCATTAGATCATTAGATAGAACGAGCTGTCATCTTGTACCGCTGAGCGGAAGACAAGAGCAGAAGGAAGAGATGAGTGTGGCATACGTGTACAGAACATGTCATTGAATAGCAAAACTACAACACTGAGTGGAGAAGAAAAAGAGAAGAATATGCAGTACTCAAGAGCTAAATATGCTAAAATCTAGTCGGTGGCTCAGTTTCGAAGACTGGCCTCTCGTTATGCGACAAAAGCCTGAAGATCTTGCAGAAGCCGGTTTCTTTTATACTGGCCATGCAGACAGGACCAATTGTTTCCATTGTGGTGGTGGTTTAAAAGATTTGGAAGATGATGATGATCCTTGGTAGCAGCATCTTCAGTGGTTTAGTCAGTGTGCTTATGTAAAGTTTAAACTCGAACAGTGTTTTGTATAAGATTAAATAGGGGGTTTATAAAGAAATAAAAAATAATATATTGCATACAAGTTGTTTTATTTAATTTTATAATGTTTCACATAGTTACATATACACAAAATGCATTACGCATAACACAAAAACACTAACACAAAACACACATTATAACCTTAACTACTATAGTCTACAGTAACATTTTTGTTTTTATCTATTTCAATAATATTATCAGACTCAGCATAAACTATACAGTTAATTGTTTGTATTAGTGAGGATTCAAATTCGTACTTCTAATCTTACAGTACCATGCTTTATGAGATTCCAATGAGATTATGAGTTAGCTGA
Source organism: Parnassius orleans (assembly GCA_029286625.1). NCBI lineage: Eukaryota > Metazoa > Arthropoda > Insecta > Lepidoptera > Papilionidae > Parnassius > Parnassius orleans. The sequence continues at coordinate 3,015,276 of JAGSMP010000167.1, forward strand.
TAAATCAGGAGTTAAATCAAATGCTAATAGACAGTAACCTTTGGCATACTGTTCACAAGAGATTCCATTTCCTTCATTAAGAAAGTGAATACCAGTTCCCGAGAATAGAGTATGATATGCTGATGTAAATATACTATTATTAAAAGATGGTTGCAAAGCTTTTGAAGGTATTTGTTGACCATCAATATATAAGCTGAAAAAATAAATACCATAGTTTTCAAAGTTAAATGGATTTTTAGTAAGGGAACCATTAAATGCAGAATTGTTCACAAATCAATTATACATCTTTTGGGTACCTGTCCTAAGAATATATTATCAAGAGTTTTTCCTTGAACACCCGATGGAATTGTTAAAACTTTTACTTCAGCTCGAGTAATAGGATATTTAGCAGTGGTAGAAGCTAAAACTTTTTGATGTGCGAGTAATACACTTGGATTAATTCGTGCTCGTCGGACAATAAGAGTTGCGTCCGTAATGCAAACTTTAAACTTTACATCGTTTGACCCAGCAATTAAATTAAAACTCTCTCTTGATCGAACTAATTTTACACTCATTTCAACACCATTAATTAAAAATTTATCTTGGTTGAAAATGTCACCGTGAAGATGTCCAATCATTTCTATTTCCTTACTTTCACTAACCAATTCCTGTCTTGTAACAAATCCTATGTTTCTACCATCTGTAGAATCCATTTTTCCTGCTGTATTCTCATACCAAAGACTACAAGTAAGGTGAGATTGTTTAGCAGCAGGAGCATAGTTTAAAAGGGTTTCCATGTATGCTTGATATGCATAGGTATTATTAGGTGGTAATACAAGTTTTTGGTTTAAATAAACATCAAGTTGACTAAAAAGGGGGGATGAGTCGCTCGCGTCCGTAAGCTTCGACCACCTAATCCTAGGCCCACCCTACATGTGTCCCCCGGGTGGTGCTAAACAAGCAACAAAGCCGAAAGAACAGACTTAGGTCCTCACCGTGTGGTAGCGGTGTAAAAAATACCACCAACTAATTTCGCACCATGAGGCACAAAAAAAAAGAAATGGCCCCGAGTTCCCGGCGCCCCTTTAATGGGGCAGGGGTGCGAAGAATCTCCGGGAGGAAAATCGGCGACGAGGTTCGCCATCCTTCACGTTCTGTCTATCGGAGGGGCGAAAAGTGGATTACGGAAGCCTGTATGGCTACACTGAATGTATGTAGAGCAATGAATGATAAGATGGATGAAGTATGCGGTATGATGTATGATAGAGGAATAGATGTGTTATGTGTAAAAGAGACGAAACGGAAGGGAAAGGATGCCACTACACATGGCATGTATACCGCGTACTGATCTGGTGATCTGGTGTAGACAAGACAGAGCGGGCATGCCAGGGAGTCAGTCCTTTCAGAAATAATGGGTCATTGTGTGAAAGAGTGTGAATGTGTAAGCCCGAGACTGCTATGGATACGAATGAAAGTGGGCTTAAAGAAGTTGTTTGTTCTAGGGGTCTACGCCCCAGACATGTCTAAGCCCACTTATATCCGAGAGCAGTTTTGGGAGATGGTAAGGATGGTGCTAATGAAATGCAAGGGTAATGAAAATATTGTTATATTAGGAGATTTTAATGGAAGGGTTGGCGTGAAGAGGCTTGGTTATGAAAGGATATTGGGAACGTTTGGTGATAAAAGCATAAATGAGAATGGTGAAAGCCTCCTCACCGTATGTGTGGAAAAGAATATTTTTGTGACGAACACTTTCTTTCGTCATAAGAAGATTCACATGTATACATGGGAAAGAGGTGGTGATAGAAGCATGATAGATTTCACAATTGTGGATGAAATAATGAGAAGCGCAGTGGTAGATACAAGGGTTTACCGGGGGTCCAACGTAGGGACGATATCATTACTTGGTCTTATGCCGACTTAATGGTATATTCAGACGTTGACGTCATTGGACATCTGTGTCTACCACTGCGTTACAGCGTATAAGAACAGAGAGGTTACAAGATGAAGGTGTGAAAGAGAAGTTCAAATGTAGACTGAGAGAAAATATAAGTGATATGGATGAATTGTGTATGAATGATTTAGACTTGAAGACTGTGTGGTATAATGTCAAGAAAGGTTTGGTGGATGCAGCTACCGAAGTATGTGGTGTAAATAAGAGAACGAATGAAAGGAAAAATAACACTTTATGGTGGGATGATGAGGTACGGATGGAAGTTGAAGCAAAGAGAAGCATGGCTAGATTTACTAGCAACCAAGGCTAGTCATTCTAGCGGTATGAATGATGATATTGAAAGAAAATAGGCAGTCTTTAGACATCTAAATAAGAGAGTAAAAAAGTAGTTGAAAGAAAAAAGCAAGAAAGAACGGATAAGAATGATAGAAGAATATCGGATAATTTCCAGGCAAATATTAAAATGTTCTGGAAACTCGTAAGAACTGCCAGGGGACATTCAAAACAGCCTAGAATGAATGCTATACGAGACTAGAATGGCTGTATTCTGAATGACGAAGTTTCGAGTTTAAGGAGATGGAAGGAATACTTTGAAAGCGTGTTTATGAGTGATGAGACGTTTGAATTAAATGAAATAGAAATTCCGTAAGAAGAGGAAAGAGATATGTATAGATGAAATAATGAAAGCAATGAAAAATATGAAAGCAGTTAAGGCAGCCGGATATGATAGAGTATCACTCGAAATGCTAAGGGCTGGAGTACACCTTGTTTAATTTGTGTTGGGAACTTAAGCGGGTACCGGGAGACTGGTGCAAAGCCGTGATAGTCCCAATATATAAGGGAATAGGATCGCAGCAGGGCTGTAAAAACTACCGTGTATCAGCCTTCTTAGCATTGTGGGAAAACTGTATGCTAAGGTGCTAATTGAAAGAGTTATGAAAGATACTGATGGAAAAATTTGGGATGTGCAAGCGGGATTTAGAAAGGGAATGGGATGTACGGATCAGGTCTTTTCTATGCGCATGATCGCGGAGAAGTTTTTGGCCAAAAACCAAAAGGTTTTTTGTGCGTTCGTGGACTTGGAAAAGGCTTATGACAGTGTGGACAGGGATGTGTTATGGCAAACACTGAACTCATTTGCGTTGGGCGTTAGGTTGATACAGGCATTGAAGTCTCTGTATAGGGACTCCAGTGCTTGTGTCAGGATCAATCGGACTGGTTTGGCATCCATAACGGTGTCAGACAGAGCTGTGTGGCTTCCACGTGGCTGTTCAACCTATTTATGGACAGTTGTTTGGAAAATTTGAAAGTTGAAGAATGCGGGTTAAGAATGGGTGAGTTAACCGTCAAATGCCTTTTGTACGCGGATGATCAAGTCATACTTGCGTCGTCAGCGGTCGAGATGCAAATGATGGTTACATTAATGAACAGGTCATTAAAAGAAAGGGGAATGAAAGTAAACGCAAGTAAGACGAAAGTTATGGTATTTGAAAGAGAAGAAAGTAAAACGATATGTGAAATAAGAATAGAAGGGGAATTGGTCAAGCAAGTAGATGAGTTTGTGTATTTGGGACGTGTATTTAGCAGGGATGGTAGTAATGATAAGGATATAGAACGACGAGTGAACGCAGGAAATAGAGTAAATGGGGCTCTACACTCTATTGTGGAAAGTCAGAATGTGTCCAAAAAGGCACGTATGGCAATTCACAATGCTGTGTTAGTCCCTACTTTAATGTATGGTAGTGAAAGTTGGGTGTGGCAGAAGAAGCACGAGAGTAGAATAAATGCTGTGGAAATGCTGTCATTAAGGAGTATGCTAGGGCTGAATCTAAATGACAGAGTGAGAAATTGTGTGATAAGAGAAGAGTGTGGTTTGCAAGATGATGTTGTGACCAGGATTAAGAAAGGAATGCTTCGGTGGTTTGGTCATGTAGAAAGAATGAATGAGGAAAGAGTGACAAAGCAAATTTATGTGGCAGAGGCGAATGGCAGAGTCTGGAAAGGACGCCCTAGGCGAAAATTTATCGACCAAATTGGCGATATATTGAAAATGGGCCAAATTAAGAGTACCCTTAACCGACGAGCGTGTATGCGTAGGTATATGGATGTGAAGGAGGCGAGAAAGGTGTGTCAGGATCATGCCAAATGGAAGTCGATAGTCTCTGCCTACCCCTCTGGGTGACAGGCGTGAGTGTTTATGTATTATGTATGTATGTATTGACTAAAAAGTGAATGCAGCCAATTATTTATAGGTGCTACTACTGTAGCCGATATCAAGTTAGTTGAATCTTGATTTAATACTTTTGCCTTTATGCGGAGTAATGTATGAGACAAATCTATGTAGTCATCGCCTATCCCAGAAACTTAAAACTCGATAGGTCCATCATCAGCAAGAGACGAAATTGGTTTATAGTGAATCCACAATCCATTTTCAATGCCTGTTTGTGTAGACGGTAGTGCAAACACATCCAATTCTGACTTAACGCACTCACAAGAATGATTATGAAGGAAAGACATATTTAATTTGAAAATATATCTTTGATATTTTTTGGTTTTAGATCAAGTTTTTTCGCAGCTTTCACTTTAGCAGTTAATGGTGGAATGAACGAGGCCAATCGTTTTCTTTTAGTTATATACCCAGATCCTGTCATGTTAAATTGATCAATTTTGTTATCAGCCTTTCGTTTTAAATTCGTACTAACTTGCTTTAGACGATCATTTATTGAGGCTTCCATAGGACGCGCTTGAATCATATCCGATAAAAGTCCTACTCCAGCGCTTAATGCCTCCTTGCCAATCACTCGAGCACCACTTGAAAGTAAAGGTAAAACTGATCTAAATAACCCTCCTAAGAAGCTCCCAATACCATGACCGCGTTGGTATGGTGAACCCTTATAAATTACTCCAACTCCTGACCCAGCTTGATGTGTATAATAATTTTCATATGGACATTTATGATGATCACGAAGAGAATTCATTATTATAATTTTCGGAAATGATGTAGTTTAATACACACGGTTCCAAACTGGAATGTTATTTTATGTCCTGTGCTCGATCTTACAACTATTTCCAGCGTATCGAACTCTCTTCGCATAACAGGTAAGTAGTGAGATGGAGAGAAAACGTGCATTTTATTTGCACAATAAATGTATTTTGTAGGATCTAATGAAATGACTCTTAGTAAAGGAGACATAACATCACCCACAATCTGAGGATCGATAATGTCGCAATATAGAAAAAGTTGAGATGGTAACCCTAAGTGTAAATTAGCAGGACACTTTCCAAAATTTTTCTCTAGGAGATTTTTATTTGGTTCATAACCTAGTTGTAAACTAAATTTGGGTGATAATGTTACGGATGTTATATTTTTATCCAAAACAGAAACAGACACAAATTTTGTTATTTCATCATAGCGAAATTTCAAGTTCTCTCCGATACCATTTAACGCTCTTACAATATGTTCAACGTTATCATAGTTGGTAGCTGGAATATATTTTGTGTAGTACACTGTGGATGGTTTATCCTCATTAGGCATTAACATGGATTTTGTAATGTATATAACATTTTCATGATCTTGAACATTAAACATGGTACATGGATATTGAAACTCGACAACTCCAAACGACCATTCACCTTCTAATTTCATAGCTTTTGATAATTTCGTTGAAAAATTTGTGGTCTTGTTATCAGGAAAGTATTCCATTGAACTATTGCTGAGCAAAGTTAAATAAAAACTTTCTTTATTTATATTTTAAAAACAAGAAGCTAAAATCCAACTGTTAAATTTATTTGGATATCCTTTCCACTTCACTAATACTTCTTTTCTGTTACGTGAATGACGAGTGTCAATTATTTTATCTATTTTGTATTGTGAGGTGGGTTTGTAAGTGATTATCTGCGATTCTCTTTAATAAAAAGTACCAACTATTGGTTCATTTTGTAAATCTGTTATTGTATAAACAACCCATGGAGATCTATCAATTATTGAAGATATAATAAATATTTCATCACTCCAATTTGATTAATGTCCTTTTTGGAAAACATGTTTATATTTAGTTATTCGAACATAATCACTCACATTGAAATTTGGTTTTGGATTTTCTAAAGAAAGTTTGTTTGACCGTCTATCATAAAGATTAGTCTAAATTGTCATAATATTGTTGGAATTTACATCACATGGGCACATCTTAATACTAGAGTGAAAGCTGTGATTATAGGAGTATATTAAATCTTGTAAAACATTTATATATCTGTAAGTATTATTATGAGTGAAATAACGCCACATTTTCATTTTTAGAGTTCTTTGAAATCGTTCAACAATACTGGCCTTAATGTCAGGATTGTTAGTGGTATAGTAATTAATCTTTTTGGATTTAAAGTATTTTTGTACGTCTTTTTAAACAAATTCTGTACATTTATCAGATTGTATGTGAGTAGGTGTTAAATTACTTTCAGTAAATATACTTTTAAAACATTCTTTAGTTGTTTCTGTGTTTTTCTTTTTCATTGGTCTTGCAAAAGCATATTTACTAAATACATCAATAACACAAAGTATGTATTTGAAACCATCATTATATTGAGAATAAGTTCGCATATCACTTAAATCAGCTTGCCACAGTTCATTAATATTTGATGGAATGTACCTATTACGCGAGAATTTTTTTCGAACGAGTTTATGTAATGTGTATGTTTCTTGTGATTGTAACCATTCCTTTACTTGCTTTTTATCCATTTTACCCTTCATGGCTTTTGATAATTTATCAATACTACCAAAACCAGCGGGATTAGATGGATCGTAATAAATCCTGTTAATTTCTTCTAGTACGGGGTCCATTTTTTCTATTCAAGCTTTTTACGTATTTTAGTTATAGATTTTTTGTCGCTACTGCTCGGTGTAGAAAACTCTATTTTAGTTATAGATTTTGTATCTCCACTGCTCGGTGTAGAAAACTCTTGAACTTCAATCTCAGAGGGTTTGTTCAGATCTTTTGCTTGAAGCTGGTTAATAAACTCACATCTCTTTGGATTTCCAATATAAGTAAGTGGTACTTTAATATCTTTTAATGCCTTAGCAAATCTATCCCACCCTATCGGATCACTTCTTTTTAAGGGTTTTAGTGAATCATTTATTAAATCAACAATATTACTTCCAGGAATTTTTTCATTATCAATTACGGCTGTGCCTTCATTATCCCAATGTATTTTACTTTTACTTGTTCCAACTAAGTTTAATAATGACTGACCTTTTTTATTATAAGTTTTTGGTATTAAACTGAGTGTTTGAGCTGGTGTGTAAAGTGGATTTGCATCATTTTCTTTACTTTTAATGGATCGATTCTCCTCCAACAAAGATTCAGCATCAACTGAAGTTTTTAGATCTCCATCTTTATTTTTAAAACCAATTTTAGACTCATTTGAATCTTCATTAGATGTATCAGAATAAATTGGTAATTTGAGTGGTTGACGATCCTCTTCGGTAAAATGAACGTATCTTTGTAGTGTTTGTAAATATAACATCCACTTCTTTCGGTCTTCCGTCATGCTATTCATAATATTTTGCATTTCAATATCTAATCGAGACAAATTACTATTAACCTTATTTTCTTGTTTTAATTTTTCAATCAATCCAGATTCGATAAGTATTATTTTCTTTGCATTTTCTATGTTAACGGGCTAGTCCACTTACTAATCCACTCAATATTGCACCTAATATCCTTTTTATATAATTATATTTTTTCTTAGTTTATATTTACACTTACGCACCAGTTTACGGAGTATGTTGTTGTGTTTATTAAATTTTTGTTTATTTTGATCTTTAAGAGGTACCTTTCCTTGTAAATCGTTATGAATACATTCACAAATACAATTTATTTCTTCTTCATCACACGTCATCAAGTAATGCTCTTTGATATTTTGGTTTAAGCGTATGCAAAGCCTTTAGCAAATTTTTATGCGTTGTGAGTCGACGATGCATCATTTAGAAATGGTTTGAATTGTTTGATTCTTGGTGTATTTAAACTCTTTTGTGGGGACGTAGACTGTACAGAAACCATTAAATGGGAAGACATTTGTCTTGATACGACAAAAATCATTGGTATTCTGTTTTAAATCTACCATTAAATATCCATGCGCCTCTAGAGTTGCATCCCTGTAGGCATCTTTAATGAATTTTAGGTTATCTGATGACACTTGTCGCGCTAAATATCTTATTTGAGTTTTATCTCGAGGGTTTTTAAAATGTATTATATAACTTGAGTTTAAAAAAATGTCTCTTTGACCTTTACCCTTATGAAATAAATTTTGTGTTAAATAAAATACACTAACATTTCTGTGATGACTACCTTTTGAAAATATATCCACAATTCTTCCATCAGACTCTCTCATTAGATCATCAATAATAACAAGATGTGGGTTTTCACCATCAAACATATTAAGATTTGGAATTCCTTGATGATAGTTAACATTTGGTAAATTATATAAAGGTTGCATTTCATGAAAGCACCATGTGATCTGATTAAAATCACAATTACATATTTCTGTAACTGATTTTATGAAATTTGTTACAAAATTTGGCTTCCCACATCCACTTAGTCCTACCACAAGACCAGTAAACGGATGGATAAAGTGAAACATTACACACGTCTAAAGTTCAGTTCAGTTAAGGGATAAAATAAAAAATGAAAGTGTTGGTGTAAACAATTAATATATATTGCAAAAATTATATAAAACAGAATGATCTGTATACTATTTCTAACACAATTAGTACATCAGAATTTTACAATCACCTCAACCTCAAATGTATATACACACACACACACACACACACACACACACACACACACACACACACACACAAATGGAAACAACAAATATCTTAAATGCTAATGCTAATGTTTCAATATTATTATCTAAAATATGCCTTTTTGTGTTATTATATGATAAACCATTCTAATTTAATTTTTGCGTGAAAATTGTGTGCTTAATTGATTTAAATCTAAGCATACTATAATATTGCACTTTTTTATTAAATAGGGAAGACTTAACTATTCATTGTCATCTTTTTAGTTATACATTTATTTACCCCTTTTGCCTTGGCTATAGTCTTATTCTCTAAGTTAAAAGCGTAGATTTTAGATCGTAAACCTACAAATTCTTTCATGATTTTACCATTATTTACCATCATCTTTGAAAAAACCTAATTTCTTTTTATTTAACTTTGGATATTCAAAATATTATTTGTATCATAATCTGAGGTATCAAAGTATGCGGAAAGGTTAGGTTTTATATCAGTGTAAAAAACAATCTGTAAATATATGATATATTAAACTATCTGTATCTGTATACAATAATTTGATTTTACTAAACTTTTTAATCATATAGTTATAATAAAAATCATACATTAATGTTTTTGAAATATCTAAAATACAAAACCCTAAATAAATTGGTTTGTTATGTATTAATTATTGTAGTCTTCCGAAAATATTGAAAGACTATGAAATTGTGGTTTAGCGATTAGATCTTGAGCACCTAAAGCTTTACCCTGGTTCTCCCAGTGTGTAACAAATTTTACGTTAACCATAGTCTGCTTGACGAACAATTGAATAAGCACTTGAAGCTTAACGATGCACAATTTGGCTGTAGGCCTAAACTTTCAATCGAAAGTGCTATATTGTGCCTCAAACAGACTGTACAATATTATACAGCAAGAAAAACACCGGTATATGCCTGTTATTTGGACCTATCAAAAGCATTTGATTTGATATCGTATAATGAACTGTGGAAAAAGCTACAACATGACACTAGTTTACCGCAAGAGATTATATCTCTGTTGAAATATTGGTACAATAATCAGAAAAATTGTGCGAGATGGGCAAAAACACTTTACAAAGAGTACGTTTTAGAGTGTGGGGTAAGACAGGGTGGGTTGACTTCTCCTCGTCTCTTCAACCTATATATGAATCAATTGCTCGAAGAGCTTAGTAGCACCAAAGTCGGATGTCATATTGACGGTGTATGCATCAATAATATAAGCTATGCAGACGACATGGTCTTGCTAAGCCCATCAATCGGTGCATTGAAGAGACTGATAAGGATATGTGAGTCTTACGCCGCGGCCCACGGGCTCAAGTACAACACACAGAAAAGTGAAATAATGATTTTCAAATCAGGCAGCAAGTGCTACTCACTACCAAATGTCACACTCTGTGGTAGTAGTCTGAATAGAGTCGAGAAATTTAAGTACTTGGGCCACTGGGTCACCGAAAACCTAACTGATAATACTGATATAGAGCGGGAGCGCAGGTCGTTGGCTGTCCGATGTAATATGTTGGCTCGCAGGTTTGCACGCTGCACAAAACAGGTTAAGGTTACGCTTTTCAAAGCATATTGTCAGTCCTTCTATACATGCAGCCTGTGGGTTAACTATACACGGAGGACATACAACGATCTGCGCGTCCAATACAATAATGCGTTGAGAATTATAATGGGGTTGCCTCGGTATTGTAGCGCCTCTGGCATGTTTGCAGAGGCTCATGTTGATGGGTTTGAAGCCATAATGCCTAATAAGATGTGCCTCCACGCTGAATCGCATGCGGACGAGCACCAACATCATTCTCAGTGTACTAGCGAACAGATGGGATTCACCAATGTTGGGGCGTTGGATAAATCTGCATACAGCAAATTAGACACGCCACGACCTAGACTAGTATTTTAATTTTAATTTTATTTAATTTATATATTTATTAATTTTAATTTTCTTTAATGTTATAGGTGTTTAGATTATAATTTTTTAAGAAATATGGATAATTGATCTGAAATAAATGAATAATTATTACTATTATTATTAAAAAAAATGTTCAGGGAGCGAAGTTAGGTTTAAACCATCATAATTAGTCATAAATTCATATGGATAAACCCCTTTCCGTTTTAAACGAATGAAATCTTCATCATTAGGGTAATTTCTACGTAATTCTTGAAATTGATAATTACATAGATTTTTGGCTAATTCTTCTAATTTACGTAATAAAAACTTAAATGAATCTACGAATCTCAGTATAACTTCATGGTTATTCATTTTTAATTTTTTGGAAAAGGATATATATTTTTCTTTATTTTGAGGGATAATCGAAGTTATTCATCATTACTTCACCATCACAAAAGTTTAATGCATGAACAATAAAATGAGCATCATAGTGACTAAGGTTGTGTAAAAATATTGGTATATGACGTGGTGTTCTCAACTTCGAGCTACATGATTCATGAGCAACACCTATAAAACTACCAGTGTACCAATCAAAATCATAAAAAAGTTCTGCTAACTCTGTTTCACAAATTTGACAAATGGTTGCATTTGAAATTTGGTTTTTGTCTTCATTTGTTAGCGGAACTGGATATTTTTGAAGTCTATTTATTTCTTTTAAATTCTTAGATAAACTTTCCATAAACGCTTGTGCACAGTTGGGTCCGCAATATGCTACATATTTTGATAATTTATCATCATATGAACATTTTATATAATAACCAAAACTATGCACTTCATGTTTCTGAATATTATGTGTGAAAGGTTTGGATGGATCGTTAGAACATGATTCTATTGGTTTTAAAAATGCTTCAAAATCAGCATAAACTACGAATGATATCTTTAACTTCTTTTCATAACTATCGAATTTAATTTTATCATTTGAAATAGGTTGACCAAACCAATTCCTATTTAAAGTTTCACTGTTTGGTAATTCTGTTCAAATGTGGGCACAATCGTATTGTTCATGATTATTTAACCTTTCCTGAGATGGAAAATGAAGTAGACATGCTTCGCAAATGTACATGACGTGACTGTCTTTTGAAATTTGTTTACTAACTAACCGCGATAAATTTTTTATGTAACAATAATGATTTTTGTATCCTTGGAAAAAAATAATAAATTGATATGTCCATCTTTACGACACTTTGTTAAAAATAATGCACCTACTATAGAATTACATCGTTTTTCTTTTTTATATTCTAACCCAAAAACATTAATACTAATATCATTTAATTTCTCTACTTTTGCTATGTCGGAAATTTTAACTGGAAAGGAAACACCATCAAATTTAAGTTTATTTGCATGTTTAGCGTACGATGATACCCGATCCGCGTTTTTGTTTACGAGATATAACGCTGAGAGTAACGCCCATTTAAAACAAAAATAATTTTCGTTTTTTACATTTATAACAACCTTTTTTAATTTTATGTCACCGGGAAGATCTATGTATGAAGTACCGCGTAGGGGGTTAAATTTATTAACATTCATGTCTATAGATATTATGTTTTTTAGACTTCATCCACTATCTTTTTTTCAAATGCACTAATTTTACTAGTAATTGTATCATTTAAAGATGAAAGAAAAATATTTGAGTCATCTCCTTGACAATTAATATAGTTAAATGTTTGAAAATCGAACGTATCATGAATATCTTAATTTGTTGAACAAAATCAGCATGCAATATGAAATTTACTTTAAAAATTATGTGTTGATGAATACACTCTTGTATTAAAAATAAAATATCATCTTTAATAGAATTTAAAAATATTTCAGGAGTTTCAAAATTTACCCGTGTCGGACGATCTACTCTACTCTTGATTTTGTAAGTTAAAATCCTTTTTCTAAAAGCATTCAATAACACTAACGTTTGATAAAGAATTATGTGAATTTAAAAGATTATTTATGTGAACATTACTTTTAAAATGATTAGCTAAATACCTTATCTTGATAAATATATGACACGTTAGACATTGCACTTGATCATCGTCACCGACACTGTTCCCTGCAGAGCTAGACGCTTCTTCTTCCGTTCTTGGTTTTTTGATGATCTTGGGTTCTTCGCTGCCCGTTCGCTTCATTCCTCTTCCAAGTTATAGTGGTTGACTCTTAAAATGTTTAAATTTATTAAAAATCGTTATCAGACAATATGTAAATTATGATCGAAATTTATGTTTATTTTACTCACTTAAACTGTGTTTCAACCATCGCACAGTGATTATACAACTCATCATCATATGATGAATCTAACAGTTCACGCTTCTCCATTTCATCACAAACTTAAGACAACTCCTGATTTAATTCGCTGTTGAATAGTTCCATATTCTCTTTCATGGGTGTGGAAAAGAAAGCACTGGTGCACACTTCACTGAAGTTTTCCATCTTTATAGTAAAGAAACTGATACCCAATTTCAAATAATGTCCGATATTTATAGTCTAGTAAAGGATTAGAAGTAGAATAAAATGTGTACACAGAAGTAATTTAAGTAAACAGAATCACATTCAATAATGATCAGCTAATGACTGTCATTGTTAAAAAAGTATTTCTTAACTTTTTCACTTTCTGCTATTGTCTTTGTAATATTGTAAACAAGGGCGTTTGTGTTGCCAAAAATGCTATCCTTATTAGTCTTTACATAATATTTAAGCCTCGTAGAAGCATGTTTCCAATGATCAGTAGTTGGAATCTTGGATAGCTTCTATGAAGAATGTACGATATGAATCGTACATTTAAATTTTTATGAGATGCGTCGCTTGGTCTCCGTCGTTAGAATTAGTAGAAATGTATGATACACCATCTCTAGCGGCTCGTTCTACGGTTGACGATAACAGCTTCCTCTCTTTTATTTTTAATTCAGCTTCAAAAAATTATCAATCGATTGTGATTTTCTTTTTCTACCATCGCATGTGTTATTATTAATTACGATGTCATCACTCTCCTCTTGAGGGGAGAGTGGCGAGTAGTAATACTGATTATAGGTATTTTCATCGAAGTTGAATGATTTCTGCAACAACACAGTTATCATGTTAATATCAATTCGTTTATTGGTAGATCCACTGCGGTCAAACGACCATACACTGACTCCATGACTGCAGTTGCTCGGTCTTATATAGCACCAGTAAGTTATATCTAATCTAAAGCATTTCCGCAGTGAAACTGATAGCAACTTTAGGAGTCAACAAGCTTATCTCGCATTTTTTCACCCGAAAGAATGCGAGATAAGCTTGATGCTACACCGATGACTCCTACAAATCATAACAAAAGAATGCGATTTAATATTTACAAATCACTATAATTCTAATCTAAAGCATTTCCGCAGTGAAACTGATAGTAACTTTATGAGTCAACAAGCTTATCTCGCATTCTTTCATGTTGCGACTTGCGGTACACCGATGACTTCTACAAATCATCACAAAAGAATGCGATTTAATATTTACAAATCACTATAATTGATCATTCCTATGTTAACCATTGAATAGATTGGTACTGTAAGAATCTACTAATAGCAGTAATATCATGGATACACTAGATATACAACAACATCTGAAAAATATTCATCCCAGTCTAGAAAATAATGTTTTTGCTGCTAATAGACTGCCCATGTATACCCACGTACCAACGTATATAATATGCAATTTGGATACAGATGTTAAACCAGGCTCACATTGGATAGCTTTATATATCGATACCGAATGACATCGGTCAATATTTTAATTCATATGGACGATCACCTGCACGATATCATCTAGAGTTTTTAAAAAGGAATTATAAAGGATGGGACTGGAATGTTGATAGGATTCAGAATGAGTGGATTTCAGTTTGTGGTGAATATTGCTTAATGTATTTGCTATATAAGTTACAGGGATGTTCAATGCATAGTTTTACGAGCATATTTACAGGGAACAAACTGTACAACGATATTTTAGTGGATGAGATGTTTAGGTCTTATTTTATAGATAACTAGCTGTTACCCGCGGCTTCGCCCGCATGGTCACTGGGAAATGAACTATCCATTGCTTTTTGAATTGAAAGAAAACTGAGTTTTATAGATTTGTCAGAGATGCAGCCATTAAAAGGAAACTGAGCAAAATTGATTCGTCGGCCTATTTAAATGTTTTGAAACGCAGCGTATAGGAAAGCATGAAAATAGCCTGTTTATTCCAAATGGAAATGGGATATTTTTTTAATTAAAGGAAACTGAGCATAATTATCCGTCAGGGATGCAGACTTTTGAAAAGAAACTGAGCTAAATTGATTCGTCAGAGATGCAGTTTTCTGAATTGAAAGGAAACTGAGCCAAATAAAAGATCCGTCAGAGATGCAGCCTTTTGAGTTGAAAGGAAACTGAGCTTAATAGGTCCGTCAGAGGTGCAGCATTTGGAATTGAAAAGAAACTGAGCTAAATAGGAAATTTTGAATTGAAAGGGAAGATCTGTGGGAATTCTGATTAATTGATTGTGGGAATTTTGGAAAAAAACTAACTGAACACTAAAAAACTAACTGAACACTATTTTAAGACGCTACTGTACACAATGTTATATGTTTTTCCATTCGGGGAAAAATGTGGAGATTCTGGGCATTTGACACACGCGAACATGCTACATACAGCTGAGAGAAGCACGGTTTTTCTAAGTTGACCCCCGCTACCTGTAACGTTTGCCCTTGCGCTTTATTAATTGTCATTGCAAAACTGAGCTTAATAGGGAACTGCAACCTTTTGAATTGAAAAGGAAGATCTGTGGGAATTATAGGGATCCGTGGTATAATAACATTTTCACCTTTTCCTATGCCTGTCAAAATTGTAGCACCGATTATGTTCCGTCCAAGATGTGTCACACGCAGCCTTGTCCCGTTACATAACCGAGGAGCATCTAAATTTCGCATTAGCATGACTGGGACGCCTAATTTCAATTGAAGCTTATGTGAGGGCACACCTGACAACTCTAGAGAATTTAGAAACTCTACGGGATATGAAGTGCTCTGTTCTGTGTCCATAACTGTGTCTACTGACAAATACTCTGTTATTTCTCCTGCTACTTCGCTTAATATATCTGAATTTATTTTGTTAACGCTCTCATTTTTTGGTGCAAGAATCGCCCTTTCACATAACCATTTGTCTTCATGCATGTTGTTCGTTAAATCTGAATAAACGCTCGCAATTAATTCGGAATGACTCTGTACTAAATTACAAAAATCTCTCGTCAATTTAATGCAGCCCTCAGCATCCGTTTCCAACCGCCCATCGCCAATTTTTAATAGTGTGTCAGCATAGTTTCCAGCATCGATATCATTATACAAATGCACGCTCATATTCGTAGTTAAACTGAATTTTGTCACCTTGTTCCATAAAATAGACGACTTGAGGCATGCTTGAATTTCATCTGCAGGTTTGCCTTTTTGAATGACAGGTAAAGTTTGGCGAAAGTCACCAGCCAGTAAAACCACCATTCCTCCCATTACATCGGTATTGCTGCGCAAATCCTGGAGCGTTCGATTTAGTGCTTCTACAGCTTTTTCATGCGACATTGTACTTTCGTCCCACACTAAAAGTTTGCATTGTCGTAGCATTATACCTCGTGCATTATTTTTGCTAAAGTTGCAGATCGGCGATTCTTCCTGGGCTAGATTTAGAGGGAGTTTTAAAACAGAATGTGCAGTGCGGCCCCCGCTTAGCAGCGTGGCGGCTATACCGGAGGAAGCCACGGCCACAGCAATGTTTTTATCTTTCCGTACTTGCGCTAATAATAAATTTAACAAAAATGTCTTCCCAGTTCCTCCAGGGGCATCTAAAAGAAAAGTGCACCATTTCCAGATTCATTTTGTCCTAATACTTTGTCAAAACTCGTTTTTGTTCGGGAAGCAAGCGGGTACAAATTCGGCTACTTGCTGCTGCAAAGCTGGTATATCGTAGTTTGTTTCACGTATAATTTCATCACTTAGTTCATTTTCGGTTGTTCGCTGAGGGCTTATCATTCCAAAGTCGCTTAATTTTTTGCCTACCATTGCCATTACTTTATCTTCAATTTTTCCAAGTGCTTCGTTATAAATGTGTTCATTGTATGTCATGTTCGCGTGTGTCTGCTGTAACCTTCGCAAAATATCTTCCGCCATGTACTCTTTATATTTGTCCCACAATTTATGTGCATTAGATAGCCCGCAAGATGATATGAGAGTTGCATAAAGATCCCTAATTTTGGCTGGTGACTGGCACTGCCCTGTTTCCTCCATGGTTTCATCTCGGTCTGACCGTTGACAATTTTAAGGTCTTTATATCCTGTAGGACCCCGAACATGGTGCAGCAGCAATCGTAAACAGAAACATTCAAAATTAGTTACATGGACGGTATACACACGACCAAGGGCATCTGATGACTTTACACCGGGCCAATTTGCAACAGGCGCGCCTTGAATACGGCGTTTCCACTCCTTCCTAGATGTGTTCCAAATATAATAGCGGGGACTTCAGAATATAATAACGTTTTGCAAAGGTCGGTTTGACAAAGTTGAAAGAAGGCTGTTAGTGTAGTTTTGGCGGTGATGCAATTCTTTCTTGAAATTTCTTTCGGTGAAATATACTGTAGTAGTAGTAGTAAGAGTATATAAAAGTACACACACACAAGTGTAATAATAATCCTATATAATCAAATTTATTAATACAATAAAGTGAGTCTTATATCATCATTCGTTTGTTTAACTCCTCTCCTAACATTCGCCCTACATGGCGACCCTGCCGAAGTAATTCGCGACGCGAATATGACACCCTCTGCCATATTTGGAGTGGAACATTTTTTCTGTGTGCAACTGATGAACTAAATCAAGCTATGGCGTTCTATCTGGAGTTACGCGACTGTGTATACGTGTTTAACAAAAAGTTAACGAAAAATAACATCCAAGATGGGCGGTAAACAGACTAAAGAAGAAACCGTAATTGTGCAAAACGCAGTGGGAAGCAATAAGGCAGGAATTGAACAATTGCAATTTCACCTGACTACGAGTAATATTTTGCTGTCTATCATTGTGCTGGTACTTCTACTGGGGTCCCTATATTGCTTGTATCGAACATATAGGCGATGTCATATAAAGTGGATTAACACAGAGCTAAACAGAAATACCCTAAGAAGGTCTATTTTTCGGCAACCACAACCCCCCACAAATGTGGAAGAGGCAAGTCAACCAAGGGCGTATTATAAAGTATGACCGTCGCGGATCGAAGTTTAAAAGTGGCGTTTATGTGCATATAAAATGAGTAAAAGTGCGTGTCTATTAATAGTGAAAAAAAGGGGTATAGTGTTTATAAATCAACTACATTAATCTGGGACTCTAGTCTATATTACTGAACTTTATATTTTAAATTAAATCATGTATTCGTTGTACTGTCTTTAATCGTCATGTAACCGTATTATTATTATATTAAATATTTCGTAAAATTATTTATAGTATACTCTATTCTACGTATTGGTAGTAAGTTATGAATATTTCTTTAGAACAGTTATATGAGCAATTAAAAGAAGTGAGAACATATTTAATTAAAATTGGACCGAGTAGACGTGAAGGAAAAGTTTTAGATACTAAACTTAAAGAGGCCAATGAAATATTTAGTGAATACTCTAAGTTGTTAATAAATTTTAATAGTAAAGTAAAGGAAGGTAAGATTAAATCTACTGATATTCCATCTTATCAAACCTATTGTAAGAATTTTGAATCATTATATCAGGATATTATAAAATTGTAAGCCTGAGTGTGTACAATCTGAAAATCCGAGCAATATGGATACTTTCGATTTGAAAACGGCTTTGACTTTATTACCTGTTATGTTAGATGACGAAACAAGTGTGAAACAATTAATCGACAATATTCAGTATTATAATTCTTTGTTAACAAAACAGGAATGCAAAATAATTTAATTAAATTCATATTAAAAGTAGATTATCTCAATCTGCTAAATTACGTCTTCAAGACGATTACTCTAATGTTGAAGACTTGGTTAGTGACATGCAGAAAGAGTTGTTGCCAAGAAAGGAGCAGCAGCAATTCAAAATAAATTGCAAAAATTACGCCAAAATGATATGTCAATTCCTGATTATGGAAAACAAATAACAGAGTTATTTGTGGACCTTACGATATCGCAAGCCAACGGTAATACCGCATATTACAATATTTTGAAAACTGTTAATGAAAAACAAGCGATCAAGCAATTTTCCGATGGCTTACGAAATCGTCGAATCAGCACAATAATTTCTGCTAGAAATTACAGCTCTCTGAAAGATGCCATTCAAGCAGCTCAAGATGAAGAGGCTTCATCATCATCGGCCGCAGGAGAGGTGATGGGTATGTCCAGTAAGAAATTTTATTATCCTAGGAATTTTCATCATAATTCTAGGTACCCACGTGGCAACGGGCGTAATCGGCAAATGTTTTCACAGCGGGGACACTACCATGGAAACTCGCAGCGATCGAGTTCATGGAACCATTCGAACTCACGTGGCCAAGGACAGCGAAGACGATATAATCGAGGTACGTTTCGTAATTATCGCGGAAATCAAGGGATAAAAAGAAATGTAGTCAATATAATTAATGAAAACCAGGAATCAACTTCAAATGAACCCCGACTAGATAAGTTTTTTCGAGAATAAACAAAATCATTTAATTTTGGCTAGTAGTAATAGCAATTGTTTTATTCATTTACCAGTTTCATCATGCAATAAGACTTATTCTTTCTTAGTCGACACAGGCGCATCTTTATCCGCCGTAACATATAAACATGCTATCGAATTAAGTGTTTCATTACATAAAGAGAATGTAATTATAAACGGTCTAGGTGGCGAGTGCAAACAATCGGATATGTTTATGTTCCATTAATGATTCATGGATCTGTTATTAATCACAAGTTCTTTGTTTTTAATTCGTTACCAATTTCGTCGCATGGAATTCTAGGTAGAGACTTTTTGAATAGATTTGGAGCATGTTTAGATTTCGAGAAAAATATTTTATCTTTGAAATTAGGGTCAGCCACACTTGTTTCTTGCCTTTCACTAATAATTATAATATTAACGTATTGGAAATTCCCCCAAGAAGTGAATCCATACATTATATTCAAACTGATTTTCAAACCGATTGCATTATTTGTTCACGAGAATTACAAGATGGCGTTTATTTGGCTAGCTCGATAGCGACACCAATTAAGGGAAAAATACCAATAAAAATATTAAATGTTACCGAAAATCAGTAACATTGTCAGAATAAATCCTGCAATTCATGATCTTAACGATTATAACATTTGTAGTTTTGAGAAAAATGAGAATAATTCAGACCGAGTAAAACGATTATTTTCCTCATTAAAATTAAATGATTTAAATGACTTAGAAATTCAAAGTATTCAAAATATTTGTGCAAAATATGCAGATGTTTTTTATTTAGAGGGCGATAAATTGACAACAACAGATATTTACACTCACAATATTTTTGAAACCAAACGTTAGTCCAGTATTTTCAAAACCTATAGGTTACCAATTAGTCAGAAAAGGAAATTAATCGTCAAATTAGCAACATGCTTAAAGAAGGATTATAGAAACTAGTAAAAGTGACTGGTCTAGTCAATATTATTGGTGCCTAAAAATTAGATAAATCAGGTAATAAAAATGGCGATTGGTAGTGGATTACCGTAAATTAAATAACTGTATAGAGGATGATAAGTACCCCTCCTGATATCACATAAATCTTAGAATCTTTGTCTGGAAGTGTATATTTTACACATTTAGATTTATATCAAGGGTATTACAATGTTAATTTAGATAAAAGTTGTCGAAAATTTACTGCTTTCGATTCTGGTCAATATCAGATGACGAGAATGCCCATGGGATTAAAAACAAGTCCCAGCTCTTTCTCGCGAATGATGAATTTAGCAATATCAGGACTAAATAATGAAAATGCTTGATTTATTTAGATGACGTCATTGTTTTTGGTAGACAACTAGACCACCACAATAAAAACTTACAGGATGTTTTTGAAAGACTTCGTTCAGTAAATTTAAAATTAAATCCGTCAAAATGTACATTTCTTAAAAAACAGATTTTATATTTGGGACATTGTATATCTAACGAAGGGATTTTACCTGATCCTGAAAAAATAAATACAGTAAAAAACTATCCTTGTCCGCAAAATGCCGACGAAGTTAAAAGATTTGTGGCGTTCACAAATTATTATAGAAAGTTTATACCCAACTTTGCTGAAATTGCACAACCATTAAACCAACTTTGTAGAAAAAATACTAATTTCGTTTGGACTGAAAATGTCAAAAGTCTTTTGAAACACTCAAAAACGTATTATGTCCCCCAGTTTTAGATTACCCTGATTTTTCAAAAGAAAATTATTTCATTTTACAAACCGATGCATCTAATAAAGCAATTGGAGCAGTTCTGTCGAATAAAATGGAAGACCAATAGCATTTACTAGCAGATCTCTGAATAAGGCTGAATCAAACTATCCAGTTATAGAAAAGAGTTGTTAGCGATAGTATGGGCCGTCAAATATTTCAGACCGTATCTGTATGGGCAATATTTTAAAATCAGGACTGACCATAAACCTCTAGTATACCTATTTGGCATGAAAGATCCATCGAGCAGGCTTATGAAGTTTCGTTTGGTATTAGAGGAATATAATTTTGACGTAGAGTATGTAAAGGGTTCAGATAATGCAGCTGCAGATGCGTTATCTAGAATCTGTTTGAGTTCGAAAGAGTTAAAAGAATTAAATGAGAACATTGTTAATGTCATGACACGAGCAAAATCGCGAAAAATAAATAAACCAGGATCCTCCTCGTTGGACATGATACCCACAGACTTGAGGCCTGATCAACCGAAAGTCGTAAGTAATCATGTCAAACCAGCAGAATCAGTGGAGTTGCGTATGGTTAATAAAGATGATTTGAAAACATTGAGAAAATTAAGAGTTATTAGTAAAGAAAATAATACATTTTGTTATGTTGAAAAGGAAAAGATAATTTATATTAAATATCTAAGTTCCGACTCACGAATGACGCGACGCGAGTTTGTGAGGAATTAGATGAATTTTGTAAGTTAATAAATGTTAATGAAGTATGTATAATAAAGAAGGATGGTAATAAGGAATTTATTAAAAAACTAGTTGAAGAAGTTAAATCTATGAATGATAGGACCGGTCCACGTGTACATATAATAAATAATGTAAAAACGATATATAGTAAGGATGACAGAAAGGTGATATTAAATGACTTCCATCTCCTACCTAGCAGTGGCCATGCAGGTATGAGAAGGATGGTCAACAATATAAAAAAGTATTATTATTGGCCTGGGTTAGATAAGGATGTAAAGAACTTTGTTAGGCATTGTGACAAATGTCAGCGTCAGAAATTTTCGTTACCCGTAAGAGAGCCATTAGAAATAACAACGACAGCTAACACAGCGTTTGAAAAGATATATTTAGACCTAGTAGGTCCATTTGAAGTTGATAATAATAATTACTCTTATGGTTTAACGCTACAATGCGAACTCACTAAGTATGTCGAAGCATATCCTTAATTTCTAAAAACCAACGAAGTAGCAAAGAGTTTTGTTACTAACTTTATTCTTAGGTATGGAGTACCAAAAGTAATAACTACTGACAGAGGAAAGAGTTCACCGCATCATTATTCCAAGAGGTATGTAAATTGCTTCAAATAAAACAATTAAATTCGACTGCTTACCACCACCAATCACTAGGTGCGTTGGAAGTGTCACATAAAATTTAAATGCTTTTCTTCGCATTCAAATTGATAATCACCCTGAAACATGGAGCGACTGGTTACCATTTTGGTCGTTTGCTATAATACGACAGTTCATACAGAGACGAAATTCAGTCCTTATGAACTTGTCTTTGTAAAAATGTTCACTTCCTAGTAATTTGACAGTAGATTTAGAGCCACTTTATAACTACGATCATTATCCATGTGAGCTCAAATACAGGTTACAATTGTCACAAAGAGACGCAAGAAATAATTTGATAAAGTCTAAAGAAAGAGGAAAATTATATTTGATAAATATACCAAGCCTATAAAATACAATGTAAATGATTTAGTACTCTTAAAAAATGAGTCAGGTAATAAACTAAGTGATCTATACTCTGGTCCTTATAAAGTTGTTAAAGATGTAGCACCAAACGTAGAAATAATTAAGAATGGTAAAATGAATTAGTACATAAAAACCGCACGAAATTGTATATCCAATAATAAATAAAACATATTTTATATGCTTTGTCTAAGTACATTTATTGTTATTATTATTATTTCTTTCTGTAGATTACTTAATATTACGTAATTATAAATATTCTAAATTAAATAATCAAAAAAATCTTCTTAAAATAAATACCTTATATATTATTTTATAATGTAACTGTTCCTAATATTTACAAAAATAAAATCTTTTAATGTATCGATGTTTAAAAAAATGTATCCTTGTATTGTCACATTTTTTTTCTTTTGATGGAAGGTGTAGTAGTAGTAGTAAGAGTATATAAAAGTACACACACACAAGTGTAATAATAATCCTATATAATCAAATTTATTAATACAATAAAGCGAGTCTTATATCATCATTCGTTTGTTTAACTCCTCTCTAACATTCGCCCTACAATACACGCTCTCCATTTTCTAAGTGCACAGCAAGGTGAGTAACTGTTGGGTGCCTTTCGTGTAAAGGGAAGCCAAGGAGACGCCACGCTGCCTCGTTACTGCTGACATAACGCCCTGCTTGAAAGGTCTGTACTTCGTTAACGGGATTTGCCTCACATTCATTCCTGAGATTAAATATTGCTTTTTCGCTTTGGAGCTCTGCGTCTGTATAAAGGGTAGCCATTGTCATTGTGCACTGTTTCTTTTAATAGCTGTTTAGGGAATTTCTTTGTACATTTT
The DNA here is from genome assembly GCA_029286625.1 of Parnassius orleans. NCBI lineage: Eukaryota > Metazoa > Arthropoda > Insecta > Lepidoptera > Papilionidae > Parnassius > Parnassius orleans. Next base: position 3,038,928 of record JAGSMP010000167.1, read on the forward strand.
CCTTCTTTCATACATAGCGATATTGAATTTCGTGCTCCACATGGACCGTGAATCATCTCGGCGCTTATTATGTCGTCTATTTGGCTGGGCCGCAACTTCTCTTTAAGCCATATTAGAATGTGGGCATGCGGTAATCCTCTTTTTTGCCATTCAATTGAATACATGAAACACTGCACCTCTCCGAAAATTTTCCCTTTGTTAATTACATACATTAATTTTTGTACTTTTAATCTAAATACTCTTGCAACTAAATCGTGTCTGTCAGTACTTTTTTGGCCCGGCATTAGCTCCTCGGTTATTTCTTTCCATGTGGGATTGCAAGTAAAAGTAACAAAAAGATCAGGTCTTCCGTAAGTTCGTACACATAGGCGAATGCGTCTTGTGTGTACTCATGTAGGTAGCGGGGACTGTTAAAGAATGATGAGGGCAGAATCACTATTTTACCTAAATCTCTGGGGTTTACATTGGCGTCGCTAGAAACTGCATCTTGTAAATGTATATAATTCTCAACGCGCAGCTTTTTTAATTTAAAGATATATAACGGAGACGTTCACTTTCTACCTTCACATATATGTCTACCAAAAATTGATTGATAAAAATCCATACATGATACTTTTTTGTTCGGAGTAGGCTCCTTTGTGACCGGGTTAATGAGTGGAATTTGAAAATGATAACCCTCTTGTCCTTTGCAATAAATCAATGGGTATTGCAGAGCGTCATAAAACTTGTGTGTATCGGCTACCCGTTGCAACGTATCATCACGTGCTCACAAGACAATGTCTCGTGAAGAAAATTGATCACCACTAATTACGGCTGCTATTTCGTTTATCAAAGGTGCATTGTAGCGCCTTTCATGCTCTCCTCGAGGGGTCCGATCTGCGTGAATGACGACTTTATAATCCTCTTCAGGTAGGTTTTCTAAAGCAGTTTTAAATGTTTTGACTAAAATGTTACGTTCATGCAAGAATCTTAGAATTTTGAACACTGTGTCTCTCAACTCCCTGGATAAATTGGCAGCGACGGTCTACCTCAATTTCTTCGTCACCCATAAAATATACTTGTAAAATTTATGCTGTTCGTTTTCAGCTGGAAAAAGTGAACCTATTCTATGATAAATTTGCCCTTGCACCGTAAATGTAGGCGAAAATCCCGGCATTATTATTTCGGTCAACTCCGAAGGACGTCATTTGAAAGCATGAGTTATATTTCCGGATCCTGTTTAAAAGCGCCGTGACTCATTAGCATCATATAAAAAGAGAGTTTTCAAAGGTTCTTCTGGTTCCCCAAGTAACGGAAGAGACACTTTGCCATTGGAACAGCACATGCCTGCGGTCTCATCTTTCCATTTTAAAGCGCTGCAAAATCGACACGCCTTGTCCATCAGGGTCAAACACAAAAACGTATGAAAAAATGTTCAGGTTACATAAATTCCAGATGTACATTATTAGAGCGTGTTTATGTTTTTATTATTTAAGATTATGTTGCCGGCATACTATATTTGACCTTATTTTGTTTATAAAAATAAAACAATTAATTTACTGCTTTCGTTCATACCAAAATGTCTCTTACTGTAGACTGTTCGGATGCCTTGCACCTCAGTATGATAAATGTTTAAAAATATTTCAGAAACAATAAATACATTCTTTTAATGTGAATGTATGTAAAAATTAAACAACTTTTTATATTAGCGTAGATCAAAAAATCAGTAATCCATATTTACGAATTAAAATATATAAACATATTGTTCGAATATTTGTAGTCTACTACTGTAGACACGTAAAACTCGCACAATTTTAAATATTTCGAACGCACCTAATATATTTATTGGGTTATGTTGGCATCACTGCTTCATACGTCGTTCATTCGTTCGTGATTTTTATAAATGGCGTCTGCGTTGGTGCAAAAATATTGATATTAAAGGATACACAAGATTTTGGTCGTGTTTTGGAGATCTTTTCTGTGTTGCGTATATATTGGTAAGTAGATAATTAAAAATTATATAAATTGTAAGCGTTTATGTGCATTAGAGATAGGTTTGTAAAATCAAACATGTTTTCATTCTAACCTCAAAACATTTTAAGATATCTTTTTTTACCCTATGTATTTCCTGTAGACATCTTTCCTGTAGATGCATGTGTCTACAGGAAATACCGTCGTCTACAGAAGAGACGTAAAATAAGTTTCACTGTGGCTGAAACATCTTTTTTTCTGTAAGGGACATGCATGTGACTGGCAAATTGTGTTGGAAGCAACCTTAAAATGTATGGAAATGATGTAAATATTGTTTTGTTACAGTTACGATGCCACGGGAAAGTAGAAGAAAGATTCAGCTTTCTGAGGAAGAGAAAAAAAGGCGCAGGCGTGAACAAAAGAAGCTCAGTATCCGTCGTGCACGTGCCAAAATGGATGAAGCAAAATTAGAAGAAAGAAGAAGCCAGGACAGGGAAAGATATCGACGAAAAAAGGAACAAGGCAAAATTAAAACTATTAAAGACTACACCCCTAGAGAACAACGACAAATCAGAAAAATATGGAGGGAAAAGGCCAAATTAAGACGCCAGAAGGAAAAAAATAGTAAAAATGCTCTGTATTTTGTTGAGCAGAACACTCCACCGTCTAGTCCTTCATTTTCGCGTATTAATGTTGGGAATGCTATTGTCAAACGCAACGCGCGAAGATTAAGAATCGAAAATAACTACCTAAAAAAAGAATACTTGAGCTGGAATCTAAAATGGCAAAATACCGTATGAGGGCTATTCGATCTTCTAATAAAGAAAACAAAGAAAAGAAAGTTCCACAAAGAAAGTTTAAGAAAGTGCAAGAAAGAAAAAAAGCAGTAGAAGTTTTTTTGCTTCAAGATGGAAATAGCACACTCACATCAGGAAAAAAAGACACCATAACAAGAAAAAAAATTAAGAAACAAGTACATTTTTGAATGATTCTCTTTTAAACCTACATAAAACCTTTGTTAATAAGTCTGGTACTAATATCTCGTATGAAACTTTTCGGAGATATCGTCCATTCTGGGTCCTCTTTCCTAAAGTTAACGCCCGAAACACTTGCTTATGTATTATACACGCTAATAATAGTTTTATAATTCAATCTCTTCATAATGCCAAGATGATTTCTTATAAATCTATATCGGATTTCCTAAAGTATTTATTCTGTAACAATACGCTAAGCTTGACTTGCTTAGAAAAGAAATGTGCTGGTTGCAAAGACAAAACTTTGCAGTGTAATATTTTTGACGCTAATGACACTATATCATTTGAAAGGTCGGTCACAAAACGTGTTCCCGTGGTTATCAAAAATACTACAAAGCAGTGTCGAATAACTATTAAAGAAAAGGTGCAAACCACAAAAAAACAACTATTTGAAAAATTAATCTTAAATTGACGTACTTTAAGAAAACACGTGGCAAACATGATTCATCAAATTAAATCCATACAATATGTTAAACAAAATTTGTCTACCGTTGAGGGATTATTACACATACACTTCTCAGAAAATTATAATTGTAAGTATGGACAAGAGGTCCAGTCAGCGCATTTTGGTGGATCAAAATCGCAAATCTCGTTGCATACAAGCGTATATTATAATACCAACTTAGAGTCCCCTAACAATTATATAAATAGTTCTTCTTTCTGTACCGCATCAGAAAACCTCCGACATGACCCAACTGCTATATGCATCCACTTAATTGCTATAATAAAAAGAATTAAGGAACTGTACCCTGATTTGCAAACTTTACACATTTTAAGCGATGGTCCTCTAACTCAATACCGCAACAAGTCCATGTTTTTTTTAATCGCAACGGTATTAAGCAAAGAATTTTCTGTGACATCCATTATTTGGCATTTTAGTGAACGAGGACATGGGAAAGGTGCACCCGATGGTGTTGGAGGGTGCATCAAGCGCATTTGTGATGGTCATGTCCCAAAGGGAAATGACATATCTAATTTAGATGATTTAATGGCATGCTTATCTGTAAATTGTAAAGGTATAGAGGTTTTGAAATCGACGAGTCAAGGTTTCCTGAAATCGATCTACTTTTGAAGGAGAGCGCTACACGTCCTTTCAAAGGTACGCTCGAAATACATCAAATTACATAGCATAAACAAAATCCTCATGTTCTCCATGCCAGGCGATTAAGCTGCTTGGATTGCGCAGCCCATGATAAATGTCCGCATTATGAAATTGGACAGATTCAAATACAGTTTAAAGCTGCAAATTCCAATATGTCGCCGGCATCTCCTCAAGCAGGGCCTTCCAATAATCGCAACTCATTGTTTGAAGCTTACTCACCTGCAAGTACAGGAACTAGTAATGCTACAACTGAGCCAATATCACCCGGTTTTTCTGAAAGATTTACACCTGATAATCCAATTGAAAACTTATCTTTACAAAACCATAGACCTATGAAAAGCGCCCCTCACGGTCGTACCTTCTTAGACGACTCTGAGTCTTTCATAGAAATGACGCCAAAGAAACGCCAAATGCCTTTTATTATGAACGATTCTGACGATGAAAATATATTTTAATTGTTTTTTTATAAAGAAAAGATGTCCAGTCTGTAGACATTTTTTTTTAATTTTATATTTCAAGATACTGTAACTCTCGAACATTGTTTGCTTACTATGGAGATTGAATACTATGTTGAACATTTTAAATTAGATTTTCCAAATATATCATAACTTTCTGATTACTTAATAAGGTATAATATGTTTTCACCTGTAGATAACCAGGTATATTCTGTGGAATTTCTACAGGAAAGATATCCATTCTGTGGGCAATTTTCATTATTTTTTAATTTTCTAAAATACTTGAATTTTCAAACATTATTCTGTCTTGTAACTAAAGTGTTTTTATTTTGATCATTATAAATTAAGTTCTATAAACAAATCATAATAATGTGATTACATAAATAAGGTTTATGTTGTTATCTGTAGACAATTAGATCTTTTCTGTGGCCTTATAAAAATGAAAATTGTTATTTTTCGAGAGAATATGTAAGACTGATCTATGTCGATAATATTAGGAATTATAAGAGACTATTATACGAATAAAGGCTGATTTACAAACTCATATGTGAGGTTTTATTTTTTGGAAATGATGAATTACATTTTTTGTGTTTGACCCATCAGTCCGATAACAACTAACCTGTGATTTTTATAATCAATCAACGGATCATAATTGAATGCTGCGTCATTAAAAACCGACCAATTGTTTCTTTGAAAATTTTGTCGACGTTCAGCTTGGAGCAGTGCATTTGCATCTCTTCGCGCGTGTATCTGTTCTGGTGTTTCAGATGCCCTTATAGTAGATTGACGTTCAGCTTGCTCAATGAGTCTGTGTTGAGTTTCATCAGGTATTTCCGCGGCTCTTAAGGCGGCCTGACGTTCCGCTTGTTCGAATAGTCTTTGCTGACTTTGAGCAGGTGTTTCAGTAGCTCTTAAAGTAGCTTGACGCTCTGCCTGTTCAAGACGCCTTTGCAGACTTTGAGCAGGTGTTTCAGTAGCTCTTAAAGTAGCTTGACGCTCTGCCTGTTCAAGACGCCTTCGCTGACTTAGAGAAGGTGTTTCAGAAGCTCTTAAAGTAGCTTGACGCTCTGCCTGTTGAAGACACCTTTCCTGACTTTGAGAAGGTGTTTCGGAAGCTCTTAAAGCAGCCTGACGCTCTGTCTGTTCAAGACGCCTTTGCTGACGTTGAGAAGGTGTCTCAGATGCTCTAAAAGCAGCCTAACGCTCTGCTTGTTCTTGCCTTCTCAGTTCAGCATCTTCTAAAGATTCTAGCGATCGAGCTAATCTTTTCGCTTGTCTTGAGAAGATACTCTTGAAAGGCTGGACTTACGTTTGCGAGGCATTATGAAGTAAGAAAACCTATTTATAAAAAACGTTAAAATACCTAAAAGGAATTAAATTTTATAAATATTTTTTAAAAGCAAATCCAAAATATCTAAAAGGAATATTTATTCCTTTTAAATATGTTTTAAAATCAAAACAACAAAACCAATTCAAGACACAACATGAATCCGAATACGATAGCCAAAAAAAATCGAATCAACTTAAACCAAATCACAAAACAAATTGCAGAAAACCGAAATCGAAAGCAGTAGTCAATATAAATATAACCAACGAAAAAAGAAGTAAGTGTATAGGTACCGTATACACTATCTATACTATTAATATTCCTTTGAAATATTGTTAAACAACCTAAAACAACGAAAACCAATTCACGATTCTAAATAAACAAAATCCAAAATCAAAGCTAGAGTCTAAATATGTATAAAGGAATACCAACCAAATCAACAAAACCGATCCAAGAAAATACACAAATCCGAAAATGAAAGCCAATATAAATCCATTCAACCTTAACCAAATCACAAAGCAAATAACAAACAACCGAAATCGAAAGCAGGTAGTCGAATAAGCTACGAAATAGAAACAATTTAAGCGTATAGGTACCATATGCACTATAAGTTGACGCGCGGCTCAACGGCGGGAGTTAAGTACATGTCAGGAAACATTTCGTTACCGCGTTTTAAAAACCTAGTAACGACATCTAGCGGAATCAATTTAAACTATGTATACGTTAGTTAATAAGAACTCTCAAAAAATATTTTTCTTATAATTTTGCACAATTTTTCTTATTGTAATACCGATTCATTCATAACCACATATAAGAACTGTATTCATTTCCGTTCAATAAATATTACTAAGGCTTATTAATAAGGCTTACTAAGAACTGTTTCTACCATTGTTAAGTAATAGTTAAGGGTGAAAGCGTGACAGGTGGTGATAGTATTTCTAATCCATACTTATAATCACGCCTGTAACCCTTGCGGGGTAGGCAGAGCATCAACGGATTACTTAATATCGTCTGCGAGGTTATCGCCTATTCTGTGAATTACGATGCACCAAAACGTTTGAAGAAAATCAGCTGGTGAATTTTATGTTTTTTTATCGCTCTCTTCCCGGTCCTGCGTGGAAAAATACAGATCCATACATTTTTTATCTTAATTTTGGTAAAAAGACATAATAATCCAGATATTCTGACCTTCTGTGTTCGTCTATCGTACCGTCGTCCGTCTTATAGAATTACGGTGGCGCCACCTAGCTGAATTTAATTTTGCAACATATTCGATTTTCCCACGGGAATGATATGTTTTTCCGCTGAAAAAAGCAGCCTATGTCACTCTACAGCCACCGAACTTTCCCCTACAAATAATCATGCCATGCCGACGCTCTGTTGCGACGTGAAAGAAGGAAAACAAACAAACAAACACACTTTCGCTTTTATAATATTAGTATGGATAAGCAATAACATTTTGGAAATAAAAATTGTAACAAAATTAAGGTATGTGTTTTATTGATGATTCAGAATAGCGTGGTAGTTGTGAACAAAGGAGTATAATACAATAGCACTGATAAGCAGGGTCTACAACGAGTAATAGATAAGAGCGGCAATAACGGTGTTCAAGGAACAATAGATAAGAGTAAAGGCTGAACAATGGAACGCTAATGAGGGTGCAGACCCACCGGATATCAATTAGATATTAGTTTATTGATCTGCACATCTCCGGAACCGCGCATCCTACGCAAAAACGGACCGCAGATTTGTGATCAGAGCATTCCAAAACCTTTTTGTTTAGGATCCGTTGACCCACCGTCAGCCGATGAGAGAGTTGTACCAGTTCTGACTCAGTGAGCCAGAACTAAGAACTACAGAAGTATCTATATTATGTCTCTACCTGCAAATTCCTGTCAAGAAATTCTCAGTAGCAGCCCAGATGTTAGCAGTGTTTCAACCGCGTGCCTCGGAAATCACGTAAAAAAACGTCGGATTGCCGTCCAATCCAGGATTATAAGAGTAAGGAAATAAAGAGTGATTTCTGCTTGCGCACACACACAGGCAAATTTTTATAAGTTCTAAAATATTTATTATTCATAATCATAATTATCATACCATCACTACATTGCAAGTGCGAAAACAATTTTTTCCCAAGCTTTCGTACCCCCGTTTTAACACTTAAGGCTTAGATTTTCGGAAAATTAAAAAATACGTATTTTATTATTTTGATTCGAAAGTATTTTTACCAATATTCAAGTTACCAAAATTATTTAATATTTTTCGCCATACAAACATAAAATCGTGCCGTAAAATTAAAACATTCATATAAACTATAACACCCTATTTAACCCTTTTAGGGTTTGAATTTTCCAAGATTACTGATTAGCTGAAGTGGCAATGGGCCGGCCATATAGCTCGAAGAACCGACAACCAATGGGGAAATAAGGTTCTCGAGTGACAATCCCCCACTAGATGGAGTGACAAACCTGGTAAGACATGCAGGAAGTCGATGGATGCAGGTGGCTCAGGACCGTGCTTCGTGGCTTTCCTTGGGGGAGGCCTATGTTTTAAGCTGTGGACTTGTGGAGGAATGGTGTTGATGATGATATACTGTGTTACGATAGGTATACATAGTGTACGTTAATAATAATAAAAATGAGCCCCCTAAAATCCTACCTTACGTCCAAGCTGAATACCTAGCTACGTGGGGGGCGGACACGCGTACTGTACAACAGTACAAAAAACTTACGCGGCTAACAAGGAAAGGTAACCCTTTATGGAGATGAGTAATAAGAGATTATATAATTTACGGTCGCTTCCGAGGGAGCGCCGGGGCGCATCTGGAGCCGATATTGGGTGCCACAGCATGCGAACCATCGGCGGTGAGGAGTTGAGCAAGCGGGCTCCACCGACAAAACTGTTACAGCTCGTCGTAGTGAGTTGAACAGGCGGGCTCACTACGTAGAAGCCACAGCCGATTCCACGGGCGATGATACTATTTCATTATTTTCATCCATCCCTTCGACTCGCCCCTCCTACATGACAAGAAAAACAGTCAGCTTGTCCACCAACAGCACGCTTGATAGTGTGTGTTGCAGGAAGTCAACCTTGACTCTGAGCTTGCACCCACTACAAGCGCCCCAAGTACGCACAGACGATGGACACCTGAAATTACTAAGTTCATACTGCGCACTTACCTTCAATTGACTGCACTAGATACAGACAGAAAAACTTATCTTGAACCGCTCCACATAAAATTTATAGAAAAATACCCGAACATGCAGGTTAGTCGACAGAGAATAGGAGACAAACGTAGAGCCATAATAAACACTAAACTACTCCCACAAATAACTATAGAGGAGATACGAAACGACGTAAAAGAAGAGTTCGATTGTCTACAGTTTAATCATTCGACCCAACAGTCACAAAACTCTATTGACCATGTACAACAAATACTTACACCCACACAATCTACCCAAATGCAACCGGGAACCCCAGAAACATATAGTACTAAAAATAGAACGCAGACCCGAATGAGATGGACTAGTGGACTAAATGAAGCTATAATGCGTTCTTTTTATCGAGTTACAGATTTAGGCAGAAACGAAATAGTATATAGAAGACGCATGTATGAAGATTTCATCAACAGATTTCCTGCACTTGCTCATCTTAACGAACAACGAATAGCTCATCAGAGGAGAGCAATTATAAACAATAATTACGTCACTAGTGACAGATTAAATTCATTAAAACTAGAAGTATCAGAAGAATTACGACTACATAACCTTAACTGCTGTACATGGATGATAAATGTAAAATAAATTCAATTAGAGCAGGACAGAATTATCAACACCAATACACTTTAGGAACAGGAGAACAGATAGAACCATTAGAGGAACAAGATAGCTATAAATACCTAGGCTACACACAATCACGACAGATGCACTATAAAGAAACTAAACAAAAATTAACACTACAATTTCAACACAGACTAAACACAATTCTGAAAACGCAACTATATTCTCGAAATACTATCAAAGCAATTAACACCTTCGCTATACCGGTTCTCACATATTATTTTGTGATAATCAATTGGCCCAAAACCGACCTGAAAAACCTTCAACAAAAAATTAATACCACAATGACCAAATTCCGCAAACACCATCCACGATCATGTCTGCAGAGATTAACACTGCCGCGGAAAGAAGGAGGTAGAGGACTAATTGATATCCTAAACCTACACAATAGACAGATAAAAGCACTTATACAATTCTTTTTTTCAAAAACCGAAACCTCTATTCTTCTTAAAATTATATCACAGAACGACCAAAACTTAACACCCCTAAATTTAAAAGACTTTACAACTGAACAGGAAAATGAGAAAGTAATTGTCGACAAAACCAAGCTTTTAGAATGGACCCAGAAATCTCTACACGGAAGACATCGTCAAGACTTATGCCAGATATATGTCGACAAAGAGGCGTCGAACGCGTGGTTAAATCAAGGCGAACTCTTCCCGGAGACTGAAGGGTTTATGCAGGGCACGATCTAGCTATTTAGCCGCTCCGGGCAAAGATAATTTTCGCCGCCCTTTTCATACACAAAACCATATAAGTCATGAGCTAGTTATGTTGGGGGATGTTAAGTATACAAGTACCTACATAAAATACGTGATATTATTGGGGTTATACCTACCTATAATATTCACGTGAGTCTATTGGGTCTTCTGAAGAAGTACCTATACGAAAGTTGATGAGTGTTTTTATGTTAGTAAGTATCAATGTGTCTTTTAAATAATTTTACAGAAACTACTGAATGATATATCTTTTTATCGACATAGTTATGTACCTTTCCACTTTATCATCATCATCAACCTATTGCGACTCACTGCTGCGTATGGAGCGTACTCATCTGAACGTGAGTTTTCAAAGAAATCTTTTGTATTTCTAAGTAATTTAATGACGGAAACAGTCAAAATCTTTACTTTGCATCAATTTACTAACAGGGTTTATGCGATTCAAAGTTTCGTACCAAATTATAATAGAACATAAAAATTTAAACTGTTTTATTTGGTCCAACAAACCCGAAGCTTCGTCTCGTGTGGAGGTACCCATATCTGTGTTTTGGTAAACACTAAACAATGCATCGTAAACTTGTCCTATTTTATGTCTTAGTGGTTTTATTGCACCTTTACATTCTTCAAAAGAATTGACCACCTTAATGTTGAAAAGGAAAAAAAAAACATATTTTTTGCACAGTATTAAAAAAAATTGTAGCTTCCAGTGAGGACTTTGCCATGTCGTTTACCACTAAGTTTAAAGAATGACTACTGCAAGGAACGTAAAATGCCCATGGATTGATGTTTTTAATCCTTTCATTTATTACAATCTCTGACGTTCTTGAATGGTCTTGGGATTGAATAATAGAAATATACCTAATTATCATGGTCATCTGCTCAGTTTTGCTAACGTCTGGAGTATAATCTAAAATAATAGAATAATATTTCGATGTAATGATAGCATCCATAATATGTTTTTTATGCCATCTGAAATTATATATATATATATATATATATATATATATATATATATATATTAATGAACTCATTTTGAATTGTTTTACTTAAGTAGGTTGCTTGTTTCTCCTCTTTTTTGAAAACTCTGCGTACATGTTCCTGCATAACGGGATCAAATTTGGCTAACAACTCTACTAGATTTAAAAAAATACCATTGTTATGTTGATACAGATTATCAGAAGTACCTTGAAAAGCCAAACCATTTTTAGCCAACATTTTGATGATTGTGGCAATTCGTAACAATACTCTATTCCAGTGTTCTATTTCCGATTTTATTATTCTCTGTGACTCGGCATCTATCGTACGACACGGTTTGAGCCTACGTGAAAGTTCTACCCAAGATTTTACAGCTTCTACATGGTTTCGTGTAATCAATTTTTTCAATTCATGTCTCATTTAAGCATATCACCTACATGCTTCCAATTTTTGTAGCCATCTTCAGATAGACCGGAAGTTGTAGTTGTATTGAAGATTTTACAGCAAAAGCAATACAACGAATTTTTTGCCACAGAATATACAAGCCAATCTCTCAAAATTTCTTCACCGTTATTAAGCTTTCTCTTATAGTATCTCGAAGTAAACCTCCGACCATTGATATCTTGTGGAAATTCAAATTCATACAGTGGATCTGGAGAACCTCTATTTACCAAATATACTCTTTCTGCATCTGTTAATCTATTGGGCCACGTGGCTGGGTCGACATCTAAAATAGATGTTGATTCTGTAGAAACACTTGGAGTTGCAATAACACCTTCACCTACAATAGCAGCTTCACCTGCAATAGCACCTTCACTTGCAATAGCAGCTTCACCTGTAATAGCACCTTCATCTGCAATAGCGCTTGACTCAGAAGTAGAAGCACCAGGTTCACAGATTATATTGGAATCGGAAGTATTTTCTTTTCGAGGTTTAAGCGGAATCTCAGCTATAGCATCGGTTTCTGGTATGGGTGACGATGGTTTGTTTAGCTCACCTTTTTTTCAAAAAGGTTTCTAATGCCCCTGCTTGCTTTTGTCGCTCTGCATATTTTTCAAGTCTTCGTTTTTTATATTGGTATCCCGACAAGCGTGACCTACCGTTAGCCATTCTGTACGGTAAAAAATAAAAATATGAAATAAATTTAAATAGAGGTAATAAAATTGCTATAGTTAAAAATTCGAAAGTCATTCTGTTTCTCTGACTGCTACGTTTTTAAACCAATGGATCAATTTGGATAAATTTTGGTATGTACATATAAATTGAAGTTTGGAAAAGGACATTGACATAGGCTACTTTTTACCTCATAAAAGTTACTCATTCCCACGAGAATAATAATTATGGTGGGCGCGTGAATGAAGCCACGGGTGACTGCTAGTGAGCAGTCAAAGATGATAATTAACAAGCCGAAAGAGGAGCAATGTTAATTTTCACACGATTAACATACCACTTAATACATTTTTAACACACCTTGCGGTCAAAATTAAATCAAGGGCCGTTTTCACCACCTGTTATTAAAGTCCCGAATAGCCTATTTGTCAAATAAGAACGGTCAAACTCATACAACAACTGTCAAAAAACTGAAAATTTTATTGACGAATAGGCTAACCGGAGATGGTGAAATCTGCACTAAAACTATTTTACTATTTACCTTAAGGAATAAAAAGTAAGTACACTTTTTAGCAAGGTGTGTTCAAAATATTACGTATTTTTTTACGTACTACAATTTACTTCATAAAACAGATAGATACTTACGTAGTAAATTCACACGCGCGCTTCAATATTTATATGATTAATCTCCCCGCTCAAAATTACGTCACTTTTAAATTTAAGAATAGAACCAACTTGTAGGTTTAGCATATATTTCACATAAATAGATAAAACATTTTAATTCTGTATCACTTATTAACCGCTACATTATTCACGAATATGACGAAAATTTGTCTTAGGGCAGAACATTTTTACTAGGAGTCTTCTAAATAAGTAATGGAAAAATAGTATAATATTTTGCTTATATATGATATTTAAGGGATTCCCCTAAAATGTCGCGTTGTACGAATGTAGCTAAAGGGTATTCCTCCGAAAGTTTGAGGGAAATCCCCATCAAACATAAACAGACTGAAAGGGTTGCCAGTTCAGATATGTAAAATCGGCAGAAAATTCGGATGAATTTTTTTGAATTCTAATTTCTAAGTTCTAGTCTAGTTGGTTCCTTATTTCCTATTTAGGTATTTTTTCTTCTTAGTGTTCCACAAAATTTCAAAAGTATCGATACATTACTCGATACCAGTATCGTATCAGGTTTATCGATACCGAGAAAAGTATCGAAACAAAATTATCGATATTGTTAGGTATCGAGTACTTTTCAATTTATTTTTAAAACTTCCGATTGAGTAATATCCGTAATATCAAATATTATCCGAGAAATTTCGGAACTTGGAGTTCGGAACTTATCACGAATGAAACACTTAATAATGGTATCAAACTAACTAAATTTAAATTTCGACGTATTAAATGATCGGTACAAAAATAAATTAGAGCAACAGTAAAAAAGTAAATCAGGATTAAACTGTATTAAATCATGTTTTACTTAATTGATAAAAATAAATCTACTAAATAGGTACCAATCACGAGAAACTGGCAACACACGCTCTAAACATAAGCTATTGTCTGGGGTTTTGGCGGGAACTTGATCGGCGGCGGTTTGCTGCTCCTGTATTATTGTTTGAATAATGGTTTGAAGTGGATTTTGATATGTAAAAGTGGTGCGATTTTGTGTATTAAGTGTCTGCGCATGTTAACTATTAGTGGAAATGGTGAAACAAGTGCTCTGATGGTGATGTGATTCTCAAGATAAGGTGTCTATCTGCTTAGGTGCCTTGAGATACCATCGCCAACTGTCAGCTGTCTGCTGATTCAAGTTGCCGTCAAAATCTCCCAAGGGCTGCACAATGTGACGCATCAACATATTGTGAAGCATTGTAGGATAGAAGCTATGAAGGATAAATAAACATTTGGGAAATTATAATAAACCGAATAAAAATACCTAAGACTTGGCCTAAAGGTCTCGATACCAGGCCATAAACTCCAAAAAAAAATAAGCTATTGTCTATAGAAGGGTAATCCCTACTCCTATGACCCAAATCTTATGATGTGACTCAAATTTTGTTAAAAGTATCGAGTACTTATAAAAGTATCGATACCTCAAAAATATCGGAACAAAAGTATCGTGTCCAAATATACTTAGTATCGAAATTAAAGTATCGATACTACTCAAGTATCGGTACTTTTTGCGGATCCCTACTTCTTCTTTCTTTCTTTCGAACTAAAATAAATCAGTTAAGTAAAATAGTTAAATATTTCCACTATCCAACCTGAAGTAGGTAGGAAGGTGGCATATAAAATTCTCAACCTGCCAACTTGGGTGGTGGATGGCTAATGGCTAGGTTGCAAGATAGGAATAAGTCAATTTTGCCGCCTCTCATTTTTGGCCGCTCTGGGCAAATGCCCGGCTTGTCCCCCCCTTAGGTCGGGCCCTGGGTTTATGCTTGCTATACAGGACTAGGTAGTTGAAACCAAAAATTGCAGAAAGTTTATCATAAAGAATTTAAATAATGACACATGTAGGAAATGCCATAGCTCTCCAGAAACAATTCAGCACATCACAGGCGCATGTAAGTCAATAACCCAAACAGGCTACAAACATAGACACATTATACACCAAAAATTAGCACACCAGTACAACTTATAGATTCCGTTACACCATACTACAAATACAATCCAGAAACTGTATTAAAGAACCCCTCAACAAAACTATATTTTGACCGCGCCATTCTTACCGATCGGACAATCCATTTCAATAGACCAGATATTACACTTATAAACAAGATAAACAAAACTGGATATTTAATAGATATTGCTATACCTAATAGCCATAACTTGCAGACAACAATATCAGAAAAATTGTTTTTTTTTATATAGGATAAGGTGACAAACGAGCACACAGTCCACCTAATGGTAAGTGATTGCTGTGACCCATGGATGGAGATGTAGATGACATCTATCCTCAATAAAGAATCAAAATGCTGATGCGTTGTCACCCGGGAGGACTAAGATGGAATGCCTCTTTTCCAGTAAAAAGGGTCTCCGGTTCTCTACACTCACCATACGAAACACAGCAATGTTAAGCTGCTATTTTACGCTGGTATTCTGTGAGAGCGTGGTCCTTCCCCGGTCGAGCCGACCCATTCGTGCTACAACTATACTACTAATATAGCTGCAGCATGACTCTACCACGATTAAATGTGCAAATACACTGAATTAAAAGATGAAGTAACCAGACTCTGGCATCTGCAAAAAGTTACAATAGTACCAATAGTACCCAGCTTACCAGTCTTTCGACTAAGACGGAAAGACTTACACAAGAAATTAGCCTCCTCCGCAAACAAATGCAGGAACGATCTACCTTGCCAAAACAGATAGCAAAGAAGAGCTCATGGCAGACATTGGAGCTCTAATTGACAGGAAGCTGAAGGCCTTCCATGCAAGATTGATTCCTGAAAGGGCATCAGCCAACCAGCAGCTGACACCGCGGGAACAGCTGCCAGCGTCAATGAGAGCAGGATGTACGCAGTCGCAGCCACTACCACCACCACCGCAGCCGAAAAAGAAAAAGAAACGAAAGGCAAAGAAGAAAAAGGAGCATTCCCATCTGCCGGTGGAGGATCTGCCTCCAGTGGCTGCCCCGCCACAGCCGCACAACTCGCCACCGCCGATGGTAAGCTCATGGGCGGACGTGGCAAGAAGGCCAAAGCAAAATCGGTCTACAGAAGTGGCGAATGCTCTCCCTTCTCCAAGAAAAAAGAGAAGGAAAACTGAAATGCGTACACCAGCATCGGCGGCAGTTACAGTGACGTTGCTTAAGGACTCTGTGCTCACATATGCCAATGTAATGGGGGAGGCAAAGGCCAGGATCCAATTGGCAGAGTTGGGAATAGACTCCGTTCGCCAAAAGCGAGCTGTAACAGGGGGTTTACTTCTCGAGATTGCGGGACATGATTGCAACTCAAAGGCGGACAAGCTGGCAGCGAAACTGCGCGAGGTCTTCTCTGATCTGAACGTCCGAATTAGTCGCCCAATTAAAACGCGCGACGTTCGACTGAGAGACCTTGACGACGCTGTCAGCACCTGTGAGATAGCAGCCGCGATCGCCGAGTTGGGTGGTTGTTCGGTAGACGACATCAAAGTTGGTGACGTCCGCCGAACCCCCACCAGCATGGGGACGTGCTGGATGCGGTGCCCGGTAACGGCGGTCCGAAAAATAATGGCTGAAGGACGGGTACGGATAGGCTGGGGTTCCGCTCGAGTGGAACTGCTGGAGCCCAGGCCTATGCACTGCTACAGATGCCTCGAGAAGGGACACGTGGGCATTAAGTGCCCTAACGAGGCAGACAGAAGCACCCGTTGCTACGCCTGCGGCAAACATGGTCATAGAGCGAACCAGTGCACTGCGTCGGCACTGAAATGTCCCGTTTGCTCCGACCTCGGGCGCCTCTCCAACCATAGGTTAGGGAAAAAATGCGCTCAACCTGCAAAACGGGGAGTGAGCAAGAGTAAGTCCTCTCTCACTTCCTCCAGCGAGACGGTCACAGCAGCACCTGTTGCGGCACCGAGCTCTGACTCGGCAATGGAAGTTGCTGAGACGTAAAATTCACGCCCCTTAAAGTCCTCCAGGGCAACCTGAACCACTGCCGCAATGCACAACATCTGCTTATGCAGACCATTGTGGAGTGGCGGTTTGCCCTTGCAGTAGTAGCGGAGCCCCATACTGTCCCCGACCATCCTCGCTGGTTCGGCGACGAATTGGGCTCCGTAGCCATCTACTGGGGGGGTGATGATGGTGCTCCACCCTGCGTCCTCCTGCAAAGGGGGCAGGGCTTTGTTGCAGTGCAATGGGGCACCCTGGCTAGTGGGCTGCTATGTCTCCCAACAGGACCCTCGCTGACTACGAGGAGTACCTGGACGAGTTGGCGGATTGCGTGCGCAGGTGCTTACCCGTCCGTTGATCGTCCTAGGAGATTTTAACGCCCATAACAGGGCTTGGGGCAACTCTAGGGACGATCCAAAGGGAGAGATCATAATGGATTGGGCAGCTGGTCTGGACCTTCGACTATTAAATCGGGGGTCTGAGAGTACATGTGTGCGGTGGCAGGGGAGTCCATTGTAGACCTTACGGGCGACCTCCTGCAATGCGAATGCTGTCAGGATGGCGAGTTGCGACAGAGATGGTGACATTGTCAGACCACCGCCACATCGTGTTCGATGTCGCACTTCGCCACTTCGACAGTAATTCCAGTCGTCCAGAAGGCAGCCCACCGCGGCGTTGGTGTCTCAAGCGACTTGACCGAGACAAGCTCGAAACTGCTGCCATCGTCGCGGCCTGGCCAGAAAAAGCCGAAGAGGTTCCGCTCGATCCGGAAGTGGAAGCGAACTGGTTCCCTGCTACGATGGCGCAAATATGCGACGTCTCGATGCCTAGAACCAGTCGTCCCAAGCGCAGGGCGGTGTACTGGTGGTCGGCAGAAATTGCACACCTTCGTGCGATCTGCTTGCGGAGTCGGCGCCAGTACACAAGAGCCCGAAGAAGAAGGCGAGCTCCACTTGAGGAGATAGCCAGACTCTACGGGGCATACCGAGCGACTACAAAGACGTTACAAATTGCTATATCTAACGCCAGGTCTCGGTCCTGGAAAGAGTTCCTAGAGGGACTCAACGAAGATCCCTGGGGGCGACCGTACAGGATGGTGCTGGGAAAACTCCGGCCCTGGTCGTTGCCCTTGACAGAAACTCTCGATCCGGACCTGCTGGGAAGAGTGATCGGCACGCTTTTCCCAGAGGACCGGTCAAGTCCCTCAGTTCACCTGCCGTCGTCATTGGAGTGGCATGATGAGATGGAGTGACCGTGGAGGAGCTGGACCGAGCCGTTAGCCGCTTGAGAGCCCGAAACACCGCACCTTTACCGGCTGTCTGCGGAGTGCCAAGTTCCCCACAGCATGGAAAGAAGCAAGGTTGGTCCTCTTGAAGAAGGAAGGCAGGGCCGCCGATTCTCCCTCTGCGTACCGTCCCATATGCCTGTTGGACGAGATTGGCAAATTGTTCGAAAGGATAGTTGCCACTCGGCTCAACGGACATCTGTCGCGCGTCGGTCCCGATCTGGCGGATAGCCAATTTGGATTCCGACGGGAGCGTTCCACTGTAGATGCCATTATGCGCGTCCGCTCCCTGTCGGAACAAGCAGTATCCGAGGGTGGTGTGGCGTTGGCAATAAGTCTTGATATTGTCAACGCCTTTAACTCTCTACCCTGGGATACAATAAGGAGGGCACTAGCATACCACCAGGTGCCTGCCTACCTGCAAGGCGTAATTGGGGACTACTTGCGCGACAGGTACATTCTGTACATGGGGCAAGATGGTAGGAATATCCGGAGGGAGATCAAACGTGGGGTTCCACAGGGTTCAGTGCCGGGTCCGCTACTGTGGAACCTCGCGTACGATGCGGATCTGCGTGTCAACCTTCCTGCTGGCGTAAATATCGTGTGCTATGCCGACGATACACTGGTGGTCGCCAGCGGGGTCACCTTCGAGGGGACCAAGGAGGTCGCTGAGCTTGGGACGGAAGTCGTCGTCGCCAAAATCCACGAGTTGAGTCTAGAAATAGCGCCTCATAAGAGCGAGGCCTTATGGTTTCACAAATTACCTCGGAGCAGGGAACCACCCGACTCGTGCGTCTACGTGGGTGGGTCTGTAGTAAGAGTGGGGCGGTACATGAAGTACCTAGGGCTCCACCTGGACAGTCGCTGGGGCTTCGAAGAGCACTTTGAGCGCCTAGTCCCCCGGATTGAGAGGGTGGCGGGTGCTATGCACAGACTGCTGCCCAATCTAGGGGGACCGAGGGAGGAAATACGTCGCCTCTATGCGGGGGTAGTACGGTCCGTAGCCTTATACGGGGCACCTGTGTGGGCGAAAAGGCTAGCCATCCGGCGCTGTAGATCTAAAATCTACAGTGTCCAGCGGAGGGTGGCTATACGGATCGTGCGAGGATACCGTACGATATCGTTTGAGGCGGCAACAGTCCTGGCTCGTTTTCCACCCCTAGATATACTGGCGGATATGGATGCGAGGGTGTACAACCGAATCCGCATCCTCCGTCAGAGAGGTGGCAGTGAGCCAGATGAGGCGCTCGAGTCTGTAAAACGGCAGGAGCGCCAAAACGCTTTGGCGATATGGCGCACTCGACTCAACGAGGAGCGCTATGCCCGCAAACGCGTTATTGGCGCAATCCTGCCGGTCTTCGAAGCCTGGATGCAGCGACGAGTAGGAAGACTCACCTACAGACTTACACAGATAATTACCGGGCACGGGTGCTTCGGTGATTATCTGTGTAAGATCGGACGCGAAGCGACGGCGAACTGCTTCCACTGCGGTGGACAGGACCAGGACTCTGCGTCCCATACGCTGGCGATATGTCCAGCGTGGGAACGGGAGCGAATGATCCTGGCAAACCGGGTCGGTCGGGACCTCTCCCTGCCAGCAGTCGTGTCAGCGATGTTGAGCGGGGACTCGGCGTGGAGGGCCGTAGCCACCTTCTGTGAGTCCGTAATGGTCCAGAAGGAGGCTTCTGAGCGGGATCGGAGGAGGACAGATCCCACTCGGAGACGACGCCATCAAGGCGTTCGTCACGGCCTCCTTTGAAGATGGTGTTCCCCTACCAGAAACGGGGCCTCTGGGGTTGCAGGCGTTTGGAGCGGGGGCCTCGAACGCCTAGTAACGTAACCCCCGAGGAGGACGATGGCTCGGAAGTGGTCCCGAGACATCGTGATAGCACTGCGAGGGTGCTGGGGGTAGTAAGTTCTACCCCTGGGACGTGCTTTCAATAAAGCAAAGCGAGAGAGGGGCCCTGGTTGCGTTCCGAACGGAGATCCCGGGACCCTTCGTACACGCTGATGGAGACCACCGTGGGGTTTTAGCCGGTAGAGTCCGGCATAACCTTCAGGTTGCCCCCGCAGCCAGAGGAATCCATGAGGATTTCCTCACGAAAAAAAAAATACCAATAGTATTGTCTACAACAGGAGTAATACCGAAACCACTTCACCAGTCTCTTAATTCTCTCAACTTACCTCCAAATACCTGCCATCTGTTGCAGAAGGCCGCGCTACTAAACACATGCAGACTCGTTAGAAAGTTTCTGCAATGTGAACCAGAAAACCCAGATCAAAACACAAATACGCTACCATTTTCTGTGCAATCTTCTACGCGTGACCGTATTTAATCCAACTGATAATCACTTGGCTTAGGCCCGTGTTATCACCTCTTCCCGGCTTGCCGAGAATATAAAACAATTAAATAAATAATAATAATAATAAAAGAATAAAAGAATAACCCTCATCGAATGAACCAGCTATAGCTGGGGATGCGGCTCCTAAGGCCATAGACCAGCAGCCATATGTGGAAGCCGCCATGGATCTTCCCGCTTTGGTTGATTCAGGCGATGATGGAATGGTCACCCAAGAACTAGAGCAGATGAGGAGTAAATTGGAGGAGGCGATTGTGGAAACGCGCTGTACGCCTCTCGAAAATCGACCGCGACTCCCACGCATAACCCTAAGCAAGCGGAATCGGGATGTCGTGACGGCCCTGAACCCATTGCTGGCAACCTTTTTGGAAACCAGCCGGGACCTTTGCGATACGGACTCAATACTCTTTGGCGCCGCATTGGCAGTTTGCCGTATTGTTGGTGCAAACTTCCCACGTCTGGACGTGCTACTGGGCAAAGTAGCGCTATCCCAGCCTGGCGAAGAAGGATTGAGGACCGTATCGCAAAGGCAAAACCCTCATCGGCAGACTGATAAGCTTCAGGTCGGGCAATAATAGGCCGAAATTGTGCGCACCGTCAGGATGGCGTTTGCTGGGACAAATATCAGTTTGTCTCAGCCGGATATAACGCAAAACTGACGGAGCGCATAGACGACCTGAAGCAGAGTATCGCTGCTTGGGGAAGCGGATTCGGCGATATACCGAGAGGTCGACACGGTTCAACCAGAATCGTCTCTTCCAGAGTGATCAGAAGAGGCTCTATGAATCATTGGAGCGGCCGATGGTACGTGGAACGGGCTCAGCACCAAATCAGGCCGACACTATCGCATTCTGGCGCGGCCTGTGGTCAGAGCCCGTAAACCACAGCGAGGGCCCTGGACGGAAGTTGTGGCGAGTCAGTGTGCGAGTGTTACGCCCATGGACCCCGTCATCATAACGCCGGATGACGTAGCTGAGGCGGTCCGTAGGGCTGAACTGGAAAAGTCCGGGACTCGACGGACTGCATCACTACTGGCTGAAGGGGTTCGTGGTGTGTCACGCTGTGCTCGCCCGACAGTTTCAAGAGGCTCTCGACCAAAAGTCACTCCGAGCCTCTTCACTACTGGGATCACTCATTTGGTTCCTAAAGACCGGATTCCACAGACCCGAGCAAATACCGCCCCATAACCTGTCTACCTACCATATACAAGACACTAACATCCGTTTTGAGCGCGAGAATCACTCGTCACCTGAACGCAAATCAGGTGATGTCGCGCGCTCAAAACGGATGTCAGGGCGGTGGTCGTGGAACCAATGAACCACTCCTCATTGACGCGGTCATTGGCAAGGTGGTTAAACGTAACCGTCGGAACCTCTCCGCCGCCTGGATAGACTACAAAAAGGCATTCGACTCGGTGCCTCATACATGGCTTAAGAGGGTCCTCGACCTGTACAAGGTTGACTGTACAGTTCGAGACTTCCTCGGGCAGTGTATGGGGCAGTGTCATCTAGGCGAGCAGATGACGGCTGCGGAGAACCACATAAGGATAAGAAGGGGTATCTTCCAGGGCGATTGTTTGAGTCCAATCTGGTTTTGCCTCTCCCTGAACCCTCTCAGTACCTTACTGGAGGACTCCGGGAGGGGATTTCAGCTTCGGAAAGGAGGTACAAAAGTGACCCACCTTTTCTATATGGATGATCTCAAATTATTCGCCTCCAGTCGCTCCCATCTTATGGAATTGCTAAACATCACTTGTGATTTTAGTAATTCTATTAGAATGGAGCTGGGGACGGATAAGTGTGCGGTCCTCCATGTTGAAAGGGAAGGGTTGCTAACTCTGAGGGCATAGACTTATCTATGCCCATCAACATAAGGACCCTTTCTGAGGCTGAAACATACCGATACCTGGCTATGTCACAGAACATCGGTATCGATGAGGCGGGTATGAAGCAGTCAGTTTGCGATATGTTTTATGCACGCTTGACCAAAGTGCTTAACAGCCTTTTGTCCGGTGTGAATAAGACACACGCATATAACGATTGGGTCATGCCTGTTCTCATATATACCTTTGGCATACTTAGGTGGACTCAAACTGAACTTAACGCCCTGGATAGAAAAGTCCGCACTACTATGACGTCCCATAGGATGCATCACCCGAGA
The DNA here is from genome assembly GCA_029286625.1 of Parnassius orleans. Taxonomy (NCBI): domain Eukaryota; kingdom Metazoa; phylum Arthropoda; class Insecta; order Lepidoptera; family Papilionidae; genus Parnassius; species Parnassius orleans. The sequence continues at coordinate 3,061,841 of JAGSMP010000167.1, forward strand.
TCGTCGATTATGAGGCTGTACTTGCCGCGGAAACATGGTGGGCGTGGCTTTTAAGCGCGCTTACCATGCATAATCGCGAGTGTGCAGCCTCCGTAATTACTTTCTGACGAGATCGGATGATCCATTCTATAGGGACGTCATTTCTTGTGATAAAGGACTTACCCTCTATCCTTGGCCAACGAGCAATGGCAAGACCAGCAGTACAGAGCATTTCGGACCGGGAGACCGTATGGAAGGAGAAGGAGCTCCACGGGAGGTTCTTACAAGGCTCTACATGTGCCTTTCGTAGACACAGTTGCCTCCTCCACTGGCTACGTTTTGGTGACCTCTTTGGGAAACCGAGGGTTTTGTCTGTGCGATACAGGATCAAGTTATTAAGACCAACAACTATCGGAGATACATCCTAAGGGATGGCACCGTCGACATCTGTCGAGCTTGTCGCCATCGGTGAGTCACTGGGCATGTCATCTCCGGTTGTTCGGCGCTTTCTAACTCTGAGTACTTGCACAGGCACAACTTAGTAGCCAGAATTTTACACCAGGAGCTCGCTCTGAAATACGGTCTCGTGGACCGGAAATTGCCGTATTACAAGTACTTGCCGGAAGCCGTGCTCGAAAATGACCGCGCCAGGCTCTACTAGGACCGGGCCATCATCACAGACAGGACTATTCTTGCGAATAAGCCTGATATTGTGCTGATGGACCGGGCACATAGGATATTTTTGGTCGACATTACCATTCCGTATGACGAGAACATCGTGAAAGCCGAAACAGATAAACGAACAAAATATCTGGACTTGGCTCACGAGGTGACCGACATGTGAGGTGGACTGCCGACCGAAATTATACCTGTAGTCGTTTCTGCGAACGGGTTAATCCCAGTCAGCCTCTCGGGTCATCTGAGGCGACTGGGACTCCGTGACGGACCGCTCCAAGCTCAAATGCAGAAGGCGGTGCTCCTCGATACCGCCCGCATCGTCCGCCGGTTTCTCTCCCTTTCCCCCTAACCCTCGGCCGTTTCGTCTCCCCTGCCGAGGGTTTCCATCTGGTTGGGTTTTTATTTATTTATGTATTATTTATTTATTTATGTTAGTATATTAAATATATATTTATGTTTATTCATTATTTCCTTTAAAATATTTATTCAGCCCAACCAGATGAGAATACTATATAAATACCCCACAAAAGAATAAAAGAAAATAAAACAAAATAATGTTTCATTTCTTATTTTAATTCTCAAAACACCGAAATATCTTCTATTATAACTGGAAGCGAAAAAAGTAGGCGGATTTTCACATTAATCTGTCCCCGATAAGGAATTATAATAAAGTGGTGCATTTTGGAGTACTTTTAAGAAAAACGTCGAAAGGAATATTACAGCTCATGTGGCCGTGGCATGTGGAGTTGAAATAAGTCTTCTTACACTTAAACCGTTTTGAATAAATAACGTGTACTAAGAAATAAACACTTCATGCACAACCATTGAGTTATATGTACTACGTACTAGAGAAGTTATTCCAAACAAAAAATGTGCACTACTCTGTTTTCGCGCATGCGTGGGAGATAGTAGAGTCGCGCATGCGCAGTTGATATAAGCGCGTTGCGCCTGCGCGGTCAGTTTTTGTCATAACAGATTAGGTAGGTATTTAAATGAAGAAATTTATTTTTTCTATTGTAATATTATTACCTATTTATTCATTTGACTACTGAATTATTATTTACGTTCAGGTTTAATTAAACTTTAATTTGAAATCTCGTATTATTAGCGCAGCTCCACACTCTATGAATATTGAAGCCACACTATGCGTAAGCATCATATTAGTCTGTGGCCACACTAAATGACACTAAAGGTGTACGGATTGCAGTACAGTTCATCTGAACATAGTGAATGTTCGGAATGCCAAATCTAGTGCGTAGTACATATATATCGATGTGCACAACGCATTAGATAAAATATCAAGAGGTTGTCGTGTTAAAAGGAAGAATTAAAATTAAGCGGTATGAGTGCATCAAGTCTCGCCGTACTTCCTCACCTACGCACGACGCAGTTGTTTTGCAGTCGCTACGGACAAAGCCATATCGGCCATACACAAACACACACATACACATACACACACATGCACACGCTTCCGCATACGCACATGCACATGCACACACACACGCACATGCATACACACACACACACACACACACACACACACACACGCATATGGTCACGCACAAGCACACACGCACACGCATACGTTCACGCACTCTTACACGTACATGAACACGCGCCTGCTCGCTACACACATACACACACACACGCGCGCGTTCCCTCACTCGCATAGTCACACGCACTCGCTCACTCACACGCACAAGCACACACGCACACGCATACGTTCATGCACTCACACACACATTCACACGCGCCTACTCGCTACACACACACACACACACACACTCACACGTACACACACATACACACGGCATGTAAGAACACACACGTACACATTCATACACTCACGCACGCACAAGCACACTCCCAAGTACGCTACAAACACACACACACGCACGCACGCACGCACCACCCACACACCCACACACACACACTTTTTACTGGAATTTCCATGTTTTTTATGAAACCAACATACAGAACAGTCGATTATACTTTAGTAAAAAGGATACGTATATGTCGGCGATACGCCAGGGTTTTCACGCTCAGGGTCCATCACAATGAAATAGCACACCAAATATTACTTAGTTTATTTTCGCACAATTGCTAGTATGGAACAGAACAGTCTTTACATAAATCAACCGCTTTTATAGTTTCCTTACAAAAATGGATATAGCAAATACAACTTCTTTTAAATCAAACAAATAAAATTAAGTACTACAAAATAATTATTAAAATAGAGCTCAATATTCATAATAAATATTTTAATGAATTTAAATAACTACAAACGATTTATATTATATAAAGGTTTGTTCATTTAATTTGAACAAACATTAGTTTATCATAGTCAGTTAAAATCTGGGCTCTAATAGTCTGTCAAAAGGTGGCGCTTCAAGCAAGATTCGAATTAAATTAAACAAGACTTATTGCATAAAATAATAAAATTTGATACAAAATAATGATATTAATTCTAATAGATATTAATTTGAACATTTACACAGTAAAATGTATTTTAACAATAAATTAAACATCAAACGTCTTCAAAACTTTCATACAGTCAAAACAGTGTCTACAAAATGTCAGACCTTAATAAATAACGGATTTATGTTTATAAATAACTATTTAAATTTAAATCTTATATATTTCAGATATTCCTATACTAATATATTCACTTAAACGATAAACTAAAACATAAATATCAATATTTGCCAATTATTGCCGATAGATGGCGATTTGCGCCCATATATACTATTTTCAGAAATTCATTCATAAAAAGAGAACCAAAAATAGCAATACTGAAAACATATACAATTACTTAATATAAGTTAGATTTCTGGCAAGACTGCACATCGTCTCATTATTTTATTTATTTATTTATTTCGACCAACAAGGATAATTCTAATACTAAAATTAATCATTACTAAAATTAATATATCATACGCATAAGTATTCATAATAATATTGAAAATATAATAATTATTTAATAATAACAAAATAATATAAATCAATGTAAACGTAACTCATAACAGACCCGACTTAATAATATATTAACAAAATCATAAACATAACTTATATTAATGATATAATAATAATAATTAATCCTTTATTGCAAACCATAATTTGTTAAAAATACACAGAAAATGTCATAAAATCTATGTTAGTAAAAGTAGATAATAAATTAAATAAACATTAGTTCATATATCTGGGTTGTTAATGCAATAATATTATGTATAATAATGTTTAATTATTAACATCATTACCACTAATTGTTAAATGCAATATATACAGTTCAACTATTATAATTTAAAAAAAATGTAATAACATTATTATTTTATAAAATACGAACGTGGGAGTTTTGGCGAAAACTAGACCGCTAGCGGATTGTTGATCATGTTTTATCGTTTAGTGGTTTGAAGTGGATTTTGATACAACATAAGTGTACAAGTTCCGATGTTGTTCCGATACCTTAACTTAAGCTAATCCTATAACTATAATAAGCTCCGATAACTTAAGTTATTTTGTCGGCTTAGGCGCCTCAAGAACTAGAGATATCATCATCGACTATCCGTTGAGTCAAGCTGTCTTCAGAATGTCCCAAGAACTTCTCAGTGTGACACATCGGCATATTGTGAATAAGAAATCGAAACAAATTATTTCAAAGGATAAGTTCTTATTACTTGTCACGGGCAAAAGTATAACCTTGCGAGTCCATAACCAAAGAAAAAAAAAATACAAAGTAACAAGGTTTCTATCATTTTCTAAATATTAATTTAAGGTTAATGATCAGCATTAATTATAATAAAAACAGGTAATAAAAAGAATGTAAAATTTATGCGCTATCGAGTGGAATTAAAATATACTCTGTATATGCAACAAGCAACAAGCGCTCAAAGTTATGAATGGATTTAGTAGAGTAACTGACTCGACAGGCAACAGGTTGAATTGCATTACATACATTGCACCCACAGAGAGACACAGATTTAAAGTCGCGTGCATGTGTCCAAAGTCTGTTTAATTGCAATTTTGGGTAAGTTGATAACAATTTATTTTATTAATAATTTTTAATAAATCAATTTTGTTAAGACCACGACAATAAATATCATCACCTTGTATTTATTATAATTTAAAAAGTTCTATATGTGCCATATGTTAGTGCTAAACTGTCTCATTTTTTTATGGTTCTTTTAAAATAATTATTTATGAAATCCGCGAATCAAAAGTCCACCGCTGAAGATAAGCCTTTCCCACAGAATGTCTCATAAAGGGGCTGTTTTATTTTCCCCTGTTGTCTCTCGACACCCACGCTACGGGGCAATATGGGTTAGTAGATATGACTGCATTATTATTTTAATTTAAGTCATCATAAGCTTTAATTTATTGCATATTTAATTAATTCACTTTTAAATAGTGTTCAATCAACTTCTAAAACTTTAAATTCTAAAATTAATATTCCAATAAGTACCTAGTAAATTATTTAATTACGCACATTCGTATTTGAGGCTTAGGTATTACGTATTAGGTAGGTAGTCCTTTTGAATTTAAGTTAATGTGAACAACAATCGGAAAATTAAAGTGTATGATCATTTTAAGTTTAAAATTACGGTTTAAGAAGAACTTTATTATCTCAAAAATGTGCGTATTAACCCAAGTTACATATAAACAGGCTGACAGAACAATTTTTTTTTATAAAACTGAAGTGGCAAACAAAGTTACAGTCCGCCTGATGGTAAGTGGCAACTGCGGCCCATGAGCACTTGCAGCCCATGGATACCTGCAGCCAACTTCAAACAAAGAGAGGTATTGTTACCTCTGAGGATTAAGATGGAATATCTCACAGCCACACATAATTTTTTTTTTTTATAAAACTGTAGTGACAAACGAATTACAGTCTACCTGATGGTAATTGGCCAGCAAACTTCAAACAAAGAAGACTACAGATCTCAGAGAGACCTCTGAGAACTAAGATGGAATCGTCTCCTCACAGCCTTTTATATTTCACGGTAGAAATATGTTAGTTTTACTAATTTATAATTTAATGACTTTCCAGCTAAAATATACATAACGTTAGTGTTGCTTTGCAAATAGCTAAATTCTCTATTAAATTGTGTTACGGCTTTTATGTCTCTTTAAGCTTGTTAAATTTATATTTCGTTGATTTTCTTTGTGAAGCCTTAGAAATAACTATTCTTAGGATTAATATACAGATGCCACAAACCTAAATAATTTCAGAAATAAGCGTGTTTCTTAATTATAAACCTACAGATTTAAAATCAAGCAGGTAGCATATATCTTTGGTTACGTAATGTTTAGCTAAAATAGTTTTCGTAGAAATTAACTCCCATCTGCAAGGTTGACAAAGGGAAGGGGGTACAGGAGTGTCAATAATCAATATATTCAATTTTTAAACTATATTTTCTATGGATTTGAAAATTAGCTACAAAAATCAATATCTACAGGGGTATAGCGAGCCGGTATAATAACAGGCTGTAAAGCATTCCTTTTTAATTCTCAGAGGTCGCATTCATGGGCCGCAGTAGCCAGTTACCTTCAGGTGTTATTTCTATTTCACACGTTATGTTCATAAAAAATCTAAGAGGGATTGCGGAAGCGTTATGCATATAAAAAATCAACGCTTTTAACTGAAATACCTACATACTTGAAATACTGATTGAAAGTTATCTGATTGCCTTAATATTGATTCAAACAATGTTTCATTTTGTTTTAATGAAAGTGATAGTGTTAGGAAAAAGGTGTTTTAAGATCAATAAAAGGAATTTTAATTTTTTCATTAATCATTCATCAATAACGGCCTATTAGGGGAATATTGGCCATAGTTGCCACGCTAGGCAGGCGGGTTGGCAACAGCAGTTTTATATTTTCTAGTTGTTATTAGTAAGACACTGCCAGAGGCAGATTAAATATCGATAGCGCCCCTCATCGGCGCCCATTTTACAAATAATTTATACTATAATTTATAATGTAGTTTATAGTTACAAAATAATTAGGACACGAGTACCCTTAACAGGTGGGTGAATAAAAAATGTGATGAGAGAGTAAGGACGATGTGGGAGTAATCAAATAGAGGAATTGTGTTTCGTTTTTCAAATTCTGCGCGCTCCTTTTTAAGGCTTGCGCCCCGAGGCATGTGCCTAGTTTGCCTTAAGGATAATCCGCCACTGAACACTGCTGTCTATCTCCTGGTTTGTTTCCCTCTGTCGCCCCTTACGATATCCATATGACGATATGGGGTAGTGGATAATCTTTCAACTGGTCAATGAATACAGAATTTTAATTATTGGAGTAAAACATATTATCGATAAAGATGCTAAAATCACAAATTTCGGAAATATTGTCTGTCTGTCTGTTAACACGCATCACACATAAATGAGAAAAGGTATTTGGATTGTTACGAACCTTTAAATTAAATACATACATATCATCACGTTATTAATTATGGGAAAACCTCTAAACAAATTCAGGTGGAGCATTTAATATAATGTCACTTAGGATTTAGGTCAATATTATCCATAAATTTTATCCGACTACAGCGATGCAAAAACGCGGGTTTAATTTTGTTTTCTTTATCTTTATGTGACTTTTCATGATTCTGACTGATCTCGTGAAAACGTAAACTTTATTACTTAAATTTAATCATCTTAAAAACGTGACGCAGAGCTAGGATGCTCCTCAAATATTAGTTTGTAAGTCACACACACACACACACACACACACACACACACACACACACACACACGCGCGCACACACACACACACACACACACACACACACACACACACACACACACACACACACACACACACACACACACACACACACACACACACACCCGCGCGCGCGTACACCTGCAAAATTGCTCTATCACGTATGTTGTAAATAAAAACTTTAAAGTGCTATTAACAATTGCGTCGGTTCTGGCTGGGATCGAAATCAGGTTACTCGCGTACAATCGTAGTACAGTACGTATAGTACGTATCCAAGAATAATTTAAAACCTGAGAGTCATTTCAAATCTCTTATCTCTTTTTTCTCTGATCCTCCATCTTAGCGGCTCTATCTCAACCCGGCCACGATTTCACAGAATACCAGCGTAAAATACACAGTTTTATGCTGCTGTGTTTCATATGGTGAGTGAAGAGAACCGGAGACCCCTTTTACTGGAAACGAGGCATTACACCTTGGTTCGCAGGTGTGACAACGCATCAGCATTTTGATTCTCATTTTTTAATAGATTTTCTATTAAAAAAATATATATAAGACCATGTTTGTATCAAAGTATATAAGTGCCCTGTGGTATATCGCTGATGATTTTTCACGCCTTAGGAAAACTATCACAACTCTTACTCTAAACATTTCAGTCTGAAAGTTAATTAATAGATATGCGCGTATTCCAAAGTGCTCAAGTTTAAAAATTTGCCTATTTATTTGGACGCGATTGAAGACTTTTTAATAGACTAGGTAAATGAATTCCGTTGAATTCCTATCATACCAGTTTTTAGTCGATTTGTCTACATAAAGTAATAAGTTTATAAAGTGGATCTTTTTGAGACAAATCCACGTTGTTCAACAATTACAAAGGGTGGTTTATGTAGAAAATCCGAAATTTTCTCTGCTAATATTTTTAGTAACTGATCCCCTTTCTTATATAGGATTTCTTTTCAACAACTTATTTTCATTCAACTGGTAGTTTACCCCGTTTGAAAGATTTACTCAATAAACGCATTAGAAACTTTCAATAAGTAGGCAAACATTGTTTTAGCGACATAACTGGTATTTGATCTGGACCCCACCGAGGAGTTGTCATGGAATGTTTCAATTGATCTCGGTAGGTATTATCGCTAGTGAAATTAATATTGCTTAGGGAGATTAATATTCTAGGTACATGTGTGCCTGAAATTTTCGTATCAAGAGGCTCTTGTATACATAAGACCTTTTAAACTGCTTAGCAAACAAATATGCAACATCTTTTGTAATTTTCTGCTGCGTTTCTTTGTAATTATCCATGTTAACTCTTGTCTAGCGTAGCTATAAAACACTTTAGGACCTATAATTTTAATTGTTTGTTTGTTCATGTATAACTCTTGAATTCCCAACAAATTTTGATATCTGATTATTTATTCGTTTGTAAGTCTTATACGATTATAATGTTGTATTTTAATGATTTGATTATTAAATATATTTTACTTATTTTTTTTTGTTATTAATGATATAATATATTATTGCTCGTACTATGCATGTCCATTGTCAAGCCATGGACGTTACAATTATAAGATTTTTGTTTCATTATTTGCACGTAGCCCAACATTCCATTTTCTAATATATTTTTAAACTTAGCACATGGTATTAATATTATGTTGCCTACAAAATCGTAGAGTATTGTGGTGAAATTGGCATTGACTATGAACTAGTTCTTTCATCATTCACCAGCTTTGTAAAAATTTCTACGCGTTATTTTTGATTTTATATACTTTTTAATTTCAATTTGAACTTGCATCGCTGTCAAAAGCACTAAGTGGTTGCTTTTATCTACCTATAACAGTAACCTGTAAAGCCTTTTAGTTTATTTAGTGCCCTTGCAAATTTGATAAATAAAAACGCCGTATAAAAAATTAAAATACTGTTCTTGCCTACGAGATAGCCATTATGGTATCATATAATATCCTATATATTATATTATCAGACGTATTTAAATCTGTATAAGTGAAAGGTAAGTTAGGACTATACAATTATGGATTTACTCTAGCTGTAATCACTCTGAGAAACTAGGAATTAGCCGTAAATTTAGTTCTAAAGCTTGCCACCGGATGTTAGAGGGGTGCAAGGTGGCTTATTCCACAAATACCATCAATTCCTTATAAATCTCCATTTCGGTTTAAACGAATCCAGGTGCAGGTGCAGGTGAGTATCTGAAGATCTGATGTGCAATCACAATAAACGACAGTCGTTTGATACAACATGAAGGTACCTATATATTTTTTGGGGTTCCGTAGATACTTAAAGAGTCCAAACGGCACATTTTTGACGAGTCTATTCGTTTGTATATATGTGCCATGACCATTTCCTCGTTCAAATCTCTATCTAACATTAATTGTGTAATGCTAAAATAATTTTATAATTTGTATTGTTTTGTTTCATCATCATCATCATCATTACAGCCCTTCACAAGTCCACTGCTGAACATAGGCCTCCCCCACGGAATGCCACAAAGCACGGTCCCGAGCCACCTGCATCCATTGACTTCCTGCATGTCTTACCAGGTCGTCACTCCATCTAGTGGGGGGACGCCCTACACTTCGCCTGCCGGTACGAGGCTGCCACTCGAGAACCTTTCTTCCCCATCGGTTGTCGGTTCTTCGAGCTATATGGCCGGCCCATTGCCACTTCAGCTTACTAATCCTTTGGGCTATGTCGGTTACAATGAACCAATAAATGTCAAGTTGTTACAAATTACAAATCACCCTGAGTACGGCCATGCGTGCTTTAAATCCAACTTTGATCTAATTATAGATCATCTAATAATACATACAACAATAAACACTAACTTAGTATCATCATTTAATAACAACTAGTGCTTGTCGGTAGTCGTAATTCAAATTCAATTATTTTCCTTAAGTATATTAATATTAAGCAAACTGTATTTCACTGTCAATTTTCAGTATATACTAGTATATGTATTATCTATGCTTAAACTTTACATTAATATAAAAACATAAATATATAATATAATAAATATAAAATCCCGGGTTCGAATCTTGCACGGAACTAGTATTTGTATGTGAAATTTATGTATGTAAACTGCCCCCAGGATAAAGCAGAAACTCCTAGTGAGGAGGTCACGTTTAAATAAAATCACTCCACAGACTATTGAAAAAGGAACATTAGAAATCACACACAATTCACAGCTCATACGGTCAATCTGTCAGTAATTATTTTGTTGGCAACATTTTAAAATTCTTTGGCAACAAATCTACTTTGTGCGACTGTTTCTAATAAAATGAGTTTATATAATAAAATGAGTTTATATAATAAAATGAGTTTATATAATAAAATGAGTTTATATAATAAAATGAGTTTATATAATAAAATGAGTTGTTTTAGAAAGATGCTGCTGCCCATCTCCTGTTTCTGTTTCCTTCTGTCGTCTCTTGGGACACGAGATGTCTTTTTTCTTATTTATATAAAACTACAATATAATAGATGAATCTACAATGCTAGTTGTCTTAACTCGCAGATTTGTGAAAAATTTCTTTAAAAGGTAAAGTCAATGTCAATGCATAGATACGGCCCATGGCAAGGCATAGGCCCACTCCCATTTCTGTAAGAGCTATGGAGCAATTAGACCTCCTAATGCTCCAGTGTGTGTTGGTCGTCTTGAATATTTTTGAAATATTTCTTACTCGTTAGACTTGCAGGTGTAACGGTGAAGTACGTCTCACTTTAGCGTCAAGCATGTGGTAAATCAGCACTTCCATATAAATTTCAATTAAATATTTCATTGGAGTTGGCGGGGATCGAACTCAGGTTGCTCGCATATTGTGAAATTTACGGCGAACGCATCCCCTGAGCTACCACGACATTACATTGCAGCATACCACGAATTTTAACTTGATTGAATAAAAATGTTATCTGTGAGAGTGTTTTATATTTTATTTTCGAAAGACGTGAATACATACTAGTTGTGATAAATTCCATGGAAATTTATTGAAGGTGTAAGCTGTGTGTATTGATTTTTGTTTAAATTTTATTGTAGAAATAATTCTTTGTGGGAGTAGTTCACGAGGACTAATGGGACTTGAGAGCTATTTTAACCTTATGTGGAATAGGTTATTTGTATTGGTAGCATGGCTGGAGGTGTTAGATATCGTGTTTTGCGTATGTAGCAGTAGTTTTTTTAGTGCGACGAAACCTTTGTGATATCTTTCTATTCAATTTTGTGCTAATAAATGTTCTATGAACGTTCATATTTCAAATATTCCCTTTTGTAGATTACTTTGGTTTATATAACAACATGTTTTATAAAATACGAGCTAGAAACAACGGCATGTTGGAACGTCATTCGAAAAATTTCATCCTTAAATCTTTGTCAAATTGTTAGTTCATAAGTTCATAATAATTATCTGAAGTTAGGCATGATTTTAGTCTTGTGCATAGTAATATTAAGACTTACCCCTTGGGAAGTCGTCGGTGAATAGTTGCGGGGACAGGTTGGAAAGATTTGTCTAATCCTCACCACGCTGGGCAGGCGGATAAATGAGCGTAGATACCCTTGCATTTAAGATGTTGCCTAGGTATAACTAAGGAGATTTTAGTTCGGCATTTACGTATGGGTATACCGCCATTCATTAATTTTGATAAATAGTTAGTTCGGTTCGTTACTTAGCATGGTTCACCGCGTGCATTTTTATAGAAGTAAAAGTGACTAACGAAGATACCGTTCACTTAATGGTAAACGGATGCTGTGCGCATAGACATTTATAACTATCCTCGAATAGAAATCAAAATGAAGATGCGTAGAAGTAAGAAGGGTCTCCGGTTCTACTCAGTCACCATATGAAACACAGCAGAATTATGTTTTATTTCACGCAGGTATTTTGTGGTCTTTCCCCGGTCGAAACAACTCATTTGTACAGCGGAGGTTTACCAGTGAGGTTGACATTTAGGAATCTCAGTAACTATACTAATAAGTAACCATTAGTAACCATTCAATGTTCCTTCACAACATAGGGATGCTGTGAAAGGATTTCTTACTTTCGTTTGTGATTGTTGGTTAACCCCGTCAATAGACATAAATATTTTTTTGAATATATGAAAATCTTTAACTTCTTTACTAGACCATCAACGAGAAAGAGCACTAGCGCTTTTGTTTCAAATCTCTCACACCACCACGCTACGGAAGAACTTAAAATTCGAGTATTCATTTATAATATAATTTTATATCTGTATTTATTAGTACACTATATTTATATCGTAGTTATGATAGAGATCTATTTCCGATTTTCAATTAAAATATTCTAGGTGTCCAATTTCGGTTGCAGTAGTATTTTCGTAGAAACGCTCGCCTGCGGTTTCTCATTACAGGTTATAATGAAATACTGCAGTTTATGAACGCTTCGAGATGGAAATAAATAAGATTCCCTACACATTGGCAAAACAATTCGCATCAATGGCAGCCTTCGTTTATAAACTTTGTTTAGGTTATTAATATCATAGACTTAGCAATTCTGGCGTATTAATATTTAACTCTAGCATACTCTCAGCTCCAAAGATTGACAATGGTTTACAAAACGTAAAAAATTAATTTCTCCACTTAATTACGTCACAGAATTATTTAACTTAAAATATATTTGAATTAACAAAGTTACGACTTTACGATTCAATCATCAGCGTGAATGTCCTAAGTTTATACATGAATTGGGTCATTGCTATTGTTGTCTGTTACTTTTATGAGACAGTGAAAATTGGGTAAAAATATTTTGATAACCTTATTTCTTTAACGGAGAGAACATTATTAAAAAAATAACGTGACTGGACATTACCCATAAACATTACAACTTTACACTCATATTATCAACTGTGAACAGGTTTTGAATCCCATTGCAAATATAATTGTATGTACATACTTAAGCGTGTGGTTTCAAAGAATTTTGAAGTAGGTAACTTTCTTTTTTCTTGGTATCTCTTTCAAAACTTCATTCTTAGTTGGTACTTAGGGACTGCACTACGTGTCATCCTTTATATTACCATAATATTAATATGAGTTATTTATTGTCTATTTATAAGTTAGTTATAGTTTCTATTAAATATAGTGATTATATTCTCTCAATCTCAAAAAAAAAAAACCTATTAAATTGTGAACAAAATCCTATTCAAATAGGAAAGTTTAATAATAAATTACTAATTCTATGCGAGCGAAGTTGCGGGCACAGCTAGTTTAAAATATTTATCTTGCATTTCCTCAGAAAAAAATATACAAAGGGCGGACGTAATTAAAATGAATGAAAAAGTTACATATAAATTCATTTCTGTTTTTTATTTCCGTTTAAGTACGTATGTACTTTCAAAAAGTAATTTTAAACATCGGTTCACTTTGTATTTGTGTTCATCACTTTTAATAAATATTTTTCCGTGCATGAAAACCAATTAGGTTTATACATCAAAATTATAAGCTCTCATGAAATGAAAGCGTATTACTGCATATTCTGTAACTGATTTCGTAACATTGTACGAGGTATATGTTTATTTTATTTTTCATTTTTAAATTATTTGTCAATATCATGTACTGCTGTTGTATAGTACCAATGAGTTTATATTTATATACACATAGATAATACATAAAGGAGTTAGATTTATTCGTATGTATATAAATTCGAAATTGCCCCCGCAAAGTGGTAATTAAGTAAGTAGTCTTTTGACGTATTACACGTAAGTAGATAAGATACTTACGCTAGCCAGTTATCTCTCTTACTCTCAAACGTTTAGTAAGTAGTCTTCATTCACGTCCATTAGTGCATACGAGACGGGTTGCAAGGTGACAGAATTTTAAAGGCCCCTTTAATGACGGTAACTTACCTTTAGTAAAATATCATTGAGCTTAAAGTATTATAGTAAGTACCTAATATTCTTTTGGCCATACAAATAAGATATATTTTCAGTTATTAGTTACATCGTTTTCTTTATCTTTTGAACAAAAATTATAATTACGATCGTAATCTTCTAGCCTGTGTGGATAAAATGTTTGATAGTAAATAAAAATAAGTAACATTAATCTTAAAGTAATAATATAATTAAAAATCTTATTAAAATAATATTAGATATATAATAACACTATAATAATTTATTTTATAAATCAATTTGAATTTAGAGCCACTAACTTTAATACTTCCTTATTGGCAATTTTTTTTACATTTAAATCTGTAATGAACACGAATTAAAGAAAACGTACCTAGGGTTTTTTTTTTAATTCTTTTATTGTCTAATTATAAAATATGACTAACACTTCATCCAAAGACTATCGTAACTTTATTATTATATATTATTAGATAATATTTGATTAATCTTTACACTCTTCACCGCCGCCATGAAATCTGTCAAATTATATTTCATCTAATTCACCTTGGTCAATTCGCCATCGCCTTGGTGTAAGCTTTGGATGCCCTCACCAGACAAAGCGTTTTGTATGCAAAAATCATGTGAGTAGGTTCATTTCATTTTTTAAATTAAATTCTTACGTGATTTAATTCCTTCCTCTCCTTTTCACCATCGCGCGGGTCTACACTGATCGTCAGGTTACAGATTAGTTATCGTTTGTCGATATTTCACGCATTCGAACCAAAGGGTATACTTCGTCTTTTGTAAAGCGAAAAATTCTTAATCGAGTATAGTAGATGTAAATGTCTATGGGCCACATGATCAACTTATTATAAAATGGACTGTGTGCTCGTTTGTCACTCATATTCTACAAAAAAAAACGGGCAAGTACGTGTCGGGTCACGATAATGTAGGGTTCCGTAGTTGCCCGTCACAATACAAGAACTTAGAAGGGGCCTTCTTGATACTATGAGTATATTAAGTGAGTTCGTGGTTTGATCGCTATAACCACTAAAAATTTTCACAAATAGGACGATGGTAACTGAAGTACTTATTTTCCAAGCTGATATATAAGGAGTGGTATTAAAAAAAAACTTTTCGATTTTGAAACTAATACAATCTACATCTATACCATCCATGAAGTACAACAATATCTGTGTGATAGTTTATCTAAAAAAATACCAAACTTCATAGGCGTGAGCTGTCACCCGCACCATGCTATAACGCAAAGACTATAAGTAATTTAATGAGCCCCATTGTTATATTTTATTACAACGAGATTGTCTGAAGTAACAATAATTGATAAACAATTTGAAGACTAATAAATATTTAACTTATATCTCACAAAAATATACATCTAAGTATACGTATAAAAAATTAAAGTGTCCTTCAGTAATATTGAAACAATTTACTTCTATTTCGCTCAGGGTGTTATTAGCATGCTATTAAAACATAATCAACCATTTAAAAAAATCTGACTTTCTGTCTGTCCAGGCTAATCTTCGAAATGGCTGAACCGATTGTGATGAAATTTTGCGAACAGATAGGGAACAATAGCAGGAAGGATCTAGACTACGAGTATATTTTATCCGACGAACTTGAATATTTAAAAAAAAAACTAAACATTGGTAAAATAAATGGTCTGTGATTACGATAAATCTAAATAACGCCACTTTATTAGATCCTATCCAGGCGAAGCCGGCGCGGGTCGCTTGTATTTTATAAACTCAAATATTATATAAAAAACAACAGACACGTCAGTTTGTTATTTTTATGACTAAAAATCTTCTGTCAGTATGTAACTTAGAACGATCTGCGATTTGTCTTGAGTACACAGGATTACTATTGATGGCTTCGAAATGCTCATAACATGGCAATATCATAAGAAGTTTCCTCATTTACTGACATATATAAATTCTAGAGTGTACATGAACAATGTGGCGAGCAAATCTTGTTGTGATAATTAGTTTCACGTGTTTTCACGTGTCGTGACACGTGAAACTGTTTCGTGTGTGACGTGAGTTTAAAGTTTAAAGTAATTTTTACTTATAAAAAGGATAAAAAGCAATAATGTGCTAAAAATACTTATTTAGGTCTATTTTTATCTTTTTGTAAATATTATGACGTGATAGATCTCCTTTTGCAGCAAAAAACTGAACTATTCGGCATTTTTGTAGGACATCGATTCAACCGCGCAACTAAATTTAGTCTAGTAAGTAGTGCGGCTGCAACTTGGTTTATTGTATGCAGAGGACCGCGTGGACTTATACTTTGACAAAGGGGAACGCCTGCGTATGGTTACTCCACTCCGGTTCGCCGGTGGCCCGTGTTGCTCTATGGTTTCGGTAACAATAAACAATTGAAAGTTATATAAATAAGAGACAAAGTTATATAAAAAAATATTCTCATTTGAAACGACGTGAGTTTAAACGCCGACGACTTTGAAAAGAAATTAACAGTAACGGCCTTTCTAAGGTCAAGATATAAACTTGTTTGGTATGGTGACTATAAATAAAGTTAACGGCAGCGCGTCGGGATTTCTAAAAAGCTTTTAAGGAATGCGTCTGATAAAATGCTTTCTATTCCTTAGAACATGCATCTAAAGTATAATGTATCTATTTGAACGTCGTCTATTCTAGTAATGTCAAATCAATAAAAATATGTGGTACACGTGGAACCTTACCGTTCCGTAATATAATTGTGGCAATATTTTCCATTCTCCCTCTTAAAATAGATTACCCCAACATGTACACTACTTTGGCATAAACTATAAAGCTTGTTGCATCTACAAGCAAATAGTAATTTAAAGGAATTAATTATACGTGAGTTTTAATTTAAATTGGAACGCGCAATGTAAGCGAGGTGTATTTTGTGCCAAGCCATATTAAATACGGGGTTCTTAAATCGGATTTGCTTTATTGATTATTGTGCTTAAGTCCGTTAGGGTACCGCTACAGCCTATTAAAGTCTACTGCTTAACATAGGCCTCCCCATAGATTGCCTCATAGGGGGGATATTTGACAAAGTTGCCACGCTTGGCAAGCGGGTTGGCAACTGCAGTTTTTTATTTTCGTCATTATTAGGAAGAGGCTGCTGCACATCTTCTAAATTGTTTTCTTCTGATAAATGCGAATGATATATTCATCTATCCACTACCCCATATCGTCTCGTGGGTATCGTAAGAGACGACTATGGGAAACGCAAAAAATCTTATGGCTTCGGATAAATGGTTGTACCAAATAACCATCTCGTTTAAGCCAGACGTAAAATAACCAGAATAGGCACATGCTCAGTTGTGAATTTTTGCAGGCTAATAATGGAAGAGTATTATTTAAAAGCATTATTTCTTACTTAAGCATTAAACGAGATAAAACTTTAATATAAGTACTCCCTAAATTTTAAAATTTATTTTAATTTTAACATCAAATGGATGAACCATAAGATCGGCTTCTAAAAAGGGAGAAGTTCCAATTCGTCGGAATAATTTAAGTCTGTTTGACTTTACTCATGTCACTATATTTTTAACTAGCGAACGGCCCCGGCTTCGCCTGGGTGGGCCTGGGCGGTAATTAGATTTAAGATAGTTAAATAATATTAATATTTTATCAACGTTTCGTTTTTTTTAAAATCTCCATGTTTTTCGAATAACATATAGCCTTCATCACACATAGTATTGATTTCTAGCTGTAAGTGAAGTTACATTACAATCGGTGCAGCTATACCGGAGATTATTCCGCACAGACATCTGTATAAATGGTTATTTATATCTTAATGGCATGCATATAAATATCTGAGATATATAAGGCATTTAATTCGATATTACAGAAAGACACTACAATTTTATTTATATGTATAGATAAGCAATTGTTACGACGCTCTGACTCATGTGCTCTGATATAATGAAGCGTATCTGACTTTTTCTATATTAAAAATTCTGTCACCGTTGTTTTAAAGTTCAGATGTACATCAATCCTTACACCCATCGCCCACAATTTAATAACAAATACTATTATACACCTACAGACGCAAAAAATATGATATTATCATGCAAATGGTCATATATATACATACAAATATATACAATATTTTATGATAATAGGTTAAAACATTTATATAAACATGGGTATATTTTTTATTTACTTTAAAGATAACTTTTTAATAAGTACGTTAGCTTAATTAAGGTAAATTGTGATATGCACATGTGATATTCAGCAATCGTAAAAATATACCACCGGTTTGAATCCCTCATAGGCCATCTATTTGTATTGCTAACGAATAAATGCGAGCGGTCGAAGTGTTTGCTCCTGTATAATTTATGTAATATATATAATGCGAAAATTACCACCCTCATTCAAAATAATCAGCAAAGCAATGGTAGTAGTTAAGTGTACAGATTGGGAAACTAAGAGATCGTGGGTTCGAATCCGAACTTTTAAACTTCACTGTCGAGAACCATCTTTGGGCGTAAAGATTGAGAGTTAATAATAAAAAATATCATCAAAGATATGCTAAATATTCAGTTTAGATTTATTTCAAGTTATTAAGAGCTTCGAATATCACGTTAAAATCACTAGTTCGAACAGTTAGACCCCAATTTAGAAGAACCGGCAAGAAACTCTGAATATATTGTTTTTTTTTAATAATGAAATGACATCTTTGTGATAATGTCTCGATTTACCGCAATATCAATGTCTTCTGAAAATTTAGATGAAGCAGCTAGTGCTTGATTATTTATCTCCTCCAGTGCATCTTGAGTTTTTTAACTTCTTTGTTCTCAAAATTTTAATCGAGCTAATAAATTGTTTTTTAAGTTTTATCAATTACTTAGTGAAATTAATAGTAGATATTTGTATTAATTTAGTACAAAATTTTAGTAATAATAATATAATCTTTAATACTATTTCCTTTTTGTATAAGATGTTGCAATTTACCCGACTTCAGCAAGAAAAGTGGAAAGTCATATTATTTTGGAATTTCAATTAAAAAAACTTTAAAAATCTAGACTACATTTATTTGATACAAGAAAAGTTTTTCATCAGGGATTCATTATCATAAATTTAAGCAAGTCTTTACCAAATTTCTATGATATAGTACTAAAACTCTCGTCTAGTCTACTCACAGTAATTAAAATCTGCATCCTCGCTTCCGTTCTGAGAGTGTCGTCCTCAAAAGCGAGCCCTGTTTCTGACCAAAGACTAAAGTAAATAGTAATAAATTGGAGAGAAATATTATACTGCAACGGGATTTACCTCAAAACACATTTTAATTAGCAGTATCATTCAACGTTTCTACGAAATGATATTGAACATTTGCGTCAAATGGGGAAAGCAAAGAAGCTCGAAATGTGCAGAAACTACTAACTTAAAATTGGGAAATAATTCTTGGACTACAGCAGACTTATGTCAAAACTTACGAGTACCTTAATTTTTTTGAATAAGCACACAAATACATCAGAGGTTACCGAGACTGATTGTAATTTCTGGTGAAAAGTAAATTCTTTTTTTATAGGATAAGGGTGAAAAACGAGCACACAGTCCACCTGCTGGTAAGTGGTTGCCGTGGCCCATAGACATCTACATCTATCCTCGATTATGTATCAAAATGCAGATGCGTTGTCACCCGTGAGAACTAAGATGGAATGCTTCGTTTCCAGTAAAAGGGTCTCCGGTTCTCTACATTCACCATTCGAAACACAGCAGCGTTAGGCTGCTATTTTACGCTGGTATTCTGTGAGAGCGTGGTCCTTCCCCGGTCGAGCTGATCCATTCGTGCTACAACTATACTACTAATATAGCTGCAGCATGGGTCTACCACGTAAGAAGTAGAATTCTTTATTATGATCAGAAACGTTCGTCGCAATTTTTGGATCAAGAATTATTGTTAAAGGTTATTAGATCTAACAAAAAAAGATATTATTTAAATAATTTTTTTTGCAAACTGAATTAATTTAATTAGTTTAATTAAACAAAATCAACAGGTATACTGCCAAAATATTTTTTAAGTAGTAAGGATGATTAAGTAGTAAACAGTCAACCTGAAGGTCTATGAATAGTGTGGCCCATAGATATTTACATTTATCCTCAATTAAAAATCGAAATGCAGATACTTTGCCACCACCGAGGACTAAGACTGTATGCCTTGTCACCAGTAAATCCCGGTATCCTGTTATTCTGTGCGGGTGTGGCTCTTCCCCGGTTGAACCAATCCTACAGAGTGGCTCTTTCACATGAAAATTGCAAATGATACCAAACAACCAATCGCATAAATTATATGTGTCATTAAAACAAATTTAATATTAAACAACATTTTATTAATAACAAACTATAATCCTATTGAATTTAATTTACTTTAGCATATAGTTACGTGTTGCTTTGAACGTAGAGCCAGTATTACAGAAAGTTATTAATATTAAATTATAGCAAAATGAAAGCCTTATTGCACGCTTTACCAATAACTAAGTATATATATATGAATGTAATGAAATTTTGAAATACTCTTAACTATCTGTCATATAACCGACATAGCCCATCGGATCAGTAAGCTAATATGGCAATGGGCTGGCCAGATACTTCAAAGAACCTATAACCGACGAGGCAGAAATATTCTCGAGTGGCAGCCTAGTATGCGAAGTGTAGTAGTGAGAACCTAAGGCTGGAGATGGATCGTTAGGAGATGCGGAGACGGAAGACCTTATTGCAAACGTCACCACAGTGGTCGTCGAGCATCTAGACCTGCCGAATTTTTCCAGCCCCAGCATTAAGTCCAGTTAACGACTTGGTCGCCCATCGCATAACAGACCCAGACCTGTTGTTGTAAAGTTCGCTGAAGTTGCAATGCGTAACAAGTTTTTTTTATATAGAATAAGGGTGACTAACGAGCACAAAGTTCACCTGATGGCAAGTGAATTAAAAATCAATAAGCAGATGCGTTGTCACTCCTGAGGACTCAGATGGAATGCTTTTTCCTAGTAAAAAACCGCATGTTCAAAGCTCTGTAGAGGACTGTATTGCCTCTCCCCCGTTCTTGATTCTAAGCGAGTGGTAAAGAAATAGTTGATTGTTTAGATTATTTCAATTTGTAATCACTTAATTTTCTTACAATTTCGTACCATTATCGTTTACATAATAAATGTCACTGAGTTCCATGATAATTGATGCTTTAAGATTATTTACGAATAATTTGAAATGTGTCGAACTGTCAAATATCAATGAGACTATTAAGATTGGTCAAATCTTGGACAAATTAAGTTAAACAATTTTATTGAAATGACAATATTATATACTAACTTTAAATATTGATTATAAACTTTTGCTATAGCTTTCTGTATTTTTAATAATTTATATTTTTTTAGTAATTTTTTTATTTTAGACTAGGTTTTTTTTCATTTGTTGTCTTTTTTAGCAGAATGCTTGTTAATATTCATAGGTGTAGTGACTTAATCTGTCTTATGTGGTCCCATGTTATTTTAGACAACTTTTGTTTTATAATGAAACGAGTGGGGGCTGCTTTTGTTGCTGGTGGGTAGTATGACTAGCTTTTATTTTTGGAACGAAGTTCGTTATCGGATGGTACGAATTTGGCGGATGGGGACTAGGCGAGAAAAAGTGTAAGATTTTTCCGACACGACCCCTTCTGACGTACAGTAGACGGCCTTGGAGGCTATAAAGAGCGAGATGGAATAATATCCATCTCCCTCGCACTTTTTCTTATCTTGCCATGGAAGAAATATAATTTTATTTTAAATAACGCTTCATTTTAATATACGCTAGTAAGTTAAGTAGTTTTTTATTTTCTTTTATTTAAGTAGGATTGAATGAATAGTAGTAATTTCCACAGTTTGCCTTCTCTTAATGAAACTTTAGATTTGCACTTCTAGGATGAACTGAAAAAATTCAACATTGCCCATATTAATGCCCAGAGTATTCCTGGACATGATCCAGATATGCTTTCATCCTTTGATAACAAAAAATAAACGTGCTATTTTGGTCTCTGAATCATGACTCATGCCTTGTTTGTTCTCCACATCATATACTCTTACAGGCTTTCAACTTATTAGGTATTGCCATCTAAATGCGCTCTCACTTACCATTTGCGAATATAAGTATGTCGCTGTCACTATTACTGACCAGTGTACTCCAGGAGCTGAAAATTTAAATTTTGAGGTGCTTTTTTGGTACCAAGCTATTACATGTCGTGTTTTATTATCCTAGCCTTACAATTGGCTTGTCTACGTTTGAAAGCCTCTTAGACAAATATATTCACATTCAGCACTCTATTATCATGGGTGATTTTAACACATGCCTTCTTAAGAGTGACTCCCACTTTCTGCAATTGAAATCCAAATATGTAAGTATTGGTCAATAAGTAGGCTGAAACTATTAAAGCAGAGCACTGACATATTTTCCTCTTTTTTGCTAGTCACTCTTTTCCAAATTTTTCTCCTCCTCTTTTGGATCTTTTTTTTTATAGAATATGGGTGAAAAACCAGCACACATTCCACCTGATGGCAAGTGGATTCTGCAGCCCATAAACCTTATAGAAGTATTCTTTGAGAGTGTGGCCTTACCCCGGTCGCACTGACCCATTCGTGCTACAACCATAATATAGCTGCAGCGTGGCCCTACCACTTCTGCCTTTTGTTAAAGTTTAATTTGAAATTACTTTAGTATTATATAACATTTTACATATTATGTAGGTAATCATAATTGTAAACCCTTTTGATGATTCTCAATAAATAAATGAATAAACTTTCCTTGTCAGGCAATTTAAACTATCGCTAGTCGAAAAGTGCCCAGTGTTTACGTATAAATACAACACGTGAAATTAAAAACGGTGAGAAGATTTCACTATAGCAGACGTAAGCCATGTCATATAACCGTGCGAGTATAATCTCCGGCGAGCTTCCGTCCATACATGTGCAATTATTTGCTTCCACTGGAGTATTGGTACCAGCGATAAGACACAGCGGTTTAATGAGAATTAAAAGAGATAATACAATCAATAATATGGCAAATACTTCTCTTAAGCAGAAATCTATCCGGAGGTCTGTCTACTCGTATGTTCAGTAGTGGACTTGGGATAGGATGACGTACAGTTTGCGGTCACTTGGTAGGAAAGGCTAAATTGGCGTCTAAAAAGCTTGGCGTGCTCAGCATAGCGGGACAGTATATCCTGCTGGCAACCATTTGCAACTTTACAAGGCGCAAGTTTACGTCTCACATGGAGTACTGTTTTCATCTCTGGACCGGGACACCCCAGTGCCAGCTCCTTCCTCTTGACCGCATCCAGCAAAGAGTGGCTCGAATCGTAGACCACCGAGTTTTTTCTGATCGGCTCGATTCACTGTCGCTTCGAAGAGATGTTCCATCCCATTGCATTTTCTATCGCATTTTCAGGGGAGTGCTTAGATAAATTGTTCGGATTTTTATTATTCCAGCCGCCAAATTCCACGTACCATCCACACCATCTGGACGCTTGGCGGTACACCATTACTAAGCGATTTACTAGAAGTTCTCTTCCTCGCAAGGCTTCTTCGTGGAATCATCTACTACTGGCGATTTTTTCCGGACCGATACGACTTAGAGACCTTCAAGCAACGAGCTTACTCCTTTTAAAAAGGCCGGCAACGCGCCTGCGATTTCCCTGATGTTACAGTTATTTATGGGCGATGGTCGACACTTACTCTCAGCAAAATTTTATTTAATGTGGGCGAAACCGCGGGAAAGTGGGCAGGGCAGGCACAGACAGAACAGGCCGGTGGGGGCGCATATTCTTAGTTAGCCTAGGGCTGTCGGAACTCTAAATCGGGCACTGTATGTATATGGAAGTATCGACCCCCGAACTGTAACATTGATATTGAATCAATAATAAAAGTGACTCCAGTACGTCGTAACTGACAATACGTCGTGACGAAACGTATCAAACACAGAAAATTCGTATTAGATTTTAATCGTGTCAGTGCAATCACAGATATTCAATTGTGAGCCGTTAAGTCTGCGATTCCTGATGAAATTCTAAACCTACAGAACCTTCTGAAAAGGCACATAACCGCGTACTTGTGTGTAGCATAAGCCAAGAGAAGTGATGCCAACCCGGAACGTACATATTTATACACACACTAATAAAAAATCATATATATGTACGTGCTGCGTTTCGCGGTTTAACTTTATATACGACTCACCTAGATCCGTGGTTGAGCTCGGTGCTTGTGGTCGGTTTCTGGGTGTTAAGAGAATCAACTGACATGTCTATATACTAATAAACTAAATAATAAACCCTTATCTTACAATAACTGACATCAACATTTAGAAAATGTATCTGGCTCTGGAAACAACATGACTGCCAAAAAATATAGTTCACATTGAAAATTCTAGAAGGGTTTCCATCACTATCAATAACATAATATTCCTTTACAAGTCTAATATTGAATATAGGCCTCTCCCAATGAATATCCTAAAAGTAGCTCTGAAACTCCTGCATCGATCGACTTCCAGTACGTTTTACCAGGTTTTCACTACGTCAATAGGCAGTCCCCGTACATTTCGCCTACTAGTACGAGGCTCCCACTCGAGAACTACTGATCCGTTGGGCTATTTCAGTTACTTTTTATACTCCATCAAATATAAGAAAGAAATATCTTTTGACAGATGTTAGATTTATTGAACTAGGCATGTCAATCAAAAACTCGGTAGGTACCTACAATATTCGATTCATAAAATAAATCGATATCGATTCCATCTAATTATAACTTTTAACAAAAAGTATAAATCGACTTCAAATTGCTAAAAAGAAGTTATTTATTTGCTATCCTGTGGGGTGGAATTTTTTCTCCAAATTTATATGGGACTACCCTTGAAGTATAACCTATTTAATAAAAAAAGAATCATCAAAATTGGTTCACAATCTGCGAAGATATCACGTAACATACATAAAAAACAACACTCGAATTGAGAACCTCCTCCTTTTTGAAGTCGGTTAAAAATTAGTAATCATTCACAGTTTTATCTAGATTAATACCAGAATAAATTAGAAACGGATAGTTCAAACACACAAAATTTATCAGTTTCTTCATATTTATTGCTTACTGCTAATTTCTAGAGGCAAAGTTATATAAATTAAAGAGTGCACTAGATTTAAAATTAAATTATTTAATCACTTTCACTGCAAGTAGTTGAGCTGTCGTCGTCATCATCGTTGTTTACAATAATTATTATTTGATTTACAATAATGCAGTCAAAATTAATGTCTCTGTCATAGTCGTTCATAAAGATTTTCTTTGTTTTCTCCACCACTTTGGCCCAGTCATTCTTTGTGACATGGGCACATGCTTCTTTCATCAAACCTTCCATCTTCTTCACTGTGAAAGGTGGCTTGGTGTTGTATCATGCTGCATAGTCTGTAAAAGCATAATATATTTTTATCTCTTGCGTGTTTAGTAGAGTTAATATGTTTGCATTTAGAACCTTTCTCATAAGAGCTAACCTTTAATTTGGGTCTAAATCGATTCAATATCATTATATGGTGGTAGTTTTATAACTTTATGCCCGTGCTGTTCGGCCTATACATATAAAAGTTTAAGTGCTTTATATTGCTTCAATAATTGTTTTAGCTTTGTTTTCTAAAACTTCACGTTCGCTTCCACTCATTTCTGTTGCAGCCATGCTAATAAATCTAGTTATCGCTCTATCGATTTGGACAGAATCGTACTGGGCGGTGTCTATTATTATTGTGTTATTCGCAAATATTTTATAAAAGGATCATAAACCACTATTTTAATTTTTTCATCCATTTTTTCATGGTATAACACCATTGGTATTCTCATACGCTCTTTGATTGTAAGGTTATTAAACAATTTTCTTCAAATCCTCCTCCGGTGGATCCCGCATGGCAAATTATGAGACCTATTCCCACGAGCACCTTCGAGCAAGATGCTTTTGTCATCTGTCCATATCTGCTTCACAGTATGGTTGGAGTTTATCAATTGAATATAACGTTGACCTAATTGGTTATATTTTAAATTTCTCGTAAAATATTATTCTTTGTAAGACTATGCCATGCCTCTCCACAATTATTTTGTTGTCATTTTTTTTTGTATCGGAAGCCAATTCATTTTAAAATAGTTTTCAACTAAACTTACTTGCTACTTCGCCGTATATGGGATTTACACAAGTTATAAAAAAAATAGGCTTGTTTTATTCATGATTCATATAATATAAACAAATTTAAAAATAAAAATTTAATTTGATGAATAATAAGTTAAGTTAATTAATAAATATAAAGGTTCGATTATTTAAACATTTTTACCGATTATTCGCATTAGTATGAATTTGAACTATCCCAACACAACGATAAGGTACATAATAATATAATATTGAAACAACGTCAAGCAAAAAAGTTGATTCAGGTTAAATTATTTTATAATTTGCTTTGCTTGAAAGATTCGAAGTCAAATTTGTGATTAAGAAATATACATGTTGTAATGAAATACAGATCACTTCATAATTCTTTGGATTTTCGTAAAAGGTTATTTTAAATCGTGTGAGTACGCTTGTACAAAAGGTGTTTCTTAGATTTGGTGGAGTATAATTAAAAATATTTTCTCGCGAATTCCAAAAAAAAAATACTTCGTAAATATTTATGTATTATATCTATCATATGTAAATTAAACGCAATAAAATTCGTATATATAATATAACAGCCAATTTACTAATATTAGCGTCTAACAGAGTATTAAAAAGCGTGATTATAATTAATCTGAAAAATAACAACTTACAATTATTTATTTTAAAAGCTTCTCTATAGTAGGTAATTAAGTAATAGTTCCATCAATAATATTATATAAAAGCACGGTCTGTAATAAGTGTGTGTGGGGAGGGAATTACTCGTAGCTTCAAAGAGATATTAATTAAATATTCACATCGGATGTTTATTTAGCTCTTATTGCAATATTCAAATTTGTGGCGTTCGGTATTTTTTATTATGGTATAGTAAGGCGTAGGTGATAGGTCTGAATAGGATAGAGAGCCAGTAAAATTAATAGTATAATTAAATAAAAAAAATTACCAATAGGACATCACTACTATTGGTGACAAACTAACAGTTATTTTAATGTTAGACCTTTTTATTTCTTATTTAGGATTTAGAGTATTTTTATTCAGGTCTGATTTCTTAGTTCTCTCAGTATCTTTGACTATATTATGTCGTAGAGTGATTATTATAAACCCATACGCTGCGCGATGCTGCCAGCCACGTCGTCTCTCGGGTAAACGTGGTACGTGGTAGAGCCATGCTGCAGCTATATTAATAGTATAGTTGTAGCACGAATGGGTCGGCTCGACCGGGGAAGGACCACGCTCTCACAGAATACCAGCGTAAAATAGCAGTTTAATGCTGCTGTGTTTCGTATGGTGAGTGTAGAGAACCGGAGACCCTTTTTACTGGAAAAGAGGCATTCTATCTTAGTCCTCACGGCTGACAACGCATCTGCATTTAAATTCGCAAACGAAGATAGATGTAGATGTCTTTGAGCCACAACAACCACTTACCATCAGGTAGACTGTGTGCTCGTTTGTGACCCTTATTCTATAAAAAAAAATAACATTCGTTGAGGTGAATGAAGCATTCGAAATGAAGGACAAATAGACGTTCTTCTATTAAACCTATAATGTATAAGTGACCCGCTCCAAACGCCCTGCTAAAGCGCACGCTCCTACGGACGCTACCCACTGGGGTCGTAGGCTAAGTTTGATTTAATATTATTATGACGTCGGCGACTAGAGTTTATTAGAGTTATTTTAAGACGGTACATAATGCGTACGGTGTGTGTGTCGATTACTACACAAAAGTGAACAAATGATACGCTGACTGGTCAGGTAGTCGGACAACTAAGCTACTGACTACGAGTACGTGTGTTAAAACAAATTTTAGATTAATTCGATTGACATTTAATTAGCCAATACATGGTAATAAGACTTGATTGGAATGTGTTGGTCGTAATTTTAAGTTGCCATGTAGACCATGAACGTCAGGGTACATCATCCTAATTAAGTATAAAACTAAGAAGGCATAGCAGTGGCAGTTGATCTAATTTGTTTAAGCATAAGACGGCAGACCGAGTCCGTCTCTTGAGCTTCAGGCCCGGACTCCATCAAAGCGGAGATGTGTGGAGATGTCCGAAGCGGAGACGAGAAGAAATGTTTTTAAGCTAGGGGGCATCCACCGAAGCTCTGCGAAGATGCGTACTGGCTAGGCTGGAGCGGAACGACATGAGTAAAGAAACCGTACCGTAGCGGAACTAAGCTGCGTGCAGCGAACGTTGAATGTTGAGATGAATGCACAGTTTAGCGCGATCTGACACGAAAGGCAGACGTCTCAGTCATGTCACTTTAAAAAAACATGTATCTTCTTTTACTTGAAGAAGAAGAACTAGAGTCTGAATAAGCAGAATTGATAGCTCTATACCAGCTAACCAAAAGAAAACATCGATTTTGGAGAAGTCTTTCGGAGTACCAGGCACAGCTCATACCTCCGCTTTAAACCACCGCGCCGCTCAACTCCATCACACGTAAACACACAAATAAACAATTGTTTTATGCAATTTTGCATACTACTACTAAATACAGTAGAAAACAAGTATTACTCAGCTTGTAGGAGGTATACACAGGAATATACAGGTAGATGTAATCAATTATAATATTAGAGAAATCAGAAAATGTAAGTGATGATAGGTGGGTGATATATAAAGAATTTTACATGTCATAAAGTGTCAGTGTCATCAAAAGATATTGTAAAATATTTTGAAACTATTGATATTAATATCTGTCGGGGATTTCAGTTAAAGTTATTGTGTCTATAATAGATACAATCGCGGCTCAAGTAGCTATTATTTTTAATACTAGTATCGAATCTGTGTTTCCTGATTTAATGAAACATAGTAAAATAATACCTCATTTAAAACCTACAGAGACGCTCAGATAAAAATTGAAGGAAATTAATATATTAACTTTGGCCTCTCAATAAATTTATGAAAATAAAAACAAATAAAAGTAGTTTTATAAAATTAGTGATATTCATTCTGTAAATACTAGGAACAGGCACAAGTTTGTAGTACCAGTTACGCGACACCACCGAGTCAGTAATTCATTCTTGGGGCGATGTATACGCTTTTACAACAAAATCCCAGAAAATATACAAAATTTGAACTGCTCAAAGTTCAAAAACTTTATTAAACTGTTCAAAAACATATTAAGGAATTTATGGATGATAATAACCCCTGGGAATGAGGTGATCGCTACCAAGCTATTTCTAATTTGTTTTGTGTTCTAAATTGTGTAACATATATACATGTACGTACGTACATGATTGTAAGATGTTATTTTTTAACCGACTTCAAAAAGGAGGAGGTACTCAATTCGACTGTATGTTTTTTTATGTGTGTTACTTCATAAGTTTTTTCTAGGTGTCTATTTTGATGATTCTTTTTTTATTTGAAAGCTGGTGCTTCTTATGTGGCCCCATATAAATTTGATAGAGGTCTGGCCAGTAGTTTTTGAGTTATCCTGAATAATTTATATTGAAGTCGGTTGTACAAAATTTTTAAATTTACCGCTTGTTTTAATATAATTTTTATCAATTCCACATAAATTTGTTGAGACGTTTTGACGTCTTTCGTGGGTGCCGTGTATCGTGTTACCTTATAATTCAAATTAAACATTTTGTACAACCGACTTCAATATAAATTATTAAGGATAACTCAAAAACTACTGGTCAGACCTTGATCAAATTGTTGAGAAGCACCAGCTTTCAAATAAAAAAAATCATCGAAATCGATTCACCAAGAAAAAGGTTATGAGGTAACACACAAAAAAAAACGTACAATCGAATTGAATACCTCCTCCTATTTGAAGTCGGTAGAAAAGAAGGACAGAGGATTTTTCCGAACCCGTGGTAATTTTTTTTAAATTTATTTAAGGCAACAAACAGTCATGTATAAAGATAGTAACATGGATAAATATTAATATAACTAAAGACCTATAGTGCCTTTAACTAAACTTTTACAATATTTTAAACTTATTGAGCCACTTTTAGGACTAAAGGACATTATAAATTTATTTATTTATTAATACACTAAGTTCTAAGATAAGGCAACTAGTTAACATTTGGTGTGCAATTGAGGAAAAGAGAGAAGAAAAACCTATGTTAAAAATCTGATTATTATAACACTGACGGATTCACTTCAGATTCAATTAGCGAATTGAGTGCTGCATCATTTTCAGTGATGGGTAACTAGATTATTCACAAGCCAAACATTGAAAGAGAGCGGATTTAAGCTTTGAAACTGAAGTATTAAATAAATCAATATCTGTGAATTTTTTATTGTAATATAACAAAAGAGTGACTTTCTATAAGTGTTATTTATAATCTATATTCAATAAAAAAAGTTTCTGTTTCTGTTTCTGATGAAATAATGTAATTTAAAATATGTATTTATATATATGTTAAGTTAAAGTTACAGCCTATATCGTCCCACTGCTGGGCACAGGCCTCCCCTCATTTCTGAGAGGGTTTCAGGGCAAGGAAATGTCCGCCGCACTGCCCCAATGCGTGTTGGCGAACTTAACATGTCTTCGAATTTTTTTTTTCTTTTTTCTGAGATTTGCAGGTTTCCTCACGATGTTTTCCATCACCGCCGAGCACGTGGTAAATCAGCACTTAAAATTGCAATTAACAATTTTATTGGTGCCGGCGGGGATCGAACCCGGGTTGCTCGCGTACTGTGAAATTTACAGCGAGCGCTAACCATCTGAGCTACTACGGCTATATATATATATATATATATATATATATATATATATATATATTATATATGTATGTATGTTTATATACAGGGTTATTTTGCAATAACCGGCCAAATTTGCAGAGAAGTATCAGAATAAGTAATGAAGGCAAATGGTTTATTAAAAAATATCTCAAACATTCTGTCCTTTTTATCTTTTAAGTTCAAAATGCGTGGTAATGCAATATTTTAACTTAGGTATAGGGGATTAACTGAAATTATCATGAAGCTAATTGAAATACCGTAAGTCTGCCGCTCATTGGCTCTTAGACTTTAACTTTAGATTCCTTTAACCGATTCTAATAAAACATACACCAGTTTTTGAGTTGGGCTTATTTCTACTCAATAATCGAATTTCACTGAAATCCGCGCAGCCACTTTCTCACGATAAGGGAACAAACAGACAAACTGACATCATTTCCAAAAGTGGCTGATTTAGAATCTGTTACATAACTCTAATTACGTAGCCAATTTTCTTAAAAAAGAACTCAGTGAGACTTTTCAACCCTTACGATTTTATTATAGCAATAGAAATAGAACAGAATATTTTAACTACCTATTTCATTAGTGCATTTATAGTACTACTTCTGTGGTACGACTGTAAACATACATATTATGTGTAATCTATATATGTATATAAGCGAAATATTTAATAAATACTCTACAACTTCAAATGTCCATTCTGTACTGCAGACATAAAATAACTGTCGTGGGTCCTGCAGTCGTGTCTATTTTTTTACGTTCCACTGATGCAGATTTGTGAGCAAAACGGTTTGGGAGTTAATAGTAAATAAGTAACAAATTTAAGCCGGCGGCTACTGCTCACCTAATAGAGAATTTAAACGTTTCCTTTCTTTCGTGTCACACAAAATTCGATTCTTGTTACATAACACTAAAACAAAAATGATAATGTATTGTAGCTTTGAAAGTTTTTATAATTTTTGAGCTTTTTTTATTTAGTTTTTAGGTTTTTACTTTTTAACACGCTTTTATTAGCTTGGTATGTATGTCTGTAACGGAATTTTTGAATGTGATGTTCATCCCCTTCAAAATTTTTGCATAGAATAAAACTTTCTGGAGAGGGAGCCTGAGAAACGGCTACTACATCCATCTCCCACATAAATTACCGACTTTGAATAAAATAAAATATTGTGTACTGTAGTTTTAAAACAAGTTATATAGAGTCTATTCCGATTGTAGCTAAAAAGTACAAAATCTTCACTTTAACGGTGAATTGATGTAATAATAAATAATAAATAAATAAAAAAAATTGAGCCACGTTTAGAGACATGCATGGTTCGACGTATGAAACAAGCATACGACTACTCGCAGGAGTAGTCAGGGAGTTTTGTACATCATATAACTACTCTTCTTAGCCGTGCATTGAGACATGCATGGTTCGATCTTTGAGACAAGCATACGACTACTTGTAGGGTTAGCCATGGAATTTTGTACATCATATAACTACTCTTCTTAGCCGTGCATTGAGACATGCATGGTTCGATCTTTGAGACAAGCATAAGACTACTTGCAGGGGTAGCCAGGGAAATTTGTACATCATATAACTACTCTTCTTAGCCGGGTATTGAGACATGCATGGTTCGATCTTTGAGACAAGCATACGACTACTTATAGGGGTAGCCAGGGAATTTTGTACATCATATAACTACTCTTCGTAGCCGTGCATTGAGACATGCACGGTTTGATCTTTGAGACAAGCATAATTTTTGCCCGTTACAACCCGGTTTGGCTAACAGGACCGACCATCGACACTTGATAAGGCAGACATTTGAAAGATCTGCCGTGGGCACTACTATATTACGATCAGAAAAAAGTAAATACGGTTTACCATACAACTGTACTGAGACATACATGACTTAATCATCAAGACAAGCCTACAACTACTCGCAGACTCAACTGGGGAATTTCGTGTATTTTGCAACTTGAATAATAATGTAGCTTGAAAAACTAAACTGCACTCTTCAACAACTGATTGATCCTATAAAACTATAAAAAGAACCATTTGAATCTGATATCGTTGTTTCTTGTCACTGCTTCTCAGTGACAGGGGTAATCTACATGCCTGTTGCTTTCGTTGCTGTTGATAGTCGTTTCTCATGCTCTTCTCCGGACTCAAAACCTGACTCTCCGTAACTAATTGAAACCCGCCCAAAGGCAGACATTTGAAAGATTTGCCGTGGGCACTACGGTTATACGATCAGCAAAAAGTAAATACGGCTTACCATACAACTGTTCTGAGACATACAAAAAAGAACAAAAACACGCTTTTGTTGTTAGCCGCACTAAAAAATAGAAAATAAATAATAGTTTAAAAAACTAAAAAAAACACGCTTTTGTAGATAACCGAACTGAAAAGTAGAAAATAATTTTCAATAAGTTTTATGTTAATCACTATTTTCTTATTTTAAACATATTGAAAACTATTTTCTACTTTTCAGTTCGGTTATCTACAAAAACGTCTTTTTTTAGTTTTTTTAAACTATTATTTATTAACACTAATTAATGGTTGCCGCTATTTGCTGATTATTAGGTAGTTTGCTTTGCATCTTTAATATTATTTTAATAAACAAAGCTCTCCAAATGGTTACATTTTGATTTGTTATTAATGAGAAAAACTGCGTTATATCTCACCTTTCCGTTAAAAAGGTACTCCGCACAGAGTGACGATACTCGCAAACGAAATCATCAAAACCTTAGGTAACTTAAGTACATTTATCCTCGATTAAGAATCAAAATGCAGATGCGTTGTCACCCCTGAAGACTAAGATGGAATGCCTCGTTTCCAGTAAAAAGGGTATCCGGTTCTCTACACTCACCATACGAAATATAGCAGCAATAAGCTGATATTTTACGCTGGTATTGTGAAAGCGTGGCCCTGCCCTGGTCGAGCCGAACATTCGGGCTACTCGAACAACCATAATACTATATAGCTGCAACGTGTCTCTACTGCGTCACAACAAAAATAATGTAGTTCTAACAATTTTGTGACATTTACCGTTTAATATTTATCATAAATTCTTAATCAACGCGGCCTTTCTATTAGTGTTTTACTTTGTGTTTTATAGTAGATCTTATTATTTTTATTACGTTTGACATGATGAAAGTGATAATTAGTCTACAAAAATACAGGTGCGTTCAGTTTTAAATTAGACTATCTCTACTATTTTATGTTTTGTTTGTATTGTGTTTGTATTTTATATTTTTTTTACATGTAAAATTATATTAAATAGTAGATTTTTATTTTAAACGCATTTTATTAATTTAAACATTATTTAATCGGTAATCTAGATTACATAGCGACTTCTCTAGTCGTGCACACTGCACACTTATGCACAATGGAAAAAAAATCTTGATGTTGTTAATATTATATTCAACGTAATGGTATTAAGATATAGATCAAAACTAATCAACCACTGAAAACATTTTTGAAATCCATCAACAAATTACTTAGAAATAGATTATTGAAATTTACCTATTTTAGTACGGAACGTCTGTGGTTCTGATTCGCCTGTGACGTCATTTGACCTATCCGAGATCGCCGCACCACGAATAATTCAAGTATTAGTTCTGGTATAATTATTTATTCTGTGGTATTAGTTTCAGAGTCGCGCCAGGGCTCTTGCTTCGTCCGTGTTTATTTACGTACAGTCGTTTCTATTTATGTTTTATTTATGTCTGTAATTTTTATTTCACTATAATGGAAGAAGGCTTCGTCTAAGGACAAAGTGATAATTTGCCTAATATTGTTATATACACAGTGATGGACTTTTTTCTTTAAATTCGTCTTATGTTAGTGCTGAAATAAAAGGAGTTAAACTTTTTAAGTAAATATATACTTTTAAGTTTATTTCAACAGCCACATTTTTGTTTTAAATAAAAATGTTTATTTTTTTAATCGCCGTAGAAAATTAGTATGATAAAATATTCATTTCTTGTTATAAAACTATTGTTTTTAATTAAAATTGAAATAATATTATAAAATCTAATTATTAATAACCAGTGTTGCCAACTTTTACATTAATTACACATCGACATCGATTGTTCATACTTAAAATTAAATTGTCAATGTCTTGTTGCGGTAAGAGGTCCCATGTTCTTTGCAAGTGTTCGTAAAGTTGTTGTTCCGTTGTCTAATTTGGCGGGAAATCTCTCAAAGCTTTTCGTTGTAATATGTCCCAGGCATGCTCGATAGGATTAAAGTCGGGCGACTGTGCAGGCCAATCCAAAACTGCAATATCGTGGTCTCGGAGAGCGGTCGACACCAGCCGCGCCGTATGGGAAGGAGCATTATCGTGCATGAGTAGAAATTCCTGGCCCATTTGGATTCTGTGTGGGACAATAACAGGCTCTACTACCTCCTCGTGGTATTTTTGTGCAGGTATGCTGCCTTGGATCCAAACGAGCTGGGTTCGTCTGCCAAGACGAATTCCTGCCCACACCATGATTGTCCCGCCTTGATATTTGTGGACCTCTTGAGCGTGCCGTAGACGGCTAACTCTCCCTGGAGTTCTCCAAACGCGTGTTCTTCGTAAATCCGGATGAAACCCAAACCGGGACTTATCGGTGAACAGCACCAACGACCATTGTTCGTCACTCCATGGTAAACGCTCCCGAGCCCACGAAAGCCGCCGACCGCCAACTATGATTTCTAGTTTTCATATGCTCCTCGTTCTTTTTGAGGTTTCACCGCCTTTTGACAGTCAAATTTATGAGGACATATGTTGGCTTTCAACTTTAATGTTCCCCCAACTAGTCGATGTTTGACAAAATTTTCTATGTCATTTTCAACCTGTAAATAAATTTAATTTTTAAAGTACTTACATACATTTTTTTTAAATACTAGTAATGCTATTAAACATTACTAATATTCCCTTTAACCACTTCTGGTAAGCTTAAAATGCTTGTGTTAGAAGTGGTTCACGACAGTAGTCGAATGGCGGATTCGAACCCACGACCTTTCGAGTTCACGGTCCGCACCCTGCCATTAGACTACTGACGCTTCAAATATAAAGTAAATAACAAATACATTTACATAAAAGATATAGTTATTTTTACTGAATAAGTTATTCCGAACCTACTTACGACTCAATAGGTATATCAACAAGTGGAATGCGGGAAGTAAAGACTGTGTAAGAACCTCCGAAGGAGGCAGAGTTATAGCCGATATAAGATTTTTTATTTTTTATTTTTTTGGCCATACATATTGACCCCCTAGGAGTGTAATGAGAACTTTTTGCCCCTATTCAACCATGACCCCCATGACATCCTCTACATGATAGACTATTCAAACTGACTAGGCCTAAAGTTCGAGTCACCCACCAACTCATTTCTAGTCTTTACTTCCAATTACTTCCAAATCAGAAATAGGCAGCTATTATTAATAGTGGGTCATGTAGAAAGAATGAATGAGGAAAGAGTGACAAAGCAAATTTATGTGGCAGAGGTGAACGGCAGAGTCGGGAAGGGACGCCCTAGACGAAGGTTTATCGACCAAATTGGCGATATACTGAAAATGGGCCAAATTAAGAGTACCCTTAACCGACGAGCGTGTATGCGTAGGTATATGGATGTGGAGGAGGCGAGAGAGGTGTGTCAGGATCGTGCCAAATGGAAGTCCATAATCTCTGCCTACCCCTCTGGGTGACAGGCGTGAGTGTTTATGTATGTATGTATGTATTAATAGTTACTTACATCAAAATGATCTTCACACACATATTTAGTGCTTTTAGGTCCAATTAAATCACGGTTCATTAGTTTGCACCACTTTTTCCTTGTTGTTATATTATTTGGTACACGAATAAAAAAAATATTGGGATTTTTAACTGTTGTGCTTTGACACATAGGAACAATACAATATTTGTAGGCATTTTTTTAACTTCTGCCATCATGTAATGAACAAAATACGATTCGAACGGCGGAAGCGACTACACAACAATAAATTTGTACGTACTCGGCGAATACGTGCTGCGTCGTCTAGGTCAAATGACGTCACACGATGGAGCGCCGCGTGTAACAAAATTATTCTTTCAAGCGCAACTTCAAAGTCCCATAACTTTTTCATTTCTACAGATATTTTATTGATTTTTTCACTTTTTTGTGTTATTTTACTCATATTTTTATAATTTATCCATTAAAAAAAAATGGAAACTTCTCCATTGACAACTGTCAAAAAAAGGACACGCTAAAAATAAATCATAAATCAAAAGAGATCAAAAACTATAGCATATATATATATATATATATATATATATATATATATATATGCTATAGGTTGTATGTAGGCGAAAGAGGATCATCCCAGATGCACTCATGATGGATGGTGCAAATATGCGTGCGTTACAACATAAAGTACAAGAAAATATAATGAACAGATCGTTAGCAATTCGTCGCAAATATATGGTACGCTTTTCCGATGATGTTAATTTTAAAAATCCTCTATAACAACAACGGTTGCCACGATACCATAGATATGACGCTTTGCTAGAGTAAAACCTTACT
Organism: Parnassius orleans; assembly: GCA_029286625.1. NCBI lineage: Eukaryota > Metazoa > Arthropoda > Insecta > Lepidoptera > Papilionidae > Parnassius > Parnassius orleans. The sequence goes on from JAGSMP010000167.1 coordinate 3,099,453, forward strand.
CTTGAACTGGCCAGTATTTTATAGTCGTGCCTACACGGCCAATCCTGACATACGACCGTCCTCGAGCGGGTATCTTCATGAATTCCTGTAACAAACACTATTAATCACCACTTCTTCCGCTCGTCTATCCTGACATGAATAGGTTTACTGTCCCTATATTTGTAAATTCACACACTCATACACAAGGCGATTACGTTGCAACACATGCATACTAACACTAGCTAAGGCGTCCTTTTGACCAGCCATCATCTCATATGACAACATGGACCGGACAACTGGCTCTTTCTACTAAGCACACATAGACACACAACTCTTTATACAGCTTGCACGGTACTATTATCGTCGATAGAAGATATACACTTTAACAACACATACCCTCTTGTAAATATACTAACATCCTCAATCATACAATAATCGAAAGCGTGTGTCCCTTCGACCACGCAGGGACCGGATGGCACCTTTCTCTCAATCCACCACATACAGCTCTAAACTAGTATGTCCCTACGACCAACCGTTCGGGTCTGGCCCGGACGATACTGTTATCTGTACTCTGTTCAACCACCCTGACTGGATCGGACGGGTGCGTCCCTTCGACCAGTGTAACTCCACAATTCATAAGCCTGGACCGGACGAATATGTCCTTTCAACCAGCCGCGCGCGGCATGGCCCGGTACGATATTGTCCCTTCGACCAGCTTCACACGAATCCAACCCTCAACATCAAACATTCATAAGCTTGGACCGGACTAATGTGTCTTTTCAACCAGCCGCACGCGGCATGGCCCGGTACGACATTGTCCTTTCGACCAGCTTCATACAAAGCCAACCCTCAACATCAAACACCAATCCTGTCGACCACACAATATTCAAAGTAAAACTGCTACACCTATCAACACATTAGAACACAAAAAGGCCGCTCATTCTCTCAATTCATAGCATGTTAAAGTTATACATACATTTCCCTGGTACATCGCTAAACATTTCGAACTTTAAAATGTACCTAAATTATATTTCGCATGAACATAAAACTGAGATAACAAATCCAGTAATAACTTCATCAGGTATAATTTACTCGATGAGGGATCATAAGGAAAGACCAGTTTCAGACGCTGTTTCTTTAACTCGGGTTTCTTTCCTAAGGAATATGCCATTTTAGTAAACTTAAGCTCGGCAAGACAATTAGCTGCATGATCTTTTAAAGCGATTGTTAATGGCATTAATATATCAAATCATTTTCTATCTAAGCGTTTATTTTGTGCAATAATTTTTACTACATTACACCATTCCTCTATATCCGAGTTTGGATGGTCTGGATTAAAATGCAAAAGTTGCATAGGATTTTTACTCTCAATTGACATACGCGGCATTACCGATACTCGTGATAAAACGCCTCCTTTACGTCCACATATGTACCTACGCATACATGCTCGTCGGTTAAAATTAATTTTTATATATTAAGATATAGCGACCAGAAATACATAATTCTTAATTATTATATCTTCTTCCCATCTACTCATTTATTGATATAAAATAAGAATTGTCAGGAGAGAATTGTGAATAAATGGGTTGAGTCTAATTTTTCGATAATACAATTCGAATCTTTAAAACATCACATATAAAAAAGAATCTTTAAAAAATTACATATAAATGTTTATTTATACTTTATACGTTAGTGCATCGACATGTGCATATTATGATAGGATCTAAGAGGAGTTAAAAGTAGAAAGGGTCACATATGAATATTTTTTATTCTTCATTCAAACACAATCACTCAAAATTCAAACAGCTTAGGCGGATATTATGTATACTTAGCCTTACCTACTTAGCACAAATTCTTAATTTTCGTTTTTTTTTATTTAAGAGGCATTGTTTTAGTTTCGAAAGTTAAGAAATATCCCCGAAAAATGTCCTTCATTATATTATTATGTCTGTCGCAGAGTGACACGATTGTGAAACAAAAAATATAGAACTTAAAATAGCGGATAGCAAATAATTTCTTAACAACAGTCACAATAAGATCCATTATGTATATTGTGATTGTGACTATCATTTGTGTTGCGTTTTGTATCTTATTTGCTTTGTAAAATAGGGCGTGTAAGTCGACGTTTGTTTTTGGAGTTGTCCGGTTAGTGTACGTCACCTTGCGCGACCTTATACAAGGCATGAGTCACTGCAGTTATGACCGACATACATTGGACCATACTGACCATAGTGATGTTAAAGCAGATATGGGCAAAGTTTTAAAATCTTTTATTTAGCTTTATAAAATATATGTCACACGTGAGAAGCTAACCGCAAGAGTATGAAAATAGAATTGGTGAGATGATGAGAGCAAGGTTAAGTCTTAAGATTAGTCTAGGTGTTGAAGTACTAGTTTTAAAATAATTAAAATAAATTATATATAATTGTTTTCAAGTTCCGCCCAGGAGTTAATCGCTTGCCGTAAATCTCGCAGAATCCTGGCTTTAAGCTCGCAGGCAAGATGAGCGTTAACAATAACAATAACAATATAAGCATTAAAAAAATTTAAACAAGCTTTGATGATTCTAGTGAGAATACCAGGTCACAATCATAACACTATTGTATTGTCATCGGTTCTTTATACGTCTGCAAAATGTCCGATTAATGAGGAAGTGGGTTTGAACTGGTTTCATAAGCTAACAAAAGCGTGTTAAAAATACAACTTTTTCTCGGTTGAGTTAAGAGTATTTGAAAATACCTTCTTGTTTAAAACTGACTTACATTATAAAAGAACTAGTGGTCGAAATTCGACCGTGCTTCATTGAATTTTTAAGTTTGTTTAATAAGCAAGCTGTAGGTTTTTTTTTGTTTTCAACTGCACAATAATAAAACGCAGATATCCATTTTACGAAATATAAAGTAAACGGTTAATCTGTAATTATTTGTCGCCACCGAAATATTGTAACTTTTCCCCAATTTCACAGATTAATATCAAAAATCTATACAAATAAATAAAATTGAAGTGTCTGTTTGTAATGTTAAAATAACAGCTTTTTAATAAATGCATATGAAAGTATATAAGGTACTAATAGCAATTTTTTTTTAAAAATTTTTGTCCATCTGTCTGTCTCTTTGTTCCGGCTAATCTCCAAAACGGCTGGACTGATTTTGACGGGACTTTCACTAGCAGATAGCTGATGTTATAGGGAGTAACTTAGAATACTTTTATTTTAGAAAAAGAATTAGGTTTCCGCGCAAAAAAATTAAAACCCATGAAATCGTAGTAAATTCCACGCAGGCGAAGTTGCGAGGGACAGCTAGTACCTATATACATATAATAATCTCTCGATTAATCAGGATTAATACATGTTTGACATTGGAAGTATGAACGTAATCAATTAATGTTTTATTTAAAGAAATTTAATGTATTTTTAACACATATTGTATTTAAAGTTTTGCTTTTTGCTCTCCATCTTCTTTTAAACTTTAAATATGCTAAATCTTACACTCCGTGCGCGCGGTTATTCAGTTTATCCATCCTACAACATCCACCTACACCAACACGGGTGTTTCCGAGTATTCAACCACTAGGGTGGAACACGAGGGTATGAACGCGTATTTATCTATCCATACCAGACGGAGTGGATAATAATCGGAATTCACATACACTATAATTATTAATTAATTTTTAATAACCATAAACTAAAATAAAATCATATTACGTATTGCATTTAAATCAAATCAAATTTCCAATGAAATCCAGTTCAAAGGAAATTTCATTTCACTAATTTCATTACTGAGTAGACGCAATTTATAATTAATTATTCGTCTCTTTAAATGTAAATTTTGCAATCGTTTTCTAAATATCTTTGCTGCAACAGATGTGTTAGCAAAAAACTGGGCGTTTTTTTTTGCAAGCACCTTAAAAAACTTGACTAAATTTGGATGTTTGTCTTTAACTTTATTTGAAATTGTTTTATATCAAGATTCCAATGAATTTGTTGTCCTTTGAGGCACTCCTTTGGTTTCAGCTTTGGCCTTTCTAACATTTACAGGTAACCTTTTATAGGTGAGTATGCTAATGTCTACTAAGAATCTTGGACCACTTTTTATTATGTTTTTTAAACAGCCGTGGGAGGAAATCGGAAAAAAAATACGAATTCCGATTATTTGCATGGATTATTAGCATTAAGCTGCTATTTTACGCTAGTATTCTGTGAGAGCGTGGTCCTACCCCGGTCGAGCCGACCCATTCGTGCAACAAACATAATATAGCTGCAGCGAGGTTCTACTACGTAAATCCTATCGTACTTACGTAATCCTTGCTGTATTATAACGATAGAAACACTTCTCACCCACATGTTCGTTTAAAGACGCTCTAGTATTAATAATATTATATAAGTATTATTATCTAATAATATATATTATTAATAATATTATATATCATTTATTCTAACAAAATGTAAAATGTTTTTTTTTTTCAGAATTACCACTACGAATAATAATAGAAAGGACGTATAAAGACAAAAAACCACTTATTTTTATTTATTGTTTTTGTCTGTTTGTTTTTACAATAAAAATGGCGACAAATGACCGTGAAACTTTGGCTCATTTACCTGAATCAACAACTATGATTCAATTACATATAGAGGTTCCGCTTCAGGACATTATTGTTGACGAATTTTCTGTTGTTCTATTAGAATGTAAAATATCAGCGCATGAAATAACGTCGTTCACATGGTATAAGGATGGGCAAGAAATAAGGCCTTGCCGGCGTATGAAAATTACCAGCAACAACCAATGGTATCGACTTGAAATTACACCAGTTGCAGCACATGATTATGGTGTTTATACCATTATATGTTCAGACGGCGCTGAACAAATAATGTCTAAAGCTAACATATATGTGCGCCCTGTGAGAGCATTTTATGATAACGACGGAGTTCTTTACATGAATCCTTGTCGACGGGAAAGTGTCGGAGTATTTCGTCACTTAATCGATTTATCATTAGAAATAGGAGAACGCATCGAACTGGAAATAGAACTAAAATCAGCGTGTGCCGAAGATTTCTTGTGGTATAAAAGCAATAACCTCATCGATTATGATCCACGGATATTTATTTATAAAAGTAATCAAACTTCTAGTCTATCGATATTTCGAGCTCAAAGAAGTGACACTGGACTATATCATGTAGTTGCCAAAACTAAGCGCGGTATAACGTCCAGCTTCGCTGAGGTTATTGTAACTAATAGCTTAAGTATAAAAGAATCTATACCTAGTGTTATAGAAGAATTTCCCGATGAGCTGGAGTTATATGTTAAAGAGGATACTAGGATCATGTGCAAAGCCAAAATTGATTCTAATACTCTGATACAATTACGTAGAAACAACATAAGTAATTACAATTGTTCTAAATTTACGAAGGAAGATTACGGTGGTGGATATATTGGCTTGCGAATAGTTAATCCATGTGTATACGATACTGGAAAATACACTCTTACGCTTCGCCATTTATCGACAGGTCGATGCGATTCGTCTAATTGCTATCTATCTATTCAAAGTAAGTTTCTTTTGATCGCGATTTTAACTCGCTTTTTCAACTATTTTTATCTATTTTTCTTATAATATGTATGGTATTTTTTATTTCAGAGCCTCCTGTGACAATTCTCCCTTTTATAAGAGTATTAAAAAAGATAAATCCAGTGGTAGCGTGTTTTGGTTCAAAGCTGACATTGAAGTGTAGCTTCGATCTTCAAGGTCACAATTACTACTTCGTAGTTTGGTATATAGGCCACGTCAGAGTTGAGCGCTCCTCGCATCGATTTAACGTAAGTAACATTTATTACAAAATTGCGTAAATATCTATCTTTTATGTGTTAAATAGTATATTTCATTACGAGTGCGGAAAGCCTGTCATTGCAAAGAGTTCTGACAAATGTCTACCCGAGCCGAGGCGCAGCCGAAGGTTAGGGATGACAGTCGGAACAAGTTGCAATGACGGTTCCGCACGTGTACTGAACAATTATTTTTAATACAGTTGCGAAAAAATGAAGCAATTTAATAAAATAATAAAAACACGCAAAGAACATTTTTGGAAAATGGCGCCAACCGTAAAAGAATATAAGCAGAGATTTTTTTTGTTTTCTTCACCCATTCTGGGTAGGCAAAGGGAACTACGCCCATACAGCCAAGTCTTCAGTAGATTTTTTTTATTGATATGAAAGGAAATGAAATTTAATGAGATGAAATGAAATGAAACCTAACCTAACTCATTGAATCAAATCATTAAATCTGATATTGAAACAAATTAGTAGCTTCTTTTTAGAAATATTTGCATGAATCATAAAAACTTCTATGAATTTTTTTTAGTAAAAACTTCGTGGTTGGTTTTTTCTTTTTAGTAGACATTATTTTGACAGTTGGGAAAGAGAACGCACGAGTTCGGAAAAGGTAAAGAAAAAGCTCGAGTATGTAATAGCCCACATCCCGAACCAGGGTGATGCAACTTTGTATGAAAGCTGAAAAATCTGCACACAATCATGATTTTGTCAATGTGCATGTTGGGCTTGTAAAAATAAAGCGAGAAAAAAATATCGCTGTTTCTTTCCTTCATGTTGTTTTAAATAGCCATTTTAAAAATTAGATACAAAAATTCATATTATATCGGAAGAAGCTAAAAATTTTAATTCTGTGTTAAGCTTTTTTTGGTTTGCTCTTTAAAGTATAATTACATACATATTACTCTGAGATTTGAACAATTAATTTACCTGTTGATTGATTAAAATTAAATTATTAAATATTAGCAGAATTCTATCAAAAGAAGCCATGAATTAATAGAAGAAAAAAAATGACATTTGTTTGTCAACGTCTTTCATATTGAAAATATTTTCTGAAATGTATTCAAATTTATTTCATAGGTTTAGATTTTAATATTTATTATTGCTTTTTGCTTAAATTTTGTTATTATGGGCTCAGAATACTTCATTTTCGTTTGTAGGCGAATACACAGTCATAATATCGTCGTGAATATACACTAAAGATTTTTTGTGAGATGTTAACTCTGTATGAGATATTGACTATAAATTAATTCATTATTTCAAAATTTTATGCACAATGTGTGATCATCATCGAAAGTAAGTTAAGTGTTGTGCAAATAAAAAGCACAAAATCGTCTGATCACTTTCTGCAGGTTTCCTATAATAGGAAAAGAAAAACTCATGACAATATTGTGGTAAGTCTATAAACATTTTGAATTTATTGACCGTTATTTGTAGGTATTATTACTATATTGACTCGAATTGTATCTGTTTCAGATCACATATTTCGGCTGAGTTAAGTTTTCACCATGAGAATTTTGCTGATTTAAATTTACGTTAATGTTCTGTGAAGAATAACTCTCTGACAATAACATTGTTATATATCAGTAACAAGCGTGGAAATATTATGTGCAAAAGCAATATAAAACATCAATAATAATGTATAGTTTATAAAACAATCTGTCTTCCAGAAAATAAAATTACATAACTATACATATTTATAGTTTTATTTTATCTTACATACTAATCTAGAGTATATTCGAGTAATTTTGGTGCAACCTCTCCAATGTATGGGAATTTACCCCATAGGTTTGTGAGGCTTGAGCCAAAATTACTCGAATATGCCTTAAATAAAAAGTTCAAAGTATAAAATACAAAGGTTTGAAATTCCCGCTAAAAAAGTTTTATATGGGCGTTCACCGTAGCGCTTTTAGTGTACACTCATAAAGACGTGTTTTCGTTTTTTAGTATGAAGTTGGCGTTCTTCTCTTGGTAGAGAGTAATTGTGTTCTGTGTCCCGAACACTATACGTCCCTGCAATACGCCACTTTTTGAGCAACTGTATTAAAAATAGCTTTTCGTTAATAATAAAAAAAATTGATAAAGGTACTCTCGAATTTTTTACATAATAATTATCATTAACATCTCATTTGGAATCTGTTCCATTGGCTCCGATATTTACAAGCCACGTTTTGAGGTCCATAGACTATTTCTGTGTGTGTAGTGAACGCTTCTACGTTATTGAACTCATTCGTTTCGCATCTTATGAAAAGCAATTATAGTATCGTCAACAAATCAATTTCATTCAAAGGTAGCATTATGAATACCTAATAATTAATAATAATAATTAATAATTAATAGTTAATACGTTTAATTCAAAACTTGTCGTATATTTTTAACGTATTTTGCCCAGACTTGATACTAGTTTATATTATATCAAATCTGTAGTTTTTTTTAGCAAGGATCGAACTAAAATTTTGTCACCAAAAGGAAAATCACACTCACAACATATATTCTATATACAGGGTTATTTTTCAAAGAGTAGCCAAATTTTCAACCTAAGTTCAAATATACAAATAATGGTATATCATTATTGTAGTTTTCGAAAATACGAGTAAATAAGGCTTCTACTTTTATTTGAAATTATCCCAAATTGAATGTGATTTATGGGCTACGTTTTTGCCTACCGATCGACCCTTACAAATGTGTGCGTGCGCAGTAAAATAAAATAAAATAATGCATTACCACGCATTTTGAATTTAAAAGGTAATAAAAACAGAATGTTTGAGATTTTTTTTAATTAATTTTTGTTCACCATTTGCCTATATTACTAATTCTGAACCTTCTCTGCAAATTTGGCCGGTTATTGCAAAATAACCCTGTATAATTAATATTTAACTTCAAGGTAATAAATAACATAGTAAAATACTATGATTGTTGCAGGTTATGTGCAACGGTGGAGACTTCTATGTAGTCATTAAAGAACTGGAACCTGATATGGGAGGATTGGTTGTCTGCGAACTTCGTCGGCTCCTACCAAATCGGAGATCCATTTTAGCTGTTACAAATTCCTCGGAAATTGTGATTGTTCCTCCTTCCTTTTTTGACATGGAAATGACACTGCATACGGCGCGAAATACAAAGTTTTATTATAGAACGTGCTCAAACATTACACACGCTGCTCCCATAGAAGCCTCCTCAAGAAGTTCAGAATGTGAAACACCAGGGGTTGTAAGTACATCTCGCTTAAGTTATTTTTTTTCTGTCGTGCTGGCGTTAGTACGATCGGGTAATGTAAGTACATGTTATCTCTGAAGCGACTGCTATGCGAGTTTCATCGCTTTGTGTAATAATTTGAGAGCTTAGCGATAAAAATTATGGCCGGGCGACAAAGAGAATAATATTATACTGTAAGCGTAATAATAATTACTTTTTATAAATATAAACAATTGTTACCGAATATTTAATAATAATAAGGGGAATTGATAGCGTGTGTTTTGTTACGTATTGTATTTGATTAAAACTCAGTGTAGACGTTAGTTATCAACGAGTAACGTAGCGGATCGAATACATTCGCTACGCCATGTCTTCTCAAAACATAGGCATTGTAAAAAAATTGTGGCAATCTCTAGCTACAATTGTATATCAAGTTGTCGTCTGTATCACATAACGCAGTTCAATGTTGCTTCACGTTTATGGACACAATCGCTCGGTGATTTAGTTGAAGTAACATTGCTAGAATATACTCTGTAAGGTGTTGTTCAATAACATTGCAAAAGCAAAAGTGTTGCTGGCGATATTGCTGAGCAATATATATATAAAATATATTTCGAAGACATGTTAATTTCGGGAACGATCGCGACGAATAAGGGCAGCGCGGCGGACATTTCCTTGCCCCTAACCCTCTTAGAAATGAGAGGAGGCCTCTGCCCAGCAGTGGGACGTATATACGCTGTTACTTTAACTTTATGTATAAACAAGGCCACACTGAAAGTTTTGCTAATTTTTTTTTTGTATGAGACGGAAATTATAATTTATTTAAAAAATTACGATAGCAAACTTACAAGAAAAAATACGAATGTTTCGATTTCAAACTTCCCTCTACATTTTAAGAGCTATATTTAAAAATCGTGTTTCATTAAAAATGGACCTCCGTCGGGAACATTATCACGCGATTATTTTTACGATTTCAAATGTTGCCTTTAACTGGACGAATCGTTTGATTTTCTTCGAATGTCGTTTATGGATAAAGGCCCTTGCCCACACCATTACTTATTTTGAAATTAAACACGGCACATAAATTTTCGTCATATTTTATTTATTAAACGTCACATTGTTTAGAAAATAAACTAAACACTCCGGCGCTCAAAGACTGATATAGTTCTTAAAAAATATAAGGCAAATAAGAAGTTAATATAACATAAATAAAGAATATAATAATTCCATCACAATATACAAGTTTACCACACGAAAGTTAATTTAAATCTGTGGGAAGAGGACAGATTTGTGATAGGTCTTTTGAAAAGTATTATTTTTAAATTTTTCTTTTTCTATCTTTTCCTATCTAAAAGATGACCTAAAAGCCACTTTTCTGGAGGAAAAGCTTCCTATCGTTAAATAAATCAATTTCTGGTTCCTCACTTTGATTTGAGTATTTGTAACAATGCTGAAGAGCTGTTAGGTATACCGAACTCCAAGGAGCCCACAAATTTTGTACCATCCGCTGAAGTAGTTGCCATCGATTTAGATAAGATAGTTTAACATTTTCAAGGTTTTCCTCTGGTGATAGGTGCTTCGCTAATCAAAAAATATCCTGGTGTAACAGGGGAAGCGTCATCAACTGAACTACTTACAGGAGTTAAAGGTTGCGAATTAACACAAGATTCTACTTGAGCCAAGAACGTGGCATACTCTTCAAAAGTTAAAAGTGTCTGTCCAATAACACACTTAAGTGCCCTTTAACGGACTTTACATCAGCTTCCCACAATCCCCAAAGTTGTCATTACCTAAAGGCTGAGCTATTTCTCTTACTACAGTAGACTTTCTGATTTTGAACATAGCATCAAGTTCTTTAGAGGCACTAATGAAGTTTGTTGCACAGTCGCTCCACGAATCACCGCATTGTCCACGACGGGAAGTAAGGCGTCAAAAAGCTGCAATAAAGGCAGCGGAGGATAAGTCAATCACTAATTCGAGGTGGTTAGCCTTTGTGACTGTACAAACAGTCACAAAGGCTATCCACCAGAGACAGATTCCTATAGGCTTTACAACCCAGGGTACAATTTTAAAGTAACTGAACCAGTGTAATCCACTCCACTACAGCGGAAAGGTTTAGCTGGAGTAACGCGCGACCGGTGCAGATGAATATTTAAAGCAGGTGAGACATTGACGATTCAGTTTTTTAATCATATTCTTTGCACCGATTATCCAATATTTGTTACGGACAATATTAGATGTAAGTTGAGGACCTCCGTGTAATGCTTGAAGATGTGAATCTCTAATAATAAAATTTGTTAAATGGCATTTATTATATAATATTGGAGTTTTAGAATTATCACAGATTTGAGCAGTCGCTCTAACACTCGTAAAATATTATTTTTATTAATAAATAGCGGTAAAGATGCAAATTTACTTGTTTTAGCTAACTTACTTCCTTTACTCAGTATTTCCATTTCTATAGCAAAATAGAGTGTTTGCGAGATACGAATACATACTTTTAAAGCTTTTCTTAATTCCTGAACAATCAAGTACTGAGTAGTGTATGATGTAGGTTTTGATTTATTTCTTTTAGATTGAACTTTACTTCAACTTTCAATGAATCTTAACATATAAGTTGTAACGAGAATAAGCTTTTGTAATTTTGAATATCTGTTAATGTGAGGAAGAGTTGCCATATCTTTAGTTATTATATCAGTACTTTCCGCATTATATTAACATAAGTTTGCATTGTTAATTTTATTTCAAGATTAGTGTCTGGTATGGTGGGTGTGGTAAGAAGCGACAAAGGGAAACAAATCAGATGGGCAGTAGCGCCTTCCTAATAACCAATGAAAATCAATGTGGTAGCCAACCCGCTTGCCAAGCGTGGCAACTACGGCAAATATCCCCCTATGATGCAATCTAAAGATGTTCAGCAGTGGACTTGAATAGGCTGTAACGGTAACGGTCTGGTATATCAACTTGTGGAGTATAGGTACTTTCTCTTTGACTACTTAACAGTGACACTATTAAATGCCCACTTATGCAAATTCACCTTTAAACATGACTTGAGTAATTCTCCTCTGTAGACTCTTGGCCTGTTCCTTGCCATTTGCACCTGTTAGTAAGTCGTCCATATAGAAATCATTATTAATATCATCAACTGAATTTGAATAACTGAGTTGTTCATATTGTGCTAGTAGTTTCAGAGTACGAATGGCTAGAAACGGAGCACAAGTGCCATATGTAAATGTAAGTAAATGTTTTTCTTAAATCTTGTCTAGAGGTGACTTACGCCAAAGAATACGCTAATAGTCAGTGTCTTCTTTCGCAACTAATATTTGTCTATACATTTTTTTTTATGTCGGCTAACAAACAGATTTTGTGAGTACGCCAACGAATAATTAAATTTCTTAAGTCTTGTTGTAAGGGTGGTCCAACCAGTAAACTCATCAAGCGTTCGTTTACGCCAGTGTTCAATATTGAGTGTCGCCACCGGAGCTCACGCGGACCTCGCCAGCGGTCAAGAGGATGTTCAAGGCAAAGGACGTCTCAAATGTGCGGGCGCGGGCACGGTGCGAGGTCTTCCTATGTTCTTAACAAGACATCGCGAACACTCTACATACCGCCCCTCATTGTTTCTTGTGTATGTTTTTACATAGTGTTCTTCATATTGTTGATCAATTTGTGATAAAGGTTTCTCAAATAGTTTGTATTCTTCTATCTCCCAAAACTTGCGTAATAATTGATTAACCTATACTAAATTTTTTGTAACTACCACTGTGTGTGCAAGTTGATCAAATTGCGTTTGGGTAGTGCCTAACACTAACCATTCCAATCGTGAGATTTGTGCAATGAGCGATATAGATTTGTGTAAACCTTCTAGTATGATTAAAGCATATACTTCTGCTCCTAATAAAATATCAATAGGCCCTGGCTTGTGTAATATTGGGTCTGATAACTTTAGCTTCATAAGACCAGGCTATTGTGAAGTACTTAATTTATGTGAAGGCAATAATGGTGTCAATTTCGGTAGTACATGAGCTTCAACTTGCATCACATACTTTGATGCCGATATTGAGTGAATATCAAAATGAACTATATTATCTTGTGCTTTAATAGCTTGTTTGCTATACTTGTAATATTTGTTCCATATCGTGTCTTCTTCAAACACAGCAGTTGTACAGCAGATTCCGTAATAAACGAGCCTTGATCTACAAGAGCTCGCAGGTGCATTAGATTACCGTTTCGGTTTTTCACACCCATCAATGTTGTAGCAAGAACTACATGGTTTTCATTAACGGAGACTCTTAAACTCATGACATTTTTGTATTTCTTCAACATGTTTTATTTCTTCGGCGGTGCTCGAAGGTTCTGCAATTATTGTTTTAGCAGCGTATGTAGTCGAGTGCAATAAAGTGTGATGTATTTTGTTACATTTTTTACAAGCTTGTATATTGTCTATAGAACTTGATAGCATGTCCTTTCATTAGGCAATTAAAACAAAGCGAATTCTCTACGTTGATCTATATATACTCGTAATTGTGTAAATTCTGTGCAGTCACAAATGTAGTATTGTTTTTTTACAATAATTGCATTCAGTATTAACTCCAGCAGAAAAGGCCTTATAGACAAGTTCTGTGTTACCTTTCATGTGTGGATTTACTTGTGCTTTTTTCCTTTTTCTGAATATTTTGTACTATCTCCATCGCTCTAAAGCGTCCTTCCAAATAAGTAATCAACGCGTTATACTTAGGTAGCTCCGTAGAGAGCCCGAATGACTGGTCCCAACACTTGTGAGTTTCAATATCTAATTTAGATACGACAATATGTAATATCATAGGAATTCAAGTGGTAGTATCGATATCCAAATTAGTCAGACTGTTGAGACATTCATTTGTGGTATCTAAGAGTTCCTTCTATATAAGTCTAAATAAGTTATATATCCTTTTATCCGTTATCCTTTAAGCTTTAAGTCTACGGTGAGTTTCTTTTGATTCGTTATTATCCTCTTATTACTATACCAACGGAGTAATGTTTCCCATGCCTTCTGGTAATTAGAAGCACGGATATCAAAATAATGAAGTCTGAATGCGTGCTTGTGTGTTGGTTATTGTGGTTGGTTGGTATCATAAATACTGATGTTTTTGAATGTTACTTATCCCTTTTTATTTTGTATCAATGAATGAACAGATCTTAAAAAATAAGCCAACCTCGATAGCTACCACAGAACGTAGGAAGATTGATGGGTGGTAACTTTGTTTGTGGAAATATAGTAGTAGTAGCTGCAGTAGGTGAACTATGAGATATGGAATTATGTGACGATATATTTTCTTTTAAAATTGTTTGAAATTCTAAGTATAATTCTTCGGTTTAAAATGTATAATCAGAACATTTGTCAATGATAATTTTGTAATTAGGTAATTTAAAAATTATTTATTTACATAACTAAAAAACACAATATTTACAATACAATATTAAAAAACTATAATAAAAAGAACTAAAACTAAAAAATTAAATTTTCATACAGTCCTACTCCCCGTGGTATCGTGCCAAGAACGCTGGCTGCGTTTCCTCGCTGAATGGCTATACTTAGCCTTTGAGCGAAAAAAGAACCAGCCCTCTTATCACCAGCAGCGACGACCAGTCGAGGATACAGTTCCTTTAGATACTTTACCGCAGGACCCCACGGACCGATAGCACATGAGTAAAGAAACTGTACAGAGGCAAAGCTTCTAAGGAGCTGTCAAAATTTGTACCTATTTTGGTAGGGTTGGCACGGGAGGATAAAACCAAATAAACAAAACGTTTATCAGTATTTTAATAGATACTTAAGACATAATATTTTTTTATAAACTACGTATTCTAAATTTTTTTACTTTTATAATTATTGTTCTTCAACAATTAGTTGTGGATTTTAATTAAATGGTAAATTCTAAATTTAATGTAAAGTTTTTTTTAATAATCTATTGGAAATATAAAATCTGAATTATAAATTTGAATTTCAATTATAAAATCTTGCACAAGTTTTAATATTTCACTACCAATATTTACAATGTAACTTTCAACGTCAAAATATTCGCGAAAGTTTTGCTCAAGCAATTAAACAAACGCGAGAAAATTGTCAGGAAGTATTATTAAAAAACCCGATTGAACACTATCTTTATTTATATTTATTCCTTGTAATGGCTGAAAAAAGAATCTTTTCCCATATTTATAGGTTGTTCAGATCTATTAACGTACAATTTTATTTTCTCACATTTGTGGTGGTTCGAGACAACATTTTCTATACAAATATCCCGACACATAGAGTAAACCATTTTTTTCTGGTAAATCAAATAGATAATCATTTGTTCCTACTATTAACACAGGGGCAGTAACATTATCAGGTTGCGGTGATGGTGTATTAAAATACGACAATCGTCTGGTTTCATAAGTAACATATCGAAACCGTATTCACAATTAGTTTTTTGAGGTATCCCTAAGATATTGGTTATAACCATCTTATTAAAGGCAATACTAACCAGACGAAATGTTGGTTCCTGACAGTTACCACCCGACTGTCTGACTTTTCCAAAGAAATTTTCGAGACAATCTTGATTGAGACGTCTCGTAAATATAAATGAATTTCATTTCTTCTGGTCTTAATTCTTCATGAAGGTTTATTAAATATTTTATAGACAATTGAAATCCGTGAATGAAATTCATGCTATTTGTAACGTCTTTCTACCTATCACTTCTTATTGTATTTAAGTTCCTAAAAAATGTTAGCATTTCTTCTAAAAGCTCAATTTGATAACTATCGCATCGAAAAGCTTTTTATATTTATTAGGAGATCACAGTGTACTTGAGTTTAAGAAATCAAACAAATTATTAATTTTATATACAAAATCAGCGGTATCACTTGCGGCAACCTTGATAAGATTTAAATCTAAGTAAACCATATTAACACTTTTTTATATTTCATTTAACACGAATAATACTTTAAAAAATAAAATTTTACACTTATTATTCTTTACATAACCTTGATTTTGAGCACTGGCGGAGCCGGTTTAAAGCATTTTCTTCTGTAAGTGACGAGTCGCCAGTGCTCACGCACACACGCGCCTCAAGCTTGTAGTAGTGTAATTATCATAGCGCGGTTGTATGAAGCTTTGCCTCTGTACGGTACGGTTTCTTTACTCATAGTCTCTAGAGCAAATGGCACAAATATGTAGTCATCTCTCAGAGACTCATATTTGCGCCACTTACTTAGTTCAGCTGCCTCTGACGCCGCCCCGGCTATATACAAGGTACCTTTGAGATAAGAGGCTGCCAAAGTGTCTACGCAAGTAGCATCCCACCTCTCTCCCAAGGAACCAAAGTCATACCTTCGGTTTAAAAGTGCAATTCTTTCAACATTTTCTTGTCTTCTTTCACCTGTCACCAAAACAATTTCTAAAGTATAATTTTACTGATTTTTATCGCAGTTCTTTTATTTTTCCAGACTTAGCACAGCTTAGGTAATAATTTCTATGGTCACGTTAAACGTCTCATTGTTTTCTCTCTAAATTTGTCATAAAATTTTAAAATCATAATTATTTCTACTTGTGGCGCCAACTGTTATTCGTCATAGAAACTAGATATAATCGTCTAAGCAGCCCTTCTAGGGCAACCGTATATACCAAATTCACCACTGGTACCAATAACAAATTTTTGCACGGTATATAACTTTGAGTAATGAAAAAATAAGTGGTCTCTTGTCGCCCTTCGACGGCTATTACGTATAAAGAGATTCACATGCAGCTTTCGTTAAATGTAGATTCAGTACATGCAGATTTTTTTTCTTTTTTTTTTTTTACTTTTTTTTTAAATTTTCTCCTGTATCGTGGAAGCAGCTAACATACATAAATTTCACAAGGACAAACGTCCAGACCCGGAACAATTATTAGTAGGCCATACAATACTTGTTCCGTGTGGGATTCGAACCCGCGGCCCTTAGCGCTGCAACTAATTGCTAAGCCTGCACCACGGAGCCGTCAAAGATTGGATTGGAAAGCATTCACAAGATTTTATATATGAACACCTTCGCGTGAGGAAGATAGTTGATGCTGGCAGCGAGTTCTTTGAAAACATTTAATAATAGAATTCTTATCCATAGATTTTTTTTGTTTGTTTCGCAAATCTTTCCGAGTGGCCCGCGTAGCTATACGATTACGTTTGCAGTAATCTAAAGTTAAAAAGTCAAAGTTACAGCCTATATACGTCCCACTGCTGAGCACAGGCCTCTCATTTCTGAGAGGGTTTTAGGACAAGGAAGTGTCCGCCGCGCTGTTCCAATGCGTGTTGGCGAACTTCACATGACTTCGAAATATTTTTGGAACGAAGTTCCTTATCGCACGGTACGAATTTGGCGGATGGGGGCTAGGCGAAAAAAAGTGTAAGATTTTTCCGTCACGACCCTTTCTATAGTGCGAGCGAGATGGAATAATATCCATCTCCCTCGCACTTTTTCTTATCTTGTCATGAAAGAAATATTATTTTAAATGACGATTCATTTTAATAGACGCTAGTAATTAATTTATTCGTATTTGTTAATTAATAATATAATACGTTTAACAATAATAATATACTATGAAAGAAACTTCGTTCCAACCGAGTGTTCGACGACACTCACGCATATTTTTTTTTTCTTATTTCTCAGACATGCAGGTTTCCTCACGATGTTTCAGTTATATCAGTCTATAATACACTAATTTTCAAATATCCCTCATATATCTTTAGCGTTTTGATTCGACCTCATTAATTTTCAATCATGTACTATGTGTATCTAATATGCGGCGCTAAAATTATTATTTTTTATTTTAAAATTATTATTTTAAATTTTGTAAAATTTTACTAAAATCATTTTATTTTTATCATTCCAGAGCTCTTCGAATTATGAAACTAAAACTCAGAAGAAGGAAGTAAAAAAAAACCCAGCTCCCAGTGACGTCATAATGGAGTTCCAGTTATGCAGGTAAAATTAAACATTATTCTATTGTTTTTAGTCATGGAAATATTAGCAATACCAATAAATACCAATTATGACCATTTTCACCCCAGTGCGTGATGAAAGAGACAAAGAATCCTCTAAATGTTTGTAATTTCTCAGACATGCAGACTTCTATGAGTTTTTTTGGTCTTTACCGCGGAACACGTGATAAATTAGAACTGAAAATGCAATTAACGACTTGGCAGGGATCGAACTCGATTTCTTATTTCTATTTGCTGTTTATTTTTGTTTGTATCATTGTATTTATTATAGGTACAATCAAATCTACTACACTACTACTATAAAGAATTTCATTATAATATTATTTTTATTATAATTATATTTGAACACCTCATTTATATTGTAATGTTATTTAATTTACAACGATGAAACTAAATTATATATTCATTAGTTATTACGTTTACAATATTTAGTCAAATAGAATGTCAAAAATATATAATATATACAATGTCATTATAATATGCTTGCTTTAAATATATCTTTGTGCCTTCTATTAGCATTGCCCCAAAAATTACACGGTAGCGCACAGTAGAAGATACGAATCTTGGTTTGCTACTTCAGATAATACATGAAGAGCGTAATAATAATAAGAAATTTCATCGAGTAATAAGAAATAAAAAGGCGAGCGCTTATCCCAACAAGACCCGCCGTTTGCCCGCTGACCAACAACGCGGGCGAACGCTGTTACGATGCCAAGGGTAGAGCGGATATCCTAGTAGAGCACTCCGAGGAGCAATTTATGCCGAACCCAGCAAGTGCGGAGTTCATAGAGCTTCATGCCCGGAAGGAGAGCCGCGTACAGGAGTTCCTGTCGTCGCCCGCGCCACCGTTTGCAGGAGAGTGGTTCATCTCCCCCGCTTAACTGCGGACGACAGTAACCCGCCTGCAACCGAGGAAGGCGCCGGGGCATGACGGGATTACCAACGCTGCACTCCAACAGCTGCCTAACATAGTACTTGTGGAGATTGGTCGACTCTACAATGGTATACTGCGGACATCCCACTTCCCGGAGGACTGGAAGATCGGCAATGTCATCGAGTTGCCGAAACCCGGGAAGGACAGGCGTAAAGCTGCCAGCTACAGGCCGATTACGCTGCTACCGCACATAGCTAAACTGCTAGAAAGACTGTTGCTAAGACGCCTCCGCGCGTGCATACAACTTCGGGCGGACCAGCACGGATTCAGGAGGGACCACTCAACAGCCATACAGCTGACCAGAGTGCTGCACTAGCTTGCGGCCGAGCACAACCGCGGCCGCACATCGTTGGGCGTTTTTCTCGATTTAGAGAAGGCGCTCGACAGGGTGTGGCACTCTGGACTACTCTATAAGTTAGAAGATCAGACCAGTATTCCTTCTGCTATGTTGCGGCTAGTGGCGTCATTACTTGCAGACAGGAAGTTCTACGTCTGTGTAGAGGACGCCGTGTCCGCAGCAAGATCCATCAGAGCCGGCGTACTACAGGGCAGCTGTCTGTCTCCAGTCCTGTACGCGGCTTATATCAACGACATTCCAACCCTGGCAGGACACCTGCGCGAGTGGGAGGACGACGTAGAGCTGGCGCTATACGCGGACGATAACGCATATTTCACCTCGTCCAGAAGAGCCGACATCGCCACTGCCAGGATGCAACGACTGCTGGACCTGTTGCCACAATGGTTGGATGAGTGGAGGATGACCGTCAACGTTGGTAAGACGACCGCTCTGCTCACACGCCGTCTTAGAAATCTACCACCACCACTGACGCTCAGAGGCCAGAACATCACTTATGAGAAAGCCGTGATGTATCTTGGATGGCGGATCGACAGGATGCTGCGCATGACCGTGCATGTCGATCTCGTCGTCAGCAACGCAAGAGGTGCGCGGGCGATGCTCCGTCCCGTCCTGGCATCCAAGTTACCTATAAAAACCAGGACCAAAATTTACAAATTATATATCAGACCAAGGATAACTTACGCTGCACCGGCTTGGTACGCGCTTCTGAGCGATCGACAGAGGCGGCGACTGCAGGCCCAGCAGAACTTATCATTACGGACCATTGTCGGTGCAGGTCGCTACGTCCGGAATGACGTCATAGCGGCCAACCTTAAGATTGAAACCATAGAAGAATTTGTGGTCCGGCTGGCGCGCGGTATGTTTAACCGTGCCGACAACTGGCCACATCCGCACCTAAACAACTTCGCGCCGCTTCACGCCCGGCTTCCGGACGGGCGACCTTTACCAAGAGAACTCCTCCCTATATAGATTAGGGAGTTGAGTAACAACCCACAATGTCACTGATTGACCAACTAAGACTTTTTATTTGACACCATTATACAACGACCGGGGAATCGAACCCCCGACCGCTGCTTTTTCTTACAATTACACGTACAAGAGCACTGACTAGCTCATCAGTAGAAAATATTAACTGTATAAGAATTCCTTCAGTATATAAAGTTTATTTTAAACATACTGAGTATTAATCGTGTACAATCGGCGTACTTTAACAGGGATCGTTTAAAACGTCTATGTGAGAGTCTTCGTTCAATATTAGTTTCTCCTGGGATGGTTTATGTTCAAAGTAAAATAAGCTATGTTATGTATTGTCTACATTTAAATCCCACGACAGTCACATGACAAAGGAGGTGAAAATAAAAAAATCTAAATATTAAATAAAACAATAAACTAATAAATGATAATAATAATAAACTAATATGTAATAGTAAACAGTGATAACAATGGGAAAAAATAGTCTCATTATTAAATAGCTCCTTGAATGGAGAAAGAATTACTAATTATTGTACCTATGCCTGGATCATCATTCTATCATATTATAAATAAAGTTCAATCTAGTAGTTGTTGTCTCAATAGAAGATTAATTAATATTTCTTACTGGGAGAAGAGGCAGTGAAACGAAAACAACTATTTATTTACATTAAGTATCTAAATAATTTAAATGTACACAAAATTGTATCTACTTTAATCGTTTACTTTGTCTTACATATGGGGTTGGCCACAAGAAAATAACACAATAAATAATTTACTTTGCAAAAACAATTTAAATTGGACATATATCCAATAATGATAAATTCCATGTTACATAAAAAACTCAATTAAGAAGTTTTAGATAGAAAAAAAATCCAAAGTTAGCTCCAAACCGAAAAATAAACCGCTGGTATTCAAAAAATACTTCAAATTAGATCATGAAACTTTGCATACTAACTGAACTAACTATAAAGCAGGGCTTATGTTTTTTACTTTTTTTTAATTATCATTATTTTCATCGTAAAAAGAAATTACCTAAACTATCGTCGTTTTAAAGCTTGTTCCCTGCCGCCCGACACCGCCGCTCACTCTCGCTTCGGCTTTCGAACGGGAGAGCTGTGTCGCTTGCGCTCAGAACACACATTACGCAACAGGACGACTTAAAATTAAAATATTGAAATAGATACTTAGGTTTATAGTGTTGGCGCAATGGGAAATTAAGCGTAATAAAAATAAGATGCGACTGGGTTGGCGTAAAGAAACGTATGATAAACGTAATGAAGTAAGTATCTACCGACCTATCTACTTACAGTATTAGTGATTACAAATATGTAGAAATTTAGCATATGACACGTTTGGTGCAGTGGCTAAGCGATTGGTTGCTGCGCTACTAGTCACAGGTGTTTCTGTATGTGAAGATTTGTGTTTGTAAACACACCGTCCACGATTCAGGAGAAATCGAGCGTGGGGCAACTTTTATAAAAAATTAAAAGATAAAAAGTTACCTAAATAGGTTTGTTTTTGTTTTGACAATATACAACAAAATATAGGTATCTATGTAGTAATTGTTTTTTTATAACGTTGCCCTACTCCAGGATTTCTCCTGAATCGGAGACGGTGCGATTACAAACACAAATTTTCGCAACTATCTGTAGGCCATAAAAATATTTGTTCCGTATGGGAATCGAACCCGCGACCCGAAGTGCAGAAGCCAAGAACTTAGTAATAAAAAATATAAGTATGTTCGGTAAGTACCTACCTATCTAACTATAAAGAAATAAAACTGTAACTTACTTATCCGTCCTTACGTTATCGTTACCTCGTGGCGCACAGGCTTAGCAATGAGTTGCTGCGCTGGAGTCCATGGGTTCGAATCCCGCACGGAACAAGTATCTGGATGTTTGTCCTTGTGCAATTTATATTTGTAAACTGCCACCATAATACAGGAGAAAATCCTAGTGTGGGGGTAACGTTTTAAAAAAAACTTATCCGACTATAGTGCTACCTACTACATACATAAAAATTATGAACCTATTGAGTACTGACGTACCTTGATAGTTTAGCTTTAGCTAAATTATTATAGGTTATTATGATATAAATGAATATATAAATGAAAATAACCCCTGGGAATTAGGTGATCTATAAAAATGATTAAATAATGATTCTATAAAAATTCATTCAAAAATTGTAACATAATAAATTTATTGTAAATTTAAATATGTTTAAAAAAAAGTCCCGCTGGGTTTCTTGCTGGTTCTTCCCAGCACAGAGGTTTTTTTTTTGCGAATGAGTGGTAAATTATAAAATGACTTTATACAATATAAGTATTATACAATAATCTATATTGAATAAAAAATCATTCATTTCATTTCATTCATACCTATCTACCTACCCTACCAGACCTACCTATCCATCTTATATTTATACAAACCTTGTCCTAAAAATCACGATTCACTTATATATATAAAGCAATAAAAAAGTACCTATACTAGAATTATTTCGTCCGTGCAGTTTGGGTCATAAATCATCGGAGTATTTCGCTCTCTCTCCCACTCACGGGCCTTAGGGGTGAGCATAGTGATGCGTATTATTGTTGTCGATAAGCGTTATCGATAGTGTATTTAGTTTTGTCATTATGTGGGTTAGTGATAAAATGATAAAAAATAGATAAAACAACGTATTTATTAAAGAAAGTGAAGTGAAAAATGTTAAAACATTGTTGATAACAACACGTGCTTGTGCAGGTATATTGGTGCCAACAGGCAAAATATTATTTTGAATAAATTCTGCCGTTTTGGTACAAAACAAAGGAGTAGCCATTGTGTCACTAAAGAAATTCATAGAGCGAATGCGCAAAAACAAATTTCTCTTCGATATATGTACTAAATTATCATTGCACTATTTTGCAGGTATTAGGCGGGGGTAATAATGGAAAACAAATGACTCATAACATAACAATGTCGCACCACCCTTTGTATACCGCACCGCCGCCGTGTACCTGCCTTTGATGATTTATTTGTTGTTATCGATAATGGCGTTGCGCCCGCGCAACATGCTCACCGCCCTAGCCGGGCTGAGGCCGAGCTATGATTTATGACCCCAACTGCACGGACAAAATAATTTTACTATAGTATGTAATACAAGGCGAAAACTGTATTGTTATAAGTTTATAAGATTGTAAAATGCAAAGCGTAAACTTACTACCAAGCCAATCTACCTACCTACAGAACTTTCAGTGCAATGGTGATTCGCTCTTGACTAGTTTTTTGTAGCAGTAGAATTTATGCAGTGGTTTAGAATCTGTTTGCAAAATCTCTTATAGGTATGTATATGTAGGTACTTGCATAGACCTACTACCAACATAATTACATACGTTAACGGCTGTCACATTACATACATACACGGCGAAAATTATAAAACTCAAGCTTACTACTAAACCAACAATGGGCGGATCTTTTCACTATAAGAGGACTTTTCCAGTATAAGCTGATCTCACATTGTATAGGCTTTCCGTACAATGAAGGATCAACTTATACTAGAAATTTAGCTTTATGAGAATACAGCTAAAGTTCTAGTACAATGAAATTAAATCTGCGACATATAATTTTATGTTCATTTAATGACAAGTTAATATTAAATTATGACTGAAAATTTTATTACTTAGTGCTCGTCCGATAATAGTTTATTTTACTCTAACAAAATCGCTTTGACCTCGTGTTCCCGCGTGACCACGAGCCGTAGTGTGCGAACGAGTGGCGCGGGGAAGTGGGGGCGAAATTAGAATTTGAGCTGAGGTAATATAGGCCCTTAAGACCATAGATAATATACTATATAGGGCAGTTAAGGGTGCGTTTGCAAATCGGGCAAAATTATGCTGTTTTTCGGTACATTTTGTGACAAAACTAAACCAAATCAAACATAGCTAATAAATACCACGTATAGAATGGTTCTTCATCTTCAAATGGTAGTAACTTTTTTGTTCAAAATAATAACTTTTAATATTGTAAAAACGATCTTCCCTAGCCATTTTCTACAAAATTAACGATACCGGCTCATGTTTAGATACATTTTGTTCTATTATCAACATATATTAAGATTTCTAGAAATACTATAAGTAGGCAGACATATTCAATAAAAAATAGTGGTGTTTACTTTTTATCAAAATGTCACAAATAGTCGTAAAAAAACTAAAAACTGATGCTTATTTTTTCACATATTTTGCTAATACGGATGAATCATAATGGATTGCAATAAGGGTTATTTTATTTTCGGTGCCTGTTTTGATTTGTTGTACAAAAATTTCGATGAAACCACAGTCCGCGCCAAAGAGTATAATAATTGCCCTATACAGGAAGTCCGCGCTCGGCCGTCGTCGTGAATGGATACTGTATTGCCTGCCTGATTGCAGCAGCTGAAAAAGATCGCTGTACAAACACAAAATATTCGAATTTGATACATAGGTACTTGACAAGGTAAAATAATATTATTATTTTTATAATCACACATTTTTATTATAATAATTTGTTTCGCTAAAAGTAAGTGGAGACGAATAGGCATTTATATATATATATATATATATATATATATATATATATATATATATATTAAACAAGCTAATGTCACAGAATAAATAATAGTACCATTTTTTATTATGTCTAAATATTTTAATAAAAATAAGTATATATTTTAATTGTAAAATTTTAGTATACAAGGAAAACGTTTATTATTGACATAAATATAAATAATATAACAGTGGTTTATAATCTGAATTTAGATATTATAATCTCAAATCAACTACGAGATATAAAAATATTTCAAGATGGTGACTTATGACAAATGTAACGAAACAATTCGCAACAAATGATTTCCGAACTATATATTGCTGTCTGGACACAAAAGTGACAAGCAGGCTCAGTGCCTGTTTCAGTCTTTAAAAATTTCTAATCCGCGTATGATAATCTCAAGACACGGTTGCTAAAGCCGCCATCGGTTGTCCTAGCGACGAAATGCGTCGCTAGATCTCTTCCACTGCAGCGTCGAATTGCAAGACCATCCTGTGACGCACCTACTTAACGATATTTGGACTTTGACTTTTTTTATATTTTCAGTGTACTTTTTAAGTTACTTTATTGTGTTTTTAAATTTGTTTTAAGTTATTATTTTTTGTGATTGTATTTAACTGTTGTGAATGCAGTCCGTGACCCAATCTTGTGATGGCACGTCGAACGCGACCCATACATGTACACAGTGCAACAAGTCATTCAAATCTTTGAAAGGCCTCAACATACACACTACAAAAACACACAGGAAATGTATTAGCCAAAATAGTTCACCTTTAGACATCCATCCCATTATTTCGAGTGCGCCTACTTATGTAGCCAACGATCCAACACATATCTTAGCCATTTGAAAAATAGTATACCGATAGTTAAAAGAATCCCTCGAGGAGCTCGAATCACCGTTGCTACACATTTGTCACAATTAATCCAGAAATGTTACATAAGCAATTGTACTCAAGACTGGCAGAACCTATTTTTATTTTCATACAGCACACTAAATATAATAAAAACTGATGAACTGAATTTATCTTTGACTCAAAAGATTAAAAATAACTGTGCTGTAAGCTCCTCACCTTCTCCCGCACCTCTAATCAAATATGATGCCCCTCGTAATCGCAACAAACTCATCGAAAACAAAATCTGTGACGGAGATCTCAAAGGTGCCGCTCGCCTTTTGTTCTCCAATGACGTGCTATCACCAGATACCCCTGACACCCTTCAGGCCTTACGGACAAAACATCCTCCAGCTCCATTAAACCCATATTTTCTCGATCGACCAACAGCAGGGCAAGCATGCCTTCAAATTCATAAAAAAGATGTTACAGGTGCCATTTTATCTTTTAAACCAGGTTCGGCTGCAGGTTTGGATGGAATCTCAACTCACCCCAACATCTGAAAGACTTAACATCGCACTCTGTGGGTGATGCAGGCGAGCAACTTGTAAATTCGGTCACTAAATTAATCAACTTTATGTATTCCGGTAATATCAATCCAGAAATTGTTCCCATTCTTTTCGGCGCGAACCTCATTGCCCTCACCAAAAAGGACGGAGGGGTGAGGCCAATTGCTGTTGGATCAACACTACGACGCCTGGCCTCCAAAATTGCTGTTCGACATATTTTACCAAAATTAAATTCGGAATTTGAACCCGTACAGTTAGGCTTCGGTGTAAAAGGAGGGTGTGAGGCAGCCGTCCATGCCCTACGCTCTTTCCTAACTTACGGACATCCTGACGTGTTGCTCAAAATTGATGTCAAAAATGCTTTCAATTCGGTAAATAGGGATACCCTGCTGACGGAAATAAAACAACATATACCGGAAATATACAATTATCTTTTCTCAGTTACGCAGACCCAACAAAATTGTTATATCGTTCGAATGAACTGTCCTCAGAAGTTGGTTGTCAACAAGGTGATCCCCTTGGGCCAGCAATTTTTAGTTTGGCTATAAATCCGATAATCAAAAAATTTAAATTCTAAATTCAACGTTTGGTATTTGGACGACGGAACTCTAGGAGGTGATATGGATACTGTGTTTTCGGACCTTTTTTTAATCAAAAATAAATTTGAAGCCATTGGTTTGGAGCTTAATTTTAGCAAATGCGAACTTTTTATAAATAACTGCAACTTAAATTTAAATGACGTAAAACAAAAATTTTATATTTTGGCTCCAAATATTAAAATAGTTAACAGTAATTCCCTTTACCTTTTAGGTTCTCCAATTTTTAATGAATCTATTTCTGAATATATTAATAATTCAATTACTAAATTTCAAAATTCCGCTGACCGTCTCCTTGAAATTAGTCCACATTATGCACTTTGCATCTTAAAATTCTGTCTTTTCGTCCCAAAATTTACGTATGTGCTCCGTTGCTGCTCCTTTTGGAATCACCCAGACCTCTTGACACAAGTAGACAACTTAATCAAAATAAATTTAGAATCGATTCTTAATATGCACCTGAACGAGCAATCTTGGACCCAAGCATCCCTACCCGTCTGGTATTGCAAGAGACGATGGCAAGAGACCGGACGGTATGAGTTTGATTCCATGGAAGATGGGCCGGGTGCTGGTATGGGATGCAACCTGTTCAGACACACTTGCCCCTTCCCATCTACATGGAACCAACAACAGAGCTGGTGCGGCTTGTGAAGCGGCTGAAAAAGCTAAAGCATGCAAATACAGGGGTCTAGGCTCCGAATATGTTTTTGTCCCATTCGGTGTCGAGACCCTTGGTCCGTGGGGTCCTAGCGCTATAAGGCTTTTTAAGGAAATAGAAAAAAGGTTAGTCGACGTCACAGGAGACCGAAGAGCTGGCAGCTACCTCGGACAAAGAATTAGTATAGCTATTCAAAGGGGGAACGCTGCCAGTATCTTCGGAACCTTGCCTAAAGGGACTATTTTTAATAATATATTTTAGTTATTACAATATATATTTTTTAAGGTTTTTAGTTTTAGTTTCATTATCCTAGTATATATTTATTTTATAAAGTGTAAATTATAATTATATTGTTAAAAATAGTACCACGTACTAATGTGCTGTGTGTTAATAAGAATTTTTTCAAGTTATATATATGCTATATTGGACTTTATGGAGTGATCTGAACGTGTACATCGGTGACTGGTACTGGAACTTCTAGACGAGTAGAACTAGATGTGCCGAGCTTGGGCTCGTTTTGTTAGTTATGATGAGACCTGACCTCCGGACTAGGTGTGCCAAGTTTGGGCTCGTTTTGTTAGTTATGATGAGACCTTACCTCTGGGCTTGATGAACAGACCTGATGGTGTACTTTTGTGACTACTACTGGAACTCCTGGACGAGTAGAACTAGGTGTGCCAAGTTTGGGCTCGTTTTGTTAGTTATGATTAGACCTTACCCCCGGACTTGATGGATGGTGTACTTCGGTGACTATCACTGGAACTCCTGGACGAGTAGAACTAGGTGTGCCGAGCTTGGGCTCGTTTTGTTAGTTATGATTACACCTTACCCCCGGACGTAATGGAGTGACCTGATGGTGTACTTCGGTGACTACTACTGGAACTCCGGGACGAGTAGAACTAGGTGTGCCGAGTTTGGGCTCGTTTTGTTATATATATATATACACTTTTAGCGAAACAAAATATTATAATAAAAATGTGTGATTATAAAAATAATAATATTATTTTACCTTGTCAAGTACCTATGTATCAAATTCGAATATTTTGTGTTTGTACAGCGATCTTTTTCAGCTGCTGCAATCAGGCAGGCAATACAGTATCCACTCACGACGACGGCCGAGCGCGGACTTCCTGTATAGGACAATTACTATACTCTTTGGCGCGGACTGTGGTTTTATCACAATTTTTGTACAACAAATCAAAACAGATACCAAAAATAAAATAACCCTATTTGCAATCCATTATGATTCATCCGTATTAGCAAAATATGTGAAAAAATAAGCATCAGTTTTTAGTTTTTTTACGACTATTTGTGACATTTTGATAAAAAGTAAACACCACTATTTTTTATTGAATATGTCTGCCTACTTATAGTATTTTTAGAAATCTTAATATATGTTGATAATAGAACAAAATGTAACCTAAACATGAGACGGTATCGTTAATTTTGTAGAAAATGGCTAGGGAAGATCGTTTTTACAATATAAAAAACTATTATTTTCAACAAAAAAGTTACTACCATTTGAAGATGAAGAACCATTCTATACGTGGTAGTTATTAGCTATGTTTGATTTGGTCTAGTTTTGTCACAAAATGTACCGAAAAACAGCATAATTTTGCCCGATTTGCAAACGCACCCTTAAGACTATTAACTTATTTGTTTATGTGAGTTAGAAACACCATATTATCTAATCGTTAACTCCAAACAAAAACAAGCTATATACTGAAAAACTTTTTTAAAACGCAACATTTCAATTATGACGACACTGTGTGACTAGCTGCGTGGCGTGACTAATACAGTTCACCTCAGTTCTAACTAGCGACATCTACGGCGATGGATTCCATTTTGTCGCCACAACTCGCCAACATCAATTACCTAAACAAAACTAATATTATATTTACATTTTTATACAAATTTAGTAGGTACATTATTTCTCGTGTCTTGTCTATCTAGGCATCTTGTGTCCGCGCTGCATGCTGCATTCTAATAAAAATACCTTTTAACAGTATCCGGTTCTCGTCGCTTACATCTAATAGAGCTTTAGCTCTGCAGCGGGGCCTATTTAGTGTTATACTCGTATGTTTACAAGTCCAGGGTATTCATACCTGGGTTAGTACGAGTACATTTAGACGCCAAGTGATGGCGTTGTAAAACCATCTTGTTTACGCTAGGCCTAAGATACCCAGACAGGTAACGCGTAGCATCTTGATTTTGGATACATATTTATATTTATCATTTAAAGTTCTACAGAATATATATCACTAAATTTTTCATGGTTTTTGACATTAATAGCTCTACACAACATAATTTTATATATAATATTTAAGTAAGTATATTTTTAGTTTTTGATTTGATTGTTATTTAATATAATTTTTAATTCGAATTTAATACTCGTTTATTAATCGTAAGTCTTAGATTAGTTGCCACTATAGACAATTGATTTAATTAAAAGAGTAATATAAAACTTACAGATTTTTTTTAATAGTATTAGGTGTTACTTTGTGAAAATTGATTCTCTGATTTATGATTTCTCTCCTTCTCCTATTCATATTATTCAGAAAATGCTGAATAATATGAATAGCAATCTTTATGAAGATAAAGGCTTTTAACTTTATAGTTTAATTTTATAAATACAGTCGAAACTGTATATACCGATATCGTTTAGAACTTTGGATCGGTTATTGCAATGAACTGGCTAGGTCCCAACCAAGATCCCATATAAAAACGAACACAAATTATAGAAACCAATTTAGCTAAAAACAAAAAGTTTTCGATTTGTTCTACAAAAGTAATAAATAATTATTGCTGGATATACTGTATTATTCTGGCGAATGTGACGTTACCAGCTGCGGCTAGGGGAATCCCGTCGCTTCAAGTTCTTCAGCGAGCGTGACTTGAATAGATGTGCGAAGAAGAATTTGAATGACCCCGAGTGCGGTGTGGCCAAACCCAAATGTGCGTTCACCATATGACTCAGTAGACTCCACCCGTTTCGTTTATTACATATTTACATTTTAAAACTATTCTAATTTATTACAATATAATTCAGAATTAGTATCAGTCTTAAACTAGAATTTGTTTCATGAAAGAAGTCCCGCGAAAATACGCAAACAAAACAGACTGTAAATGTCAGATTTCGCGAACATTGTAAGTTTGTGGCTAACGAAATTCCGCTAGGAGTAATAGTGGTCTGTGCTAAGGAACTTTTTACATGAGAAAGATTTTTTTTAATCCAAAGTTTAGACCTAAAACTATCAATACATTGTAAAAAGACATTCTTTGTTTTTATCTGACTAGGTTTTGTTTTTCGAGTGTCTAAATTATGTATGTTTGTCTGTTCTTTTGTGACCTCACATAGCCTAGCATTGACAGATCTACAAGTATGAGGTGTAGATAAATTCATCTTGTAAAGGTGGGTTTAGACCAAACGAGCGAATGCTCATTCTATCCCCACTCCATCAAATTATTTTAGTGTAAACAGAGGCAGAGATTCTATCTCTGCTCGCAGAGATTCTATGGAATATTCTAAGAACGCTCGCGCGCTTGATGTATACGGCGCAAGAGCGAGCGCACAGTAATCTAGAGCGTTCTTTCGTGTTCGGACGTGCTCGCACCTCGGAGCGGTTTTTTCAAAGCGTTCTTGTGTTCTAGCAAATCGGAGGTAATAAACGTGGTTATCATGGACTGGCCTCAAGAAAAATGTTTGCTCATGATCGAAACCCACCGTAATTTGAGAAACCTGTTGGACCCTAATGATGATAATTATAATTTTTTATTAACAAACAAGGTAGTTGGCAGGAAATTGCAAGTACAGTGAAATGTAGTGTTGAGGAAGCTATAAAGAAGATGTACTCTCTTCTTGCATCATACCGCCGTATCTTTACCTGCTAAAGACACTTGACGATTGAGCAACGAACACTTGTTTGTTCTATCTAAACATCTCTAGGACATGTGCAAGAATTCTAGTTCTTGTTGTTCTCATTCTTACTCGTTGGGATTATTTTGGTGTGAACGCTACGAACGAAATTTTATAAAGATTATGAAAGAACGTTCTTGTTCTAGCTCTGGTTCTTTGCTCGTTTGATCTAAACCCACCTTTAGGCTACACCCATAGACTCTCTATAGAAATTTTATAGTACTTAATAATACTAAATGAAATTCGCAAAATATAATAGAGTAGTTAACAAAAGCACTTAATATACTTACTTGATATTTTTTCCAGACTGGATAACAGTAACACATACTTCATAGAAATCCTGAAGCAGTACGAGGGAGTTGACTGCAGTACTCTGACGGTCCATAAAAAAGATATGGCCAATGCAGCAGATGATCAACGACAAAGGGCTGCTAACATAGTTGTGATTAAATGGTAAGTTTTGAATTTAAAATATTTTAATATTTAATTTCAAACGCGCGTAACAAATTTATTACGATACAGTCAATATGATAGATCTGATGGAAGACCTATGAATTATGATAAAGGACATGGATAGGACGAAGATAATATCCATGGTCTAGAAGATAATCGCGCTAATTAGGTACACGATTAGTAGGTAATGTTTCAGTAGAGTAGTTTTAAGTTGGACAAGTTGCATCACTAGTTAGATTATTTATTTACGTAATACGTAATTTAAGTAAGTACCCTTCAACGAATATATACTAAAAAAATGAAACATGAGAAAAGACCACCATTTTGGCTATTGAATTGGTATGTGTTCACTTAACCTCTTTGAGTACTATCGCAGTACAATTCTCCGTGGTAAAATCAAAATAGATCCTGTTTCTAGAGATATGTCAGGATAAAAAGTATCATTTTTTTTAAATAGACTGTGGCCAATCCTGTATGTCAAATTGCATTCAAATCCGTGCTGTCGTTTTTGCGTGCTTGATGAGTAACAAACATCCGAACATCTAAACATCCAAACTTTTAATATGTTTAACAGAATACATAGTAGTATTTCAATAATAATTATCAGGAATTATAGCCCAAACAATATAAATAAAATTGAAATTTAAAAAAGTATAATATTTTAATCAGACTAACATTGAGTTAAATGACATTGGAATGAGTGAAAAATATTAAGTTTCCTTCAACGTTTTTCAACGTTTTCTAATCAGGCACTTATTAGAACTTTCATTATTATCACCATCACCACTATCAACAATAGTAATACCATCATCATCACCATCATTATTACAGCCCTCCACAAGTTATCTGATGAACAATAGGCCTTCTCTTAGGAATGCCTCAAAACTTACCTCCTGCACGTCTTACCATTGTCGTCACTTTTTCTAGTGGGGTGTCGCCCTACACTTCACTCTTGTGTTTAAGCACTGTATATTCAAATTTTTCCAAATTTCAATCATTTACGTAAAATAATCCAAAGGTGTTTCGTTTGGCAAATTTGGGCTTGAATATATAACATATTTTTTTTTCGAAATATATGTATTTTAAAATTGTTACATGTGCAGTTAGTTTCTCTCGCTATATTTCACTCATAGGTAGTGTCCGCAATGCACGCAATGCGAACCTTGTAGTGGCGGTGTAAGAATATCCACTACCCCTTAATATCCCGAGGGTGCCGTAAGAGGCGACAGAGGGAACAAATCAGAAGAAGGGCAGCAGCGTCTTCCTGATAACGACTAAAAATAAAATATATTAGTTCGAAGTAATAACATAAATTTTAACAAACCTAAAAATAAAAATAATAATAAGCTGAATTTTATAATAGAAACTATTATATTTTGTCCATCATGAATTCATTGATACTGTAATAGCATATACTCGTATGAGTCAATATAATTGGTAGCTTTTTTTTTCGTTTGGGCGTTTTTGATTCGGACTTTGGTGACAAGCAGAAAGTAGTTTTGTTCATTAGTGTTGTGCTACTCTTATGCACACAAATTCTGTAATTATCTGCTATGTTCGAGACCCGGCTTTGAAAATAATGCTATTCCACGTGTGTATATAGTTTTAAATAAATAAACAAGTAAATGAATAAAAATGCTGTATATACGTAGATTCTTCTTTTAAAACTGTAATATATTACGGTACAGTGCATTCTTTGGTAAAAACGCATTGTTTAAGAGTTTTATAAGTTTATAAGTAAATTATTTTTATTTAGCTCGTCTACAATTTGTTATAAGATCGTATTAATTTCCTGTTCATAGTCGAATTTTTTATACTAGCTAAAAGTACAACTTTGTAATGGCTCGCGAATTCTTCTAAATAACTTCTTAAAAAAGAATTGTTCTGCAAAAAATATATTATTGACCTTGGCCAGATCATAGATCTGACTAAGTTGGCCCAAAACAATGTCGGAACCTGAGAGGTTATCCGACATTTATTCATCAAGTTATGCTCCATTCATAATTCATAATCAGCGCCATATAACGTGGTACTACTACAAAGTATTTTTTTAGTTTTCTTATAGATGGCGTTAGTAATATGATAAAAATGTAATTAATGAAAATTGTTATACCTTTTTTTTAAATGTGGATAAAATAATATTTTTATGGTTGACACATCTAGACATGAATCGAAAATACTATGTCAAAGCGCAAACCTGAAAGTGTGATAATTTCTCAGTAAAGTGTACCACAAAAATGCATAGATTGTGCGATAGTGTGTTACAGCCGTACTGTCGTCAGCAAACAGAACCTTAAAATGTTAGATACATTTGGGTAAATCATAGATATTATAAAGGCCCTAAAATACTCCCCCGTGGAATTCCAAATTATACCACTCTCTCATAATAAATTTTATAAAAGTTGTGTAGTCAATTTCTATTATTTTAGTAAACTGTCGTCTGTTAAGAAGGTAGGTTTTCAATTAATTAGTAGTATATTACGCCATTCGGCTCGGGGTGATAGGAACGCGGGTCGCGGAAGCTTTGGTTATGTCCATAAAATACAGATGGGTATTTTTCTGTCGATATTGGTCATATTTTCTTTTAATAAATGAAAGATTGCCATATTAATTGTCTTATTTTTCCTAAATCCCTTCTATACTTCAGTTAATGCTCTGGAAAAAAATACTATGTTCAAAATTTTATAATTAGATTTTTTCAAAGAACTCTCCACCAAACCCCTCTCTTTGACTTGCTCGAAAGCTACTAGAGCATCCACCAGCGACGAAAACTGTATCCCTTTCAGCTGACTTTTTATTTTAGGGAATAAAAAAAATCACACGGTAACAAATCAGATCTGTAATGCGACTTCGCCCACATCTATATTAGTCCACGCTACGCCTCTGGGCGTGTTGACATGGTGAAGCAGTAGCCAGCAGTAGCTCGGGGAACCCTGTGTTCGGGTGTATGTTGCCCGCAACAGTGAACGCTTCTGGCAAGCATTTGGGAGCATGCCATTCGGAATTGATGCTACCTTGATTTCGTAAAGGAAATTGACACCAGAATACTCTGACAAAGTGAAAAAAACTAGCGATTAAAATCTTTAATACAATTCTCAATCGCTTTACTTTGTAACGCTTAACGGTTCCTTTTAAAACAGCCAAATCACCGACTTCCGCTTCGTTTCTGGACCGTATGGATAAATCTAAGATTTAAGCCGACACGAGCCTGCTTCAAATTCATATAATCATGTCACGGCACCATCCCACTCGTGCCTGCTTCTGAGCAACGCATGTCCTTTCAGAATAATATCATTCATTGGCTTCTCCTTATCCATTTTTAAGATAAGGTTAGGTTAATTCAAAAGTTTTAATAAAATCTTTAAGTCGATTTTATATAACTACGAAATTTAACTTTAAGCTACCACTGCTCTCTGAGCGTACCTACTAAAACAGCTTGTCTTGCTATTCTCATTATGTCAATAATGTTTTATTAATTACAGGCAGTCCGATCTTGATACATGGTACGCTGTCGACTTCTATCAACCTGACGGCACGTTTATTGAAGCAGGATTGACAAGTTCGCCGATGTTCGAAGTTAACGACCCACCCATTGAGAAGATACTTAAATTTCAGATAAGAGCTACACCCCGTATTGCCGCCTTAACGGATTCACAGATTGTTTGTATATGTGAGTATAATATATTCTTCTTTTATTATCCGTGAACTAATGTCTTCATTTACCAAAAATGATATTTATCTCCTCTTTGAATATTCAAGAAAGTTATTTGAGGTAGTTTCACTTTTTCTTTAATAGGTGGATGCCCGCCCCTATTACCAGCCTTTTAGTGCCAATTTCAACTTTAAAAATTCTTGCTATTTTAATTAGCGCACAATATTTTTATACATTTATTTTAATCGATAAGTTATTTATTTTAAAATGTAAGGTACATTTATTTACAATCATATTATTTCAAGAACTATTTTAAAAACGACGATAAGCAAAAAAAGGCGTTATGGCTCAAATTCCAGCCAACCTGTACCGAATGTCGTCCCTTCGTGTACCTAATGCCAGCATAGCATAGGGTTATGCCTTTTGCGTTTTTGGTAGGTACCTATTGTACGTAAGTTTTAGGGGTACAGAAATAAATTCGTAACAACTCTCAATTTTGAATTATGCATGTCACAAGCATGGAATATATATTAAGATAGACGACAACAATTATTTTATTTTAATGTTTTACTCCTTACCTTACTGTGTTTTAGCTTTAAGCAGTTCCATTTTTCTTTTAACACTAAACAATTAATTAAAGCAAATTATGATAAAAAATATGTATAGTACATCGATTTCTTATAATTTAATCATCCAAGTTTTTGAATCTTCATCATAATTTCAGCCCTTCACAAGTCCACTACAGAACATCCTCCTCCTGGTTATGACTTTTTCATTTATGTTCTTAAGTTATAATAAAATTAGTATTACTAAGTTGCAGTTAATTATATTTATTGCTTGTTTTTGTCTTTCTCAAAAAAAAAATATTGTATGGTGTTATAAAAGCAAGTACATCTTTGCTAAACTTTAAAATCAAAAACCAATTTTAAAATATAGACGAATTGAACTTCCTTAATTATAAAATAAATTACGTTCTAATTAATGGTATTTATTCCACTTTATGACAGCCCTGATTTATGAATAAGAAGTACCTAATTTGAGCCACGGCTGAAATTAGGTACTTCTTATTATGTACGTCGAAACCCAATATCAGCCTGACGGCTGACATTATGCACTCCATACATTTCGTATATCTTGAAACAGAAACAGAAACAGAAACTTTTTTATTCAATATAGATTATAAATAATACTTATTGAAAGTCACTCTTTTGTCTAATTACCACTGGTTCGAAAAAAAACCTCTGTCCTGGGAAGAACCAGCAAGAAACCCAGCGGGACTTTTTTTTTAAATAACAGCTTACAATCATGTATATTACACAATTAACCACACAAAACAAATTAGAAACAGCCTAGCAGCGAACACCTCATTCCCAGGGTTATTATCATCCATAAATTCCTTAACATTATAATAACCCTTTTATACAAACTATGTTTAATAAAGTTTTTGAATTTTGAGCAGGTCGAATTTTGTATATTTTCTGGGATTTTGTTGTAAAAGCGTATACATCGCCCCAAGAATGAATTACTGACTCGGTGGAGTCGAGTAACTGATACTACTAGCTTGTGTTTGTTCCTAGTATTTACAGAATGAATATCACTTATTTTTGTATAACTACTTTTATTTTTGTGTACGTACATTACATTTTCATAAATGTATTGAGAGGCCAAAGTTAATATATTAATTTCCTTAAATTTTTGTCTGAGCGACTCTTTAGGTTTTAAATCATAGATTGCTCTTATGGCCCGCTTCTGTAAAACAAATATAATTTCAGTGTCAGTTGCGTGTCCCCATAGCAAAATACCATAGGACATTATGCTATGGAAATAGCTAAAGTAAACAAGTCTAGCTGTTTCCACACTGGTAAGAATTCTAATCTTTTTTACAGCATATGCTGCAGAACTAAGAACTAAGTCTAATTACAGCCCCATTAATTTCCACTAAAAGAAAATAAAAAACTTGTAAATTTAAACAAAAATAGCTGTATTACTATGTCTATAGTCACATTCATACAAATCAAAAAGCTAAAGATGAGCTAATGTAAACTATGCTTAATTTTATCGGGACCATAACTTGTCAAAAAATTAGAAAAATGAGCGTTTTCCGATGCGTGCGTGTTTTGATTTTTAATTTAACACTCTTAGATTTATAAATGTGTTGTAAAATTTGAAATATACTTTCCTCTAGTTACGAAGAATTTTTCAGCCGACAATATTTGTAGTTAAGACTACTAGAAACCTTATTTACGAAGTAAAAGGCCGAAAAGGCTGGAATTAGGGGCGTGGCTGGTATTAGGGCATCCACCTACAGTTCCTAGCGCAAAAATAAAACGTTTACTTTAAGTAGGGCTTGGTCAAGAAGAATGCGTGAACGAATATGGACCTGATTTTTTAATTTCAAATATAGTATTTTCGGCGTTATTACGTGACAAAATATGTATAGTAGATAGCCAGAAAAGAATAGCAACCCGGTAAGACAGGTAGGAAATCGTTCGATCCAGGTGACTCGGTACCGTGTTTTGTGGCATTACTTAAGGGAGGTCTATGTTTAGCAGTGAATTTGTGAAGGACTGTAATGTTAATGATGTTTCAAATTGGTATTTCTATAATTAAAATGAATTGTATAGATCAATGGGTTGTCAATATTTAAAATTTTATTGAAGTTAATTGTAACTAGCAAACTGATTTTTTGCCACTTTGTGCCTTCGTTACCAGCCTCATGCCATATTATTCATTCATTATAATATAGTAGCTCAGCCTACTAATTTTACAATTTTATAAACATAATATTTAGACCCTTAGAATAGCAAGATAGGTAATAAAATAATAACATGCTCCAGACCGAATTTCGGTTGCGGCGGCCAGTCTCGACGGAGACTCTGTGCAGGAAAGGATTATAGTGCACAAGTGTACAAATACACTCTCTGTTTCCTCACTCTCATAGTCCGATAAGACCAAAATCCTTTTATTTTTTAAAAGTTCACTCTCTCCGTAAGATTGCACTACTCGTCTTCAAAACGCTTTTGAGAAAAAAGAACCTCATTTGAGCATCGTAAGGCGTTGGTATGCAAAAATTTGATCGTAGCCATGTTACTCCCCTTGATGAAATTCGTGAAGGTCAACCATCAACTGCGATCACGAAGGGAAATGTGATTACTGTCAGGCGACTAACTGAAGAAAACCGGCGCATCCCCTATAATGAAATTTAAGGACATTTGGGTACTGGTATGAGCCAAAGTCATAAAAATCACATCAACATTTAAAAGTTAAGGAAACTTTGTTGCCGCTGGAATCCTCATGAATTCTTCCCAGAACATAAACAAGCTCGAGTTGATTGGTGTAAAAAATGTTGTTAAAGTATGATCATGGTCGTTCAAATGCAAATGTATATGCGGGTTCGAAGGCGACAGCAAGCCAACAACATTGAGGCAGGCAAGAAGCATGGGCAAAAAAATTATTGTGTTTTGCTCTCCCAAATCGATCCTGTCTGCAGAATCCCACTTGGTAAGCAAAAGACAAATACTGATGAGTGGTACATCACTATTTTTTCATTTGCCCAGGGTCTTTGGAAAAGTTAGAGAAAATTGACGAAGAAGTTCCATTCTATTGCACCATGACAACGCTTCGATGCACACCGAACAAGAAAAAGTAATTTTGGCTTGTGAGAGGTGGGGGGTCGTGATCCATCCCGCACAACAGATCTCGCACCATGCGATTTCTTTATTTTATCAAAAATCAAATATTTCATAAGGGGTTGACATATACGGAGCCAGAAGGGACCGTGTTAGCTTACCAGCACGCGAGAAACATGTCCTCAGTCCTTATGTTTACAATAACAATTTGAACGAATGAAAAAGTGTTTTAAATGTAATGGAGAATACTTAGAATAGCAGTAAATATGTTAGTTTATAAATAAATTGTTTTATTTATTAGTTACACAAAACTATAAGTTTTGCAAACGTAGTATCACTTTGCATTCACTCGTTTAGTTAGGTAGGCCGTAGGATAGGTACTACTAGAGACAAATTGGTATGCTTCTTCGTGTTCGTCAGTACAAAAAATTATGCTTTAGAATTTACACTAGTATTGGCTTTTAAATCGTTTATTTTATTACATCTATTCCCTTTATTTCAGCACCATTTGAGGAGGAACCAACGACTTCAGGCACATGCGAATTAAAAGAAATGGAAAAATTTGAAGACTTTTACAAAAAAACTAATGATGTCATTGGATCTGGAACATTTGGCCGCGTAGTCCTAGTTAAGGATAAGAGGGGCAAATATTTCGCGGCAAAACTTATCCGAAGAGACTCACAGAAGAGAAGTAATAATGCACTAAGGGAATTCGACATTATGAAGCGCTTGAAGCATCCAAAAGTAGTGGAATTAATTGACGCTTTCTCGGAGAAAAATACTTTTGTCTTCGTAATGAATTAGTAAGTAGGACATTTAAAAATAAGTATATGCAAGTTTTCCTTTTAGTTTTAGGTTTTTTTTCCACCAACTCATTATTCTCTCGGATCATCTGAGGCGACTGGGACTCCCTGACGGACCGCACCTGGCTCAAGTGCAGAAGGTGGTGCTCCTCGATACCGCCCGCATCGCCCTCCGGTTTCTTTCCCTTGCCCTCTAACCCTCGACCGTTTGGTCTCCCCTGCCGAGGGCTTCCTTCTGGTTGGGCCTTTATTAATTCATGTATTTTTTATTTATTTACGTTAGTATATTTATATATATTTTTATGTATATTTATCATTTCTTTTTATATATTTATTCATCCCAACCAGATGAGAATACTTTATAAAAACCCCAAAAAATAATTATATGAATACTAGCTTTCATCCGCGTGGAATTCTGCCATACCACGTTCTGTATAGTAAATTTTGAGGATAAAAGATAGCCTAGCCTTTTTAATGTTTCCAGCTATCTCAATACCTAATATCATCAAAATCGGTTGAGTTACCATTTCCTTTCATAGCTTTTTTCCCCAAGTTCGCAGTTTAACGGCTAATAACGACCAAATTTGTAAAGCCTACTTAGCTGTGCTAGTTTAACTTTTTAACATAACCAGACATCAAACTATCTCAATTTTATCAAAATCAGTTCAGCAGTTTAGTTATGAAAGCTGGACAGATTTTCGCATTAAAATAGAAAAGTATGGATTTGAAATACACATGATTCTTAAGAACTCTCTTTTTATTTATCTGCAATATATTTCGGCAGCGGATTATGTTTTTGTTTTATTATATGATTACTATAAGACAAAAACATAATTAGGATTATTATATGACGTAAAATTTAAAATTGACTACATTAAACAATAGATAAAAATATGTTTAATAATTATATACAACGTGTAACAAAATACCCCGTAAAAAACATAATTAATTATCAAAGCCAAAAATTTTATCAACCCTAGTAAGCTGTCATGTCAGGGAACCAGATTATTTAACAGAAAGGCCTACGTACCTATTTTACCTAATAATTGTCTACTTTAATAGTTTTTCTATTTTTCATTCATAAATGTTTGCTACCTCAATACAAGGATGTCATTATACTCAAGTACTGGCTTCAAAAAATGTCAAGTTGGAAAAAAATATATGTTGTCAATTTCAAATCTTCTAATCGATATCCTACAACTGTTTCGAGTTTTTTTTTCCAACGTTTTTTACAAAATAACGATGCTTTCTAACTCGGAATATTACGATATGATGTTATGCGTAGGCCTTGAAGATAGCAATTTAAATCGTGCTCGTGAACTGTATCGGCAATGATTTATCGATGGTAGACCCCCACTGAACAGTGACGGCTGCCTTCGTACCAGTGTTTTCTGAACATGTCAAGACGACTACATTCCACCGGCTCTTTTCATCGGTCTACTGGAAGTGGATGTCCAAGCACAGTTGACGCCAGGCAGGCTGTATAAGTGTCAGAGCATTTTGAAGAAGAGCCGACCACAAGTACGAGGCGAGCCGGAACAAGATTCGGTATAAACCATGTTGCAGTTTGGCGAATTCTTCGTGATGACAATCGTCAGCCTTATCACTATCGCCGTACACAGGAGCCGATACCCTCCGATTTTGCACCCAGGAGGAACTTCTGCGAGTGGTACCTGAAGCAGTTAGAGGAAAACCCTAATTACGTAAACTATGTTCTTTGTACGGACGAGGCAACATTCACGAGGTCAGGACTATCAAATATGCGTAACGATCACGTTTGGGCTCGCGTGAATCCACATGCTTCACGGCAGGGCAGATTCCAACACCAGTGGCGGCTGAATGTGTGGGCTGGCCTTTATGACGGGCATGTCATCGATCCCGTTATTATGCCATCACGTCTGAACGGTAGCAACTGTCTAACGTTTTTACAAACGGAATTCGAAGAGGCGATTGACGACTTTCCTGTGGCTGCCTGGGATTACTTTGAGAACCAAAGAAACATGGTGTTTCAGCATGATGGAGCTCCGGCACATTTTGCTCGCAACGTACGAGAACATCTTAACGTTCGCTTTCCGCGAGGATGGATCGGCCGCGGGGGACCGGTGCTATGGCCTGCTCGTTCTCCGGACCTCACACCCTTGGACTTCTTTCTGTGGGGTTATGTGAAGGACAGAGTGTATTTCTCCGATTGCCCAACGGTTGCTGAGATGGAACAGCGTGTTAGATCGGTTTTCGTATCAATAACACCAACAATGGTGCGAAATACCACACAAGCCATATCCCCACGAGCGAGGTTGTGTATTAAGCAAGGCGGAGCACACTTTGAGCCGTTTCTGTAAATTTGACGTTTATTATGAAAAAGTAAGTGTTCGTTTAGGTTGTTTCGTTAGGTTAGGTCTTTTAAAATGTTTGTCGTTCCGCGAATTAGGTAGAAATGTAGGTACATTCTGCGTAGTTTACTCTTTAATTTTACTGGATTAGGGTTTGCACATCAGTGAAAATAATATTTTTTTGGGGTATGTTATACAGCGTTACTACGGTTCTTAAATATTGTGAATGGACTCGTTATAAGGCCCCATTTGACCTCCATTCGGCTTTACGGGTAGTTTTGTAACATCCACTATAGATATACATAATTTTGGATTTAAAAAAAAATATTAATTGAGGTGCTGTCGACTCTTAAAACATAAAATAGCAAATATCATTAAATTATTTCAAAATATATTGGTGGTTACCAGTTACCGGTAAATCACTAAACAAGACTACATCCCTAGCTGTGATACCACTATACACTACAGTTTGCTTAAACGCACAGATTAATATGATGCTACGCATCTTATACGTGTTCAACAACTTGCTGTTTACAATAAGAAAAAAAATACTTACCACCATTTTATTTGCAATTAGTTTGCACACTTCCTTTTTTATGATCGTGAACATCGATCAAAAGTCTAAAATGTGCAAATTTACTCAGTCTGTCAACACAGTTATTCCTTCTCTTTCTTTTCAGAGACGATGTGTAAAGATTCGTTGTGAATCCCTTGTTATTGCCTTGGAATAAAGTTTGATTTTATGTAATATAAAAATGCGTTTGCAATATTTATTTATTGAAATTTGTATGACCAATGAGTGAATTGGGTTTCTAGTATTGATAATACGATGTAACTGCTTGTATGTGTGCTCCCGGCGACACCGGTTCTCGTACAAAATAAGGTTGACAGCCATTCTATTGTGTATTATAGTATTCTATGGTCTAGGCCATATACTTACACAAATGTTGACATTGTGAAGTTTATGTGTATACATATATATGCGTGATGCGTCGAACTATTTATGACAAATCCTCCCTACCAGGAGATGCTCATATCCAGCAGTAGACTTTACGAACTGATGAAGAAGAAGAAATAAAAGAAGTTTATCATCATCATTACAGCCCATGTAATTTTTCCCTTAATGCACCTCTATGGTTACTATTACAGCCTATTAAAGTCCACTGCTGAACATAGACTTCCCCCAAGGAATGGCACAAAGCAGTTTATGCCTATTTATAATGTAAAATTGTAAATTTTTTATGATATTATTAATTAATCATCGTTCTCATCACAGCCCTTCACAAGTACACTGCTAAACATAGGCCTCCCCTAAGAAATGCCACAAAACACATTTCTGAGCCACTTACATCCATCGACTTCCTAAGCGTAGCGTACAGCGAAGTGTTGGGAAGGCTAGTGTAGGCACTATGCTTATATTTCGTAGTTATCTATTCCAGTTTCTCCCACTCATTGGACGTTTAAACCTCTCGAATGAACCATACATAATAACAATGGTGAAACCTCCGGGTTTCGCAAAACCCGTTCTGTAGTTACGAAAAAAAAAACGTATAAGGCAGCGTCGATTTTTGTTTTATAATATGAGGTATAACACAGGGTTATTTTTCAAAGAGTAGCCAAATTTTGTACTTAAGTTCAAATATATAAATAATGGTATAACGTTATTGCAGTTTTTGAAAATACGAGTAAATAAGGCTTCTACTTTTATATGAAATTATCCCAAATGAATGTGATTTATGGGCAACCACGTTTTTGTCTACCGATCGACCCTTACGAATGTGTTTTTCTCATAGCGGTGCCCACGGTGTAGTGGCGGTGTAAGAATATCCACTACCCCATATCATCCCGTGGGTGTCGTAAGAGGCGACAGAGGGAAACAAATCAGGAGATGGGCAGCAGCGGCTTTCTAATAACGACTAAAAATAAAATTAACTGCGGTTGCCAACCCGCTCGCCAAGCGTAGCAACTATGGTAAATATCCCACTATGAGGCAATCTATGGAGGTGGCCTATGTTCAACAGTGGACTTTAATAGGCTGTAATAGTAACATAGAGAGGCATTAAGGGAAAACTACAACACATCCAACCATAAACACTTATTAATAAAATTACATACAGTACATATTTATTATAGGTATCTGAATAGCAATAGGTATCTGAATATGTTTCGCAATATTCTAAAAATTGACACCGTAGTCTTGTTTAATACCTTTTACTATTTCATTATACATTTCCTATTGCAGTTTGATTTTCGTTACTAACTTTTA
The DNA here is from genome assembly GCA_029286625.1 of Parnassius orleans. Classification (NCBI taxonomy): domain Eukaryota; kingdom Metazoa; phylum Arthropoda; class Insecta; order Lepidoptera; family Papilionidae; genus Parnassius; species Parnassius orleans. The sequence goes on from JAGSMP010000167.1 coordinate 3,143,968, forward strand.
ATTTATATACACATCATAACACGCATATCATTTTTTAAGAACTGCGAATTTATATTGACAAGTTTTGAAGTTTATGTATGAACAATACGTTTATGTTATCTATGAAATGGTAGGCACTCATTTCTGTCTGGGTAGGTATTACCCTCTTACCTAGTACCGGTATAAATGTATTTATGAGCTGAGATTATTACTCAGGCCATAAATACATTTATACCGGTATTAGGTAAGAGGGTATTACCCTCTTACCTAATACCGGTATAAATGTATTTATGGCCTGAGATGGAATGCCTCACAGCCTGTAGGCTGTGAGGCATTCCATCTCAGGCCGTATAGGTAACAACGACCTTCTTAGTTTGTAGTCAGCTGCAAGTTTTCACGGCCCACAGTAGCCACTAACCATCGTTAGGTGGACTTTAAGTTCGTTGGATACTTGAGTCTTATAAAAATATTATAACTAATAAATCCTAATAAAGTTAAAAAAAATATATAACATGTATTTTCGGAGTGTCGAGAATAATCTGAATTACACCTTTTATGGTGGTGCACTATTTGTCACCCACACATGCACATTACACGCACACTGGTGTATTTTGATTTTGGTCCTAATCAACTCCTTTGGAACCTAATCACTCCATTGCCGATCTATACTACACGAATGGGACACGCGGGCAACACGCATGGGAGCAACGTAGCGGACACTTCCTGTTCAAAAATCCTCTCACAAAATAAGGAGAGTCCACTAAACCAGTCCATTAATTAAAAACTTAACTTATATTATTTTAACCGTTTAACTGTTTTCAGTTTGTGGGGTGCTGAACTTTTTGATAGACTTGTTGAAGAGGACATAAAAGAAGTGGACGTGATTCCCTACGTGCGACAGACTTGTGAAGCTTTGGAATACCTACACGCACTAAAAATAGTACATCTCGATATTAAACCCGAGAATATCGTTTGTGTGCATCCCAATTCTCGACAGATCAAGGTCATTGACTTTGGCCTCGCCAGGATCTTGGAAGATGATTACGTAACTAGAGTTATTTATGGAACTAAAGGCTATGTTTCTCCTGAAATAGTTAACTATGAACAATTGACATTAGCTTCTGATATGTGGAGCGTGGGTGTCTTTACTTATACGTTGTGAGTATTATTTTTAATGTTTTATTTTTAACTTTTTATTGATTAGTTATGCTATGATTTTACCTATATCTTTAACACTGCATTCTCGTAAACCTTAAACAATATAGACAAGCAGTACATTGGAATCAAGTATTAATGTAAGAATATAAGGTTTTAAAAGTGAAATCCGCCTTAAAAAGCTGAAAATTTGCATACGTACTCAGAATACTGACCAAAATGACGTGTTAAAACTCCCCGCCCCTCCGACGCTTGCGTTTTGAAATACACCGCCGCCCATGTGAATCTACAACAGTTATTCAATAGAATATTGTGTGTCATGAATAGCGAACACTGCCTAAAGAAAGCATTTGTATATGAACTAGCGCCGAAGCCCCCCTGTTTATGATTATGATGATGTTTCATTGCAGAAAACAAACAATGTCGAACTCGCAAAAAACCTTGAATATTGCTTCCTCTGTTCATCAACCTCACTTTCGGACACAGATTATATTCTTGACGGCGGATGCCTGATTCATGCTGTAAATTGGCCACCACGTTCCGCAACTTATGAAGATGCAATTTGTATGTATCACATATTGAAAGGAACTATGGAAAATCTTGCGTAACAGTATTTGGCGGTTACAGAGGAAAGACAAGCACAAAAATTTAAGAACAATAAGTCCGATTTACTGGTAAATCGTGTGCTGACTTAAATGTGGAAATTCACTTAATGAATTTCTTTGACATTCAGAAATTAAAGCACAGCTTATAGATTTATTGACGCAGAAGTTACGGGCCAACCAAATAGTCGTACACCAAGCCTAAGCAGACGCAGATAGACTGATCGCTGAAACAACGATTAGTTTGTCTTCATATAAGTCGACCGTTACTGTTGTCGCTACGGATATGATATTTTAATAATATTGATAGCAAGTTCCAATGATGGAAATGCTCCAAAACTAAAAACTCTAAAACCTGAAAGTCAACACAGGGTCAGTAAATACTATAATACTCGTATTTCAGAAATCCGTCAAAATATGGGCCCTTTGAAGGATGTATTACTTTTTACACATGCAATGTCAGGTTATGACACAACATTAGCTTTCTTCAGAAAACGAAAAGTAAAAACTTACGAATGTTTAAGTGATACACAGACTTCAGGAAAACCGTTTCGGTATTCAACGATCCTCGAGCTGAACATCAAGATCAAGCTGGGGAAGCATTTTTTTTTGCACATGTATAAAAAATCTGGCCTCAAACTGGATTTGGATGAGCTGTGGTTCTATTTATATAAACAGACAGTTGCCAAGCAATCCATAAAGGATAACTTTAAACTCTCAACTTTGCCACCTACTAAAGACGCAACTCGGCAACACTCGTTTCGTGTATAAATATACATGAAAATACAAATGCAACGCTGATTGGAAAATCATCTTTCACCGTGTGAATGGAGTTAGACAAAGCGTGGACAAACACTGATTCCAGTTCCACAAAGCTTCCCCCTGCGCCTGGCGGTTTGCTCAATCTCTCGGATGTAAAAAAGGTTGTGAACGTTGGTGCGAGTGTCGAACAGCAAGTCTGATGTGTTCGGCAATGTGTCGCCAATGTCTTGGCCAATCATTCACAACGAATGATTGATTGTATTTTTTCTTAGTAATAAATGTTTTTGAACTCTTTTACTTGTTTTTATTGATTGAATTTCCCTTAACAAATATTGCTAATTAAAAAAAAACAGTTTTCAAATAAATTTTTCAATTGACCTTTACAGCCTGTATATCTCAGAACGCAAGCAGAGGAAGAACGGGGAGTTTTAAATAATTATTGATATTTACTTACAGACTTACTTTACTGAATTTCAGCTTATGTTGCATTTCACATTTTGGCCCAACTTTTGTCTAATATTGTCTAATATTATTAATATTCTAATTTGTCTCATATTATCTTATGTTATATAATTGAATTTAATGTACTGCTATATTATAAATTGCGCAGTCCGCGTATAAATTGCGTTATTACAGATTGTCGGGAATCATGCCGTTCTTTGGCGAAAATTGGAATGAAATTTCGGCAAACATTACCAGAGTCAATTACAACTATCACGACACAACTTTCAAGGAGATATCGGATCTGGCGAAAGACTTTATAGATCGCCTTTTAATTCGAAATCCCACTGGAAGAATGACCGCTTCAATGGCTCTAAATCACCAGTGGATACTTGACGGCCCGCCGAAAGGATGGAAGGGTGGACATATGAAGCAAGCTAGACATAACTTAAAATCTTATCTTGTTAACACTAGAGCGCGTTGGCAGGTAAAGTACAACAAATTTATTAAAATTAAATTAATCAAGAATATGTTTTTAATTATAAAAATAAATATAATTGATGATGTTACGTCAATCTGTGAAATTATAACGAGTTTTTAAAGATGAGGAATTAAATTTCTATATAATAAAAAATGACGTTAACTATGCTTTATATTAAGTTCGTTTTCAATAAATGTATTAATACCTACAACAGCGTGCGGGCAACGTGATGATAGCGGCACACCGCTTGAGGAATCAAGTAGGGCAACGAAATAAGGACGCGGAGAAAGCCCCGCTGCAAATTACCTAAAATGTATTATTCGTGTTTCTTCAATGGACAGGTATTTGGTTTTCTTATTTTTATATTTTTAACTTCCCATTTAGAAATTGTTGTTATGGTTCCGATATCTAAAGTCCAAATTTCAACATATTTCTACATTTTGTGGTCCATAGAGACCGAATCTACTGTTATTGTGTGTGTGTGTATGTATTTCTCCGAAGCCGAATCTTGGTTGGCGGCGGAGCCATAGACCAGATCCGCCGCTGGGGTCAGGAAGGCTACTGCTTCTGAGTACTCGTTTTTCCTGGCCCCATGGCCTTCGCGCATTGGACACGGGGGCGTCCGTTGCGCAGGTGTAGTTGGAGGCCGCGCCATGTGTTCTGGTGCGCCTTACCTGGGAAGGAGATGGGGGTGGAGTAGTCCTCTCCCGAGGAGAAGCCAGCGCTAATGAGGCCGCGGATGTGTGCGAAAGCGTTCCATGGGTTTTTAGTCGGTGCGAGTCCGACATAACCCGTTTTTAACCCCGCGAGGCGAGTATGCGTAGGCACTTCCCCATGTAAAAAAATAGCCTATGTTTAGCAATGGACTTGTAATGGATTGTAATGATAATAAGGATGATGTCATTAAACTATATCATTTCGCTTAATCATAATGAATGAGACTTGAAAGTAAATGTGATAAAGGAGACGGGGATTTCTGGGCCCAATTTGTAATAAGTTGAAATATGGTTTAAAAAAGCGTTATGTTTTTCTATTTCAAAATATAAAAAAATTGTCCAATTCACAATCTGGAAGACGAGAAATCTTAAAAATATATTTATGTTACGAATAAAATAGGAAATCGATTACTTTAATCGATTAATGTGAATGAGTTTTAATAAATAAACATAAAAATAACTTAGTCTTTGCGTTATAGCATGGTGCGGGTGACAGCTTACAGTTTGGCGTGTCTAGAAATGGAACAATGTTAAATCGATTTAAAAAGGCGATTAACGTACACAAAGCAAAGCAAAAATTATCGATTAGCTATCGATATAAAAATTAAAACCGACCCTTATATTTCTTTATAAACTACAATGCATGTAAAATTAAGTTTAAGTTTAATACAAATTAAGACATAATAGTTACATAATAGCTGTTCCCGGACCTCGCCCGCTTGGTATTTATTACGATTGGATTTCATGGTTTTTAATTTTTTTGCGCGGTATCCTAATTACTTTTCTAAAATAAAAGTAGCCTGTGTTACTCCTTATAACAACAGCTATCTGCCAGTGCCAGCTATAAGCCGGAACAAACAGACAGACAGACAAACATTTTAAAAATTGTTTTTGTCATTTTGTTATAAATACCTTATATGTTTCATATGTATTTAGTAAAAGGCTGTTATTTTGATATTACAAACAGACACATCAATGTAAAGATAATAATACTTGTGTATTAATTTAAAAATAAAAATCATCTCCTATTTCATGTTGATTGCAACATTCATATTGACATTTTAAACAAATAAAATGGCTGCCAGCATCTGTAATTTTCAGTACGGTGTACAGTGCAAGCGCCTTTCGCTATATTATGTGTATTAGTGTTGCCTGGTACAATGGGCCAAATATCGGGACGGAAGGTAAAAATAATCGAGAATTTGGTTTACAAATCTAATGAAATAAAAAAAAATATATTATTGACACAATGCGCAATTTGCTTTATAATATTTTTTTTGCCTAAACTGACCAACGAATAATTTATCGTCCATGCATCGGAAACACTGCATATTCGTCTATATGCGTTTTTTCCCGTAAATCAGAATTTGTTGAACGATTACTTCCAATGCCAATACATATTTACGTGATTTTTATATATTCGATTTATTTCAAAACCGATTTTAGATAGTCTGTGGTTGTTCGTTATGGCATTGCATAGTTTAGCGTGGCACATCACTATCGTAAGTGGGCGGTACCCATCCATGAAGTACAACAATATCTTTATGACAGTTTATCTAAAAAAAATATGAAACTTCATAGGCGTGAGCTGTCATTCGCACCATCCTACAGCGCAAAGACTATAGTTGCTGTAATACACTAGGCCGACGATTCTTCCAAAATAGCAATCGCACTTCAAAAAGCAGCTGTTTAGTATAGGTTGTTGCCTATAACCTCACTTTTACTAAATCTCTTATAACTCTGCTCGCAGATTGCTAAAATCCGCAGAATTTTCAGTGATCTTTTGATAATATATAAGCTATTAATTGACACCACTTTCATCTTTTTACAATCTGGGCCCAAGAATGTATCAAAGCGTATCAGTCTCCTTTCTTTCTTCAATTTCATTGTAACGCCACCAATCTTACTTCGATCCCTTCCGCTAGCACCAGTTGAACCACGTACTCAATACGCAAGTTAAAAAAAAACTCAATATTGGACTAAAATAGCTTTTTACATACTTTCTTCTTTTATTTAAATTTTTAATGAGTGCGTGAACGTATGAGTGTGCGTGTGTACTTTTGCGTGTGTGTGTGTGCGTGCGTGCATGAGTGCGTGTGTGTGGCTGTGTATAAAAAATCTTACGTATAATAAAAGTGAACGCCATTAACATAAAAATAAATATTTTGACACACAAACCAGTACTCGAATTTACTTTAGTCTCAGACTGAGATTTGTAGACCGTACTTTGACTTTGCTCAGACTTTACTTTAAAGCTAAGGGCTCATACGCACTATGCGGTTACCCGCAATGCGGTCAGTCGTACGGCTCACCGCAACCAAGAATATAATGTAACATCTATTTCTATGCGCACTGCGATGCGGCTACCCGCAAACTGCTCCGGTCGCTCGGAGGGCTGCTGCTGGAGTGATGCCCAGCCAGACATTTGCAATGCGCACTATGCGACTCATGCGGCTCAGTTTGCGGCTGCCCGCCATAGAGTGAGATTGTGTGCACGTGGTAGGTTTATGATGGATATCGAAAAATTTATCATCGAAATCCAGAGTCGGCCAGCAATTTGGAACACCAAATGTAGGTAATAGCTGCAACTTCTTCCACGTCTATCTTTGAAATGAATCGATATGACCACAAATTGCAACGGTTCTTTAACCGCAGGTATGCGGCTAACCTGATTGCGGGCGCATTCGCAACCGCATCCTGCGGTCGTTCAGACGGCTAGCCGCAATGTGGTTACCCGCGTAGTGCGTATGAAGGGTAAGACAATGACGATGTTTAGAGAGGTGAGCTCATTTCGAAGTCGTGATGAGTACGCGCTTAGCAAAGCCTCGAAGATGACCTTTGAAAAGCTCAGGATATTATTAAAATGTTTAAAGGAAACTGAATTTTTAGAAAGGAAATGAGCTTCAGAGTTATGAATTTTATAATAAGAAAAGAAAAAGAAAATATTCAAAAAATAAAGCGATAAATGAGTAAAATAAGTTTTGATTTACTAAAGTTTATTATAGCCTCTTGGTGGAGAGTAATAGTGATTTGTGGTTTATCCTAATCGATTGTTAACAAAAATCATTACAATATGCACACGACATGATTAATGATTACATATGATTTGCTAACGAAAACCAACTTTTGAATGCACCAGCAATACTAGGTTGATCAATAAGTTTTTGTAATAGGACACTTATTAATGAGTTATAGAAATGCGTTCTATTTTTTTCGAATCTTAAATTCGTTAGTAGCCAAGGCCATAAAAAAACTAAATTAAAAACTATAGGCAACTTTTTTTTTCAAACTTCACATTTGTCGGGTTTTTGATTCGTATGCAAAATGGAAAAACTCGAACTTCGTGTGGTTATTGAATATTTTTGTCTGAAAAATTTTTGCTAAAAGTGTTTTTTATAACTGCATTCTACTTTGGCAGACAACGCTTCTTCTTATCCTACAGTGGGCATACAAGTGCGCTGAATTTAAACGCGGCAGAACCGCCTGCAATGACGACACTCGCTCCGGGCGTTTAAAAAATCGAAGAATTTTTAAGGTAGATCGACTTGTGACCATTCGTTATTTAGCTGAGATTCTAAAGCTTTCGTTTGGGATAATTCAGTTTATTTTAACTCATACCTTAAAATTCAAAAACGTGTCCGCGCGCTGTGTTCCTCGAATGTTAACAGATCCCCAAAGAAAGCAAGAGGTGACATTTCAAAGCTAAATTTATCAATAATTGAAGATGATCTAGACTTTTTTGCACTCCTTTTGTAACCGTAGATGAAACGTGGGTACACCATTTTGACCCGGAGACGAAAAACCAAAGCAAGGTGTGGAAAAGACCAAGGTGTGCCAGCCAAGAGATTCAAAGTGTCTACGTCCCCTGGGAAAATAATGGCCTCTGTTTTCTGGGATGCGGAATGTATAATAATGATTGACTATTTAAGTAAAGGACAGGCAATAACCGGAGATTATTACGCATCCATTAATCCAAAACTACGCAAAGTACTAAAAAATTAACGTCGAGGAAAATTGCGTGCTGGAGTGATTTTTCATCATGATAATGTCCCTGTCCATCAATCTGATGTTGCAGGCATTGCCATCCGAACTGATGGGTTTCACATGATGTAGCACCCACCATATTTTCCGGACCTAGCTCCGAGTGATTTTCACCTTTTTATTCACCTGAAAAAGCACTTGCGTGGAATAAAATTCGACGACGACGATGAGGTGATATGTGCTGTCGAGGCCTTTTTAGAGTCCCAGGATCAAGCCTTTTTTTCCATGGGAATTAACCAACTTGCAAAAAGGCTATTCAAGGTGAAGGCGATTACGTTGAAAAATAAATACAATTTACATTTACTTATTCTGGAGTTTCATTGCGTTTCCAAAAACTAATTGATCAACCTACTAACCCCTTAAAAAATTAAGCGGATCATTTGTAATCGGCGCGTTTGACTTGATCATGTGTAGACTCGTTAGGACAAGGGTACCAAATGCCTAAAGTACAGTAATGTTGTCAATTTAGGATTATAATTTCCGATTACTTTCGAAGAACATCAAATTATAACTTCTAAATAAAGTAAATTACTAACCTTACTTATTAAATTTTTCAGCTAGCGTCCAACTAAAAGAAGATAGGTATCTGAAAACAGTTTACGTAGAACAAAGAGTAGTAGATGTGCTTGTTTGACTTACCTGCGAAAAATAAATGACTTCACTCAATTGCATTTATTAGGAAACGCATTTTGAATTGTTGTTCATGTAGAATAGAAGCTTCTTCGTGAAATTTTAAAGAATATTCAAGTACCTAATGTATGTTACTTAAAACAGAATAATAAACGTATACGACGAAAAAATATCTTTCATTGCTGTTATTGTATTATATTCATTTTTATTATATTTGAGAGGCTGTAACTTAACATTAAAATGACAATGGAGGTCACAACAGTCCACCTAGTGGAAGGTGGTTACAATGGAAAGCTGCATTCATCAATTTACAACCTGCTTAGCGATAGAATAAATAAGAGCTGGTACCTACGCAGATAAACTCTTAGGCTAGGAGTGAGTCTAACGTTCAAATTATATATTGCTGCTATATCAATGCGTAAGTATATAAACATGGACAGTCAGGTCGTTTAGAGAAAATGCTGTGACAGATCTTTCAACAAGTGGTAAAACGGTTGAACGCTAGAATGTTAGCTATTCTGTTACTTCTATGAATTATGTGGTTTTTACAGCGTTAATTAGTGGCAACGAAGTAAAGACACAAATATGGTAAAAAGTATGTATGTTACAGTCAAAACTTACATTACTTAAAATATAATATTGAAAGAACTTTTGAAGCGAAACGTGGTTTTGACTGTTTATGAGTTTTGACTGTAACATATACACTATACTTTTTGGAGTAATACTTTAAAGAGGTGCTTAGAGTAAAATTTTTATATGCAACTAAATTTGTGCACGCATAGGCTAGTAAACTTCAACAATATCTAATAAACATAAATATCCCCTGAGATGAGGAGCTGCCAAAGTGTCCACGTAAGTAGCATCCCACACTAGGACTTTACCTCTCTCCCAAGGTACCAAAGTCATACCGTCGAGCCTCCTGCCATCGTCTCTAAACATTCCTCATGGCTCTAAAACCGAGGGAACATTTATAGAGACAAGAGATCTTCGGATGACATCGTTCAAAGAACCGTGGCGGGAAAACCTACCAACACTTTTCTTACATGAAAGTCCGTGGAGCCCAAACTCGTCGACGCAGCTACCTATAGATTACTGTACATATATATATATATATATACTAGCTGCTACCACAGGGGTACTGATGAGGTTAAGTAAGCGATAATAAAAGCTTGAGTAAGGTGTACTCTAATAATATAGATAATATAAAAAATTATAATAATTCCACATTTAATTCGAAAGTTTTATTAGATTATTTGCAGTCTGTATAAAAATAATATTATATGTTATTATTTATTATTAGCGAACGTAGTGCCTCATTAAAGCAGACAGAATTGGATAGTATCACAGACGATCATGTTTTATATTATTTTTCTTTCCTTTCTTCTAAAATATTATTTAACAGCCTGTAATACGAATAAGTAAACATATTATGTTAAGTTTTATAGGCCTCCTTACTGTGCATAGGTCTCATCTCAATTCTTATCGGTTTTTGGAGCGGAAAAGAGTTTGCCGCGCTACCACAATTTGTATAAGTGGATTAATTACATATCCTCGCAATATATTTCATAATTTCATTCACACGCAGGTTTTATTGCTTCATCACATATGTTGTTTATCTTCGACGCTTAGCACACGAGGCGCATAAATCAGCTCTTAAAATTGCTATCAATTATTTTACTATTAATTAAGGCCAGCTTAGCTGCCTGCTTATTGCTTGAGCTGCTACAATTTTATATTCTTCGCTATGTTACATAAATACTTACTTGTTTTTAATTAGGTATCTGCCGACTAATAAAGCAAATGGAAATGGGTCCTTGCTAGAAGGAAATTTGTCGTTTAAAAGTTTTCGTCGCCTTTTTCAAGCAAATTAGCAGCAACCAGACGTCTCACACATACGACGCTGCTTTTTGTTTCGATACTATAGTACTTAACTATAAGTAAATGAGGATTAGAGGTCACAAAAACTTTCGGGCATTTACCTTAGTCGAACCGTGGTGCGGCGATGTAAAAATATCCATTACCCCATATAGCATCCCGTGGGTGTGGTAAGAGGCGAGAGAAGGAAATAAAACATCAGATGGATAGCAGCATCTTCCTGATAACAACTCAAAATAATAAAAGAAACTGTGGTTGCGAGCCAGCCATCTAAGCGTGCCTACTATGGCACATATTGAGGCAATCTATGCCCTCGTCCACAGTGCGAGCCTAGCGCGGTAGCGACGACGGGCGCGAATTATCAAACATATGAAAACGCCGCTTGCGTCCTTAGTGTAGTGACTAAGGCGGACGGACGCCTAGCGCGACGGGCATGAGCAAGATAGCGCGCGTAGTTTTCAAACGTTCCTATCCGCGCGTTTTGGCCACACTACAGGCCTAGTCAGCAAGCGATCCAATGCGCGGGTGCGGGGGTATCAAACCAGTTCGGTCTTATCGCTCGGCGTTAGCGCGTCTTCAATTTTTTTTAATGTCTTTAGGTGATATTTTACTCATGATGTAATCAAATGTTGACACGGACATCCGAGTGTACTCAAAGAATTTTCTAGGATACAATCTCAATTCTTCAAACATAGTAAAAAATTCACCAATTATTTCTCTGTTTATATTTACATCGTGCACACCCTCCGTTCAACTCCCATCTCAGGATAGAAATGTCTAGTAAAGATACTAAATCCTTGCCTATGGTTTGCAACACCTGATATACGGTCTAAGCACACCAACAGCTCGCTCGTCACTGTGGCCACGGCACGCGCCCGCCGTCGCGCCCGCACCTATATTCAGCATCGAACTTTTGATAGGTTGGTATGACGATGATGATGACCTAAGTTGTGACCTACAACCTCAACGTGATGAGATGGTGTAATTAATTATCTTATGCTTCCATCATACAGCTAATAATCGTGAGCGTAGCCAGCAAGGACACGGGGCTCGGTACCTCCTACAAAATCTAGTCCCCCTGAAAAATGAATGTCCTCAACTCGAAAAAATCTGTCAACAATCTATGCCAATGTTTCAACAGGGTATTAGGATAGGCGACAAAAAATATTAGCCACGTTCATGAGGTTAACTATATCGCAATCTTATCGTTCATTTCACATACGAGTTCGAATTTGGTATTTTTCCTTAGATTTTTTTTTATGAACGCAAAACAAATACCCTACTTCTGAAAAATATCAGGGAGATCAATAAAACAATGAGAAACTAGTAATAAAATGTATTCTACATAACCCGAAGGTGTGCGCTAATAACTTTGGACAATTTTGGTAACAGATTAGCTTCAAATTAATGTTTTTACATTGCATTGTTTAAGTATTAAAGTTTAACAAAACATTATTAACTTGTCAGTGCAAATTAAGCCTAAGTTAAACTAAACAATAATGAAGGAACAACACGCCTTATTTCTAAATAAATATTGATAACAAAAAAGAAGTTTTTTGAAATATACCAATTCATATTAAGTAGATTCGGATATTTAAAATTTCGTTTGATAATTGATCAAGAATATCTTTCAGTTTGCACCGATGAATGCTAGTCTATTTATAAGTGCTTACAAAAACAAAACGTTGCTAAACACAGAACAATGATATTACGATCTCCAGTCTCTTAACGGAATTTAATATTTTCGAAAGTAGCCATTTCGAAGTGGCATGTTTCATGAATTACAATCTCCAGTCCTTTGACCGACTTAAAGTAATTTCGAAATAGCCATTACAAAGTGGCATGTCTCATGATTTCATTTTTTCTATCCCATCATTTTCTTTTTTAATATTTCATTGCTCTGTGATCCTAAGAATAATTTCAAACATCTGTTGAAGATGTGCAAACAACTTTAATATGTCATTGTGTGGTAAAATGCATATAAATAAACATAATAAAACAAACAACATCATTACTCTTACACGCGCGGTCCTCTCCCTTCTTATCTGAAATAAACATATATAATTATACAAACGCTAATTATTACTATATTAAAATAACTATTAATACGCTTTCCGATAAACACATAAAAGTATAAAATAATTCGCATATAAATTAATCAAATTGTAGAAATTCCATAGTTCTAAATTTAGTTAACGCAAATTTATGTTAGCAGAACATTCGCTGAGCTCAAATAAATGTACTTAATGTAAAAAGTGAAAGTGGGTACCCAATTCGCTGTTGCATAAGAAAATATTACAGTAATCTTATCTAGTCGTACTTACATCTCAAATATGAAATCGATTCAGCTGCCAGCGAACTTCAGTGAGATTTTGAATAATTTTCTCTATCAGTCTTTTCTCGGAAGTGGGGAGTACCTACTTCTTCTGTATGACAGTGACTTCCTCGGAGAAGCACTATAAGATCGACCGCCAGCATAGAACTTTCCTCTTTGAGATATCACCTCCAGCCTCGCAGAAGCTTCTATTCTACCATAATCGTTTTCCAATGTCACTCTATATAGACCAACGTCTTCGCTCGTAACCTCTTCTATTTCCAAAATTCTTAAAACCTCGTCCTTTTCTTTAATGGTAATTCTAGATGATGGCGTTATCACGACGCCATCTTTATCCCATGTGGTCCAAGGCGCGGGCAGGCCTTTAACAGCGCATTGAAAAACTACGGTGTCCCCTTCTTCAGCAACTTTATTAAACGGATACGTATAGAATTTGGGGGCAACTTCACGAGCTGGGCTGCAGAGGCTACGCATTTCTGGACCTAAGAATCGAAGTAAACAATATTGAATATTTGAAAAACTTAAATTTGTGTGTAATTTATTAAGCTGCGAAATTATGAAGCCGCGAATTCGAATGCCGCCAACCGCCATAAATAATTCTGGACCTGAATGTTTGTCTAAGTGCAATTTATTTATGTAAAACGCCTCTACAAAACAAAAGAAAATGATAGTGGGGGTAAATATATTGAAAAAAACTTATTCACCTTTTCAATAAAGCATTTAAATTAAAAAAGTAGTCCTTAGTTATCAAACATTGCACGATATAATATACGTTCGTAATAATGCTAATGTCAGTTTTAGCGACACGAAATTATTAACAATGTTCAAAAAGCAGTAGAATGTTAGCTATTTATATTTTTTGTAAAATAGTGAGCACAATTAAAAATCCTTGTATCTCAATGTTCGAACGCTAAAAAACTGATTGTTATACTGACCGGGAGTTCTGTTTCTGGAGAGTGATCTGGCGGGTGTGCTGCGTGGCGTGGAGCGTGGTGTGGACGTGGCCGACAGCAGCGCGGGCGGGCGGCGCAACCGCTGGCTTAGGGTGTTTGGTTCACCGGGAGCTTCAAAAAAATTGTTATTCTATTTAGTGTTCATGGTTGATAACTATGATGGATAAAATAAATGAAGTATAATAATTATCAAGGATAAAATAGATACATAGAAAATATAGAGATTAAGGTCTTTTAAGTTAAGTCAAGTCAAGTTACTTTTTATCTATACATAGGTATTAATAGAATTAAAGTGTCTGTCTGTAATATTAAAATAACTGGCGTCTATTAAGCTTAGGGGGATCTTCGGAATGGCTGAACCGATTGTGATGAAGCTTTACGAACAGATAGAGAGCAATGTCAAGAGAGATCATTTTGAGTTTTTTTGTTATAAATACCAAAAATTTATAAAATTAATGGTCTTTAATAATCTTATATCTAAATCTAGATCTAGATTCTGTGATGTTAATGCTGTTAGCCTATGCGGCTCTTATAGCTTCATCGGACTCAAGGCTGTAAAATAGGGCGCGGGGGGGAGATTATTTACGTTGCGGAAGCAACGTTGCACTAAAATCGATAATCTGGGGGTGGGATTTATTGTGTTCAGTGATCAGATCATCATCACATCGACATCAAATACTCCTTGATGCCGCCGAAAATCACAACATGACATGGGTGAGTTGTCTAACCGCCGTCCGAACAGGGGGTGGCGGATCCCGGCTCTGACGGCTAACTCGTATCGTTCGATGTTCTGGGCGGTGAGAACAGCCCAGGGACGTGGTTGTACGGTGTGGAGGGGTGTGCGGCGGGCCCGTCTGCGGACTCGCTGCGTCCCAACCGTTGTTGTCCTAACAGTGTTTGTGGTACTAGGTGATTGTGTAGTGTTTGTATGTGACTGGCCAGCGACATTTCGGTCGTCGGAATCTAGCGGAACAGGGGGTTCGATAAGAACGTTGCGGGGCCTCCGTAGGGTTTGCACAACGTTCGGAGTCGGAGGCTGCGTTTACCACTAGCGGGTTGGGATGTGTCTCGGCCCTCTCGAAATAGCGCCGAGACATATTCTTGTATTATTCAGAGATCGTCGAAAGTTGACAGTCTCTGTGTAAGTCGGAGGGTATATCTAAATGACAGCACAATAATACATCCTATCCAGACGACGCTAGGGCGAGTAGATATTTATAGAATAAATAAACGAACACGCAGTCCACATAATTATCAGTAGATACTGTGGCCCAAAGACAGGTAGATTGGGCCTCGATTAGGGATCAAAATGCAGAGATTTGAAATCAAAATCGCTGAGGACTAAGATGGAATGCCAGGTTTCCAGTGAAAAGGGTCTTCAGTTCTATACACTAGCCATTCAAAACACAGCAACATAAAACTGTGTATTTTACGCTGATATTCTGAGAGAGCGTGCGCCTACCCCGGTCGAGTCGACCCATTCGTGCTACAACCATGATATAGCTGAAACATGGCTCTACCACGTACTGTTTTGATTACACGAATAAAAAGAAAAATGCCTAAATACTCAAACGCTACTCAATTTTAAGACGCCGTTAAGTCTCATGATGTCACAGTCACTGTGACGTAAAGTGATAGAGACAGCACGAGACTTAACGGTGTCTTGAAATTGAGTAGCGTTTGCGTATTGTGGCATAAGTGAATTTAAGAGTCCGACTTTATGTATAGAGAATAAACGGGAATATGACTGAGCTTTAAAGGATGGAAATTTTAAGCGAGTTTTAAGGTGAGATCTGCAAGCTGCATCTGCCCGGCTAGCATGGGCGGGGGACAAAAATTTTATCCCCTAATTATATCCACTGACAAGAGATAAAATTATCTTGTTATGTCAAACGGGGAGAAGTATATCCCCGTTTGACATAACGAGTAGACATATATCCCCCGTCCGTAGCATGGAGCCAAATGAAAGATAAAAAATTAAGGTTTTTTGACATTTGAAAGGGACAATTTTATTCTAGTTCATTGGACGTGGGTTGAAGCTTATATTCATACAAAAAAATCTATCCAAGTTTAAGTCTATCTCCCATTTTATCTACTGTGGATATTATATTCACCGGTGTGCCCATGTTCTAAGGGTGGATAAAACTAAGCGAGGGGATAAACATTTTCTCCTTTCCCCGGGGATAAAATTGTCTCCTGCCCATGCTAGCCCTGCTGGGGGCTTATTTCCTAAACCGATATCAATTTTAAACTTTACTTACAAGTGTCTGATATTATATTACATCTGGTGTTAGACAAAGATGATGAAGATTGGGCATCTATCGGACGCCATAATATTTAACGGACATATCTCCAAGATAAACTTTAGTACACGCACGGGATATGGTAGGGTAACAGATTCTCCTCTTCCGCCTTTACACGGCATGATGTACCACAATAATTAACTTGTTTTAACGTTTGTACGTTCCCTTTCGGTGTAAGTATTATCCCTGAGATCAGACGTAACCATAAGACCCAAATATTTAAAAGAGTCCATCCTAGTTAATGGTACACCATTTAATTTAATAGGGCAACTTCACTCATATAGTCCCGTCCGGCCCCAAAGATCCTATGCTGACTAGTTTGTGTAATTTATTTCAGAACATGTTCGGCAGCGAATGTCTCGCAAGCACTTAGCAATTTTCTTAATCTACATACTGATGCACTCAGCGGCACCATGTCGTCGGCATAACTCAAGTTCTTTAGACATATTCCATCTATATCCGACATGCATGCTGCTAAGCGGCCCAATAAGTCCATTTACATAGAGATTAAAAAGACTACGTAAGCTCAGCCCACCCTGTTTCACCCCGCATTCTAACCGGTATGGTTCAGACAAAGCATTAAACATTATTAATTTTGAACTTTATCAAATTCATAAAAGGTTACTTACGATAAACAACGAGGCAAGCGCTGGACTTGGCTTTGCCGAGGTTGTTGTATGCTTCGCAGGTGTAGGTGCCTTCATCGTCAGCCGTAACTTGCTTAATCTTCAGCCGCGCCGTGCCGAGCTCATAAGTCGTTTCGAAGTCGGAATTATCGCGTATTATCTGTGGCAACATAATTTCTTGTAAACTAATTATTCCAAAATGACCCGGCCATATTTAAAATACTTTATATTCAAACCAAACTGTAGGTATCTAATAACTACAGTTACGGACAATTTTACTGATTAAATTCAGGAAGAGCCTTAGAAGTTTTAAAAATTTGTATACGCCTCACGTCCGGGCATTATTATGATGTCATTTTTAGGGTTCCGTACCCGAAGGGTAACCAAACCCTATTACTAAGTCTCCGCTATCGGTCAGTCAGTCCGTCCGTCTGCCTGTCAGCGGGCTGTATCTCATAATCCGTAATAGGTAGACAGTAGAAATTTTCACAGAATGTGTATTTCTGTTGCCGCTAATACAACAAATAATAAAAATAAAAATAAATTATAAGATCAAATTTGGCTCTCCTACTAGAAACGTGTTTTACGATGGTACGGAACCCTTCATGCGCGATTCCGACTAGCACTTAACCGGTTATTTTATAATGTCATCGCTTTATATAAAAATAAAAATGTTGACTGCAATTGTTCGGACCCTAAAAACTATACCACCTCTAAAGGTTTCTTTCGTTGTTGAACATTTAAAATCTAGGTAAATATAACTAAAAACAGCTTTTTTACAAGTCAGCCCTAAGAGTTTATCGGGGCGGCGTTTAGTCAAAAAAAATGTATCCCTCTGTTTTCTGCCTTAATGCAATAGATAATAGAGAATTTTTACGATACAATCTATATCTGCCATTGCCTCATTCCTGCGTTTTGTTTATTCAATTAATAAATCATTAAAAAAAAAAAACTAGGACCGTTCTAAAATTACTAAAACTACACAGTTATACTATACCGCTGTTAAACATTGCTTCCGAAGCCTATAAAGGATCACTAATGAA
The DNA here is from genome assembly GCA_029286625.1 of Parnassius orleans. Taxonomy (NCBI): domain Eukaryota; kingdom Metazoa; phylum Arthropoda; class Insecta; order Lepidoptera; family Papilionidae; genus Parnassius; species Parnassius orleans. The sequence continues at coordinate 3,161,910 of JAGSMP010000167.1, forward strand.
ATAAATCTAAGCGTAGACGTACTTTTCTTGATAGAAATAGAGTGACAAACGAGCACTCATTCCACCTAATGGTAAGTGGATGCTATAGCCCACAGACATCTGTCCTCGATCAGAATTAAAATGCAGATGGGTTAACACCCAGCGGCCTTAAATCAAATGCCTCGTTTCCAGTAAAAAGTTTCTCAGGTTCTCTACCTCACCATACGAAAGACAGCAGCAGCACCCCGGTCGAAACGACCCATTCGTGCTGCAACATTACTACAAATTACAGAACCATTCTTGTACCACAGCAATTACAAGAGTATACTAAGAAAATTTATTAATACTTACGTCGGTGTAATGGTACCACTTGATATCAGGCTCGGGGTTTCCTGTCACTCGACACTCGAACTCCACAGCATCGCCATCATGCGACAGCAAATCTGTCAACTCTTTTTCAAAACGGGGAATCACCTCAACCCGTCTGCAATGGTTTAAAAGTGTGCTTAAATAATTTGTTTTTCATATTTTATATAATGTATTTAAGTGGTTTATGCTACGTATACATAGAATATTTATCATTTTTCTCATATCTCTTACATCTAATACTTATTTTTTATTTTTGCCGTGTCGTGGCGGCGTAAGAAAGCCATCACACTACTTCATTCCGTGGATATCATAAGAAACGACTATAGAAAATGATAAATAGGTCTTAATTATGGCTTCAGACACATGGCGTTTACGACATACTAGTACTATTATAATATATTCTGTGGCCATAGTATGGCCACAGAATATTATATATTATTATATAATATTTCCACCGTATGTGTGTATATGTATGTATATATGTATATGTATGTATTATATGTATATGTATGTGTGTATGTATATTTATTTGTAACCGCCTTCGTAGTTATATCACTGCCTTAAGGTTGACTGGCAGAGAATGCTTTTAGCATTAAGTCCGCCTTTTGTTCCTTTACTTAATGTGTAAGGTTCAATAAAGTTTAAATAAATAAATAAAATATTAATATTACGTAAAACAGACCGGCGACGGAAAGCAGAGTCAAAGAAATGAGACATTTAGTACTGCGTTTGCCAATCCGCCTTTCAATCGTGGTGTTTATGGAAAATTTACACTATACACTAAAGTCATGGGTCTCATGTCCAGCAGTGGAATTCTATGGGTTAATGAATAAGATGAAGAGCACTTAATTGTTTCAGAAATATGTTTAAGGATTGTTAGTGTGCCTGCTAGTGATCGTTAGCTTCTGGGCGACTCTTCTCTTGAGGCGATATTCACACAATCTAATATAAAAAAAAAATTTTTGCTGGTTCGTATTTTATGCGCTGCCATACTATTCATTAGATTGCGGTCAAACTATGTCAACTTATTGCTTGCACTTTCGCGAAGGTTATAGGTATAGTACCATTAACTTACAGCAGTTGGCGTGCCGATACCAACTTTATTTGAAAGTTATATATAATTCAATGAATGTATTATCCTTCCTAATTAAACAATATAACTCTTCCAAATTTAAAACCACATTTTCTCAATTATTTTTTCTGCGGCAGCAACGTGCCGGGTACCAACTAGTATATAATAATTTGTTTTGTCGAGACGATAGTTCATTGCTAAAGCACGGTCGCGGAGCAGGAATTTTTTTATTGCTTTGCATTTTTAAACTTAATTCCCACCATAAAAAGTTTTATTTCTATTGCAACTAAGATAGTTTTAGAACCTTTTGAACAGAAGGAAAGAAAGGAAAACTGAAGGTAGTCGGGCTAACTATGACATCGGGACGTCAAACACCTCAGTCCCTCCCGTGACCATGGGTGATGTAAAACACCCGAAACTTCGGGAATTAAAAAGTTAAATAAAATGCGATGGAATCCGTAAAAATTAGTTTCATTTAATAATTAATATATTTTATATTTACACTGCAAAACGTCCGTAGTAATTTCGGAGTAAAACTCATTGGGCCACGTACTGGAAAGGGCAGAACAACGTCTACCAGACATGCTAGTGTAAATATAACTGTATAAATTATATTTACAATTTGTAAATTGTTTTACAACAATGTTATAGATATTGTTTCCGAAATGAGCGAACTGTAGACTTAATTGTATATTTTAATAACTTTGCATATAAGTTCAACAATAAACTACTATCTAATATATTCAATATAATTAAATTTAAAGTTAGGATGATTCAATCGAGAATAAAATGCGTTGTCACCCCTGAGGACTAAGATGGAATGTCTCGTTACTAGTAAGGGTCTCCGGTTCTCATCACTAATATTACAAAACGCAGTAGCAATATTCTGTGATATCTCGTTAGTATTCTGCGAGAGTGTGTTCCTTTTTCGATCGAGTCAACTTACTCGTTTGACAGTCATAATACAATTGCAGCGTGATTACCACGAATACTCGTAAAGAATTGATCGAGAATCTTTGAAATTCAATACACATCCGTGAATTTATAATGCATACGAATTGTTAAACTTACCCATATCTAATGTTGTGTGTTTCTTCAGAAGAAGTAGGGTCTGAAAGGATAAGATACGAAAAATATTCATTAAAACTGTAAAGAAGTAAAAAAATGATATAAGCAGATATACAGAGACAAGAAAAGTACTATAATAATCATTTGTCTAAATTAGACGGCGAAAATAAATCATTACATTTTAAAATTATTGTGTTTTATAATTCTAATAAATAAATATTACAGTTTTAAATAATTTCTACAATTTTTAATAAAATTATTATACCAATTTATACCATATATTTGTAATGAAATGGCAAGACTTAAAAGCGAAAGTTTTGTCATGCTCGCGGTACTCAAGTGAAGTGTACCTTTGGCCAATATCTGCAAGGATATAATGGCTTTTGCTTCGCCATATATATTCCTAGCCACAACTGAATAAGCCCCAGTGAAGTCGAGCTTCGCGTGTGGTATCTCGAACCGGTATTCAGGACCAGCGCCGACGCGTTTAAAGTGCGATGCATCACGGTAATAGTCCGGCTGAAAAATAATAAAAACTACATCAATAACAGATAATAAAGCTACATAAACAATGTGATACATAAAGGTATCACAGTCACAAAAATTACAACTTGATAGAGTAAATATTTATCTTTGCAAGTTAATTATTTTGCCCGTTGTAAAGTATAAAATCGTACAACCTGTGTAAGTCCCACCGCTGGGCACAGACCTCCTCTCATTTCTGAGAGTTATGGAGCAATTGATCCGCAGCTAGGGTTGCCATCTCCTAAAATGAAAAAGCCGGACTCGGTGCTCCAAAAAGCCGGACTTTTGGCCCTAAAAGCCGGACAGTTATTATTAGAAAGCCAAATATAGCCAAACAAGCGCGGCGGAGCGGGGGCCCCCACTCCCGCGTCGCGCGCACCGCACCGCTCTTCGCCGCCCGCGCCGTAGCCCATGTTTAATATAGTATAGGCTGGTAATAATGTATATGGATAGAATTCGGCATTGCTTCGCTCATTCTGCAAGCGATGCGTGCAACACGTTACACTAACAAAAAGCCTAACAAAAGCCGGACAAGCCGGACACATAAAAATTTGGCCGGACACAACCCGAAAAAGCCAAACATGTCCGGCTAAAGCCGGACAGATGGCAACCCTATCCGCAGCACTACTCTAGTGCATGTTGACGAGCTTCTCATGTCGTTTCGCTACGTTAACAATGGTGTTCTCAAAACACTCTTACAGACCTGCCTTTTTCGCAGTCTTCGAAATCAGTCCTAAGATATCCTGTGTATTCTTAGTGGTGTCCTAAGGTATCGAAAAATTAAATCTCCGACTTCAGAAGCCAAGTGAAAATTTATTATTGATTTTAACTTTTGAATTCGGTTTTTACTTTTTATCACAAGCTCAAGGGAAAACAAAAATGTCTTCTAAATATTTTCATTAAATAATAATCAAAACTTTTCTTATTTGTATATATTATATTATATTATAGTAAAAAATATTTTTTTAAATATAATAAAATTAATTAAAATTTTTTGCTGGTCCTTCCCAGTAATCATGCCGGGCACGAGCTATCACCTTGTGGCCGTTAAATACCGTTTACCACAGCGGGTGCAACAGCGGGCGCGGATTAGCGGTGACTTCTAGTGAACTACTGACTTTTTCCTTTTGAAGGTAAAGTGAAGTGACAATTTTACTCACACCACCGCCATCTATGGTAAATACTGGGTAATTAATTCGAGCGCGTGTTCGGCGCGACTACCCAGGATAGCTTTTTTCCGGAGCATTGGTAAAAGCATAAACAACTTTCAATAAGTATTCTTTTAATCTATATTGTAATTGAATACGGAGTGGGACCACGCTCTCACAGAATACCAGCGTAAAATAGCAGCTTAAAGCTGCTGTGTTTCGTATTGTGAGTGTAGTGAACCCGAGACCCTTTTTACTGGAAATTTCTAATTTTAAAAATTCTATTCTATTGGTTCAGTACTATATTCAGTTGAATATAGAAACTTCTTGTTTTATGAACTCTTTTAAAAAGATGATTAATAATAATGATATTTACCCGTAAAAAGTCTCTAAGCCAGTAAACCTCAGGTTTAGGGTCACCTATCACTTCGCATTCTATAATAACGGTGTCGCCCTCGCGAGCTTCGCTCGACCTTGGTTTTCGTATAAACATCGGTTCCTTTGAATATCTGCAAAATATGGTCATAATTATTTTTAGAATCGACCGTATCTTTATAATACTCCTGTCCGTGACTAAACTCCTTAGCTGGACCGATTCTGATGAAAATTTGTGTGTGATTAAGTTGATTCGATAATGGTTTAGATTCACAATAGAATACAGAAGGTGGCGCTGCTGTCGAGACCCAGAAATATACCATGCGAAGCCGGGGCGGATCGCAAGTATTGTTATAATATTAAAAGTTAAAGAAACAATAAGTGAACAGAAAACAAATTACCGGAAGTAAACACAAATGGGAAACGTATTCGAGGAATTATATTCCTAACTAGCAATTTACCCGCGGTTTCGCTCGCGTGAACTTGAATTTAGAAACATCATTAAATGCTATTCCGTGCCAAATTTAGCAAAATTCGATTACTTTTAGAGTCACCTCGGTGTCTGTGTCTCTATGTCTGTCAAAGATTTTTTTGAATTCTAAAAGACTATTAAACGTAGATGATTTGTATTTGGCACAGATATAATAGCTACAGGAACACGTGCATATATGTATATGTCTAGAAACACCTACTATTTTTATATAGGGCGTGTCTTCCGATGTATCCAGAAGACAGGTAAATTGTCTTGGAATCAAAATGTATTATTATTATTTACATTTTCCTCTTTACATTCATTCATAATTAAAGTCAATTTAGTTTTAACAAAATAATGATGAATTTCATGGTCTTCTATCAATTTACGGTATAATGTTTATTTGAAATATTTAATTCATATCATTGGTCCTATTTAATATAGATTAGTACCATAAAATAGATGTAGATATTTTTTTACGTTCGAGTAGACTTCAAAATTTCATAAATGCAGTTCAATAATAATGTACATACTACACATGGAATAAAACTAATGTCACGGATTTTATCACGTTTAATTTTAACTTTTTTACGAGGGGATTTTTACGCATCTTTGGATGTAAGTTCCATAAAAACCCGCGTAAAGGAACATATCGTTAATGTGAAGCACCGACGCTCCGGGAAGTCTAAAGTATGTCATGTCATATGTCAGTGATATGTTTAGTATCGTCCCAACCATTATATCGGATCTGATAGACAACAAATCTTTGCATTAGAACACCGATTGCTACCAATGATGATTCGTGAGGCTATTGAAATTCAAAAACATCTGTAATTTAAATAGGGAAGATGGCTGAGTGCTACCATCTGCTTGGGATCCTATAATTAACAAAATTAAATCCAAACCCAAGCATACCACTGCAAGACTTCAAGATACTGTAAGCTCATTCTGCGTAGATCGGACCAAAAATTAATATTCAAAAAACTGAAGGTAGCCGGGCTAACTATGACATTGGGACGTCAAACACCCCCCCGTGACCATGGGTGCTGTAAAGCACCCGAAACGTCGGGAATTAAAATAGTAAATTAAACGCGATAAAATCCGTAAAAATAGTTTTATTCAATGTGTAGTGTTCGCGTAAATATAAGAAATCACCACTAATTTGGCTTCAGAACCCTTTAATTAGTCCCCTGGACTTGTTTTTTCAAGAATATATTAGAATTACAGACACGACTTTTCTACAGATTTATTATATGTATAAACTTTATTTATAAATATGGTATTTACTTGAAAAACACCAGTCATACCGCCTATAACTAAGATATAATAAAAAATTGACATCTAATGTAATGAAAATACTTAACAATTTTTTTTCTAAGTTCCGTAATCGGATAAAAAGTAGCCTATTAGTTGCCCCGGGTTACTAACTACCTACATACAAAGTTTCATGTAAATCGGTCCAGTAGTTTTTGTGTGAATCCGGAATACGCAGACAGACAGACAGAAAGACAGACAGACAGACACACAGAAAGACAGACAGACAAACAGACAGACAGACAAAAATTCTAAAAACCACTAATTTGGCTTCAGAACCCTTTAATTAGTCCCCTGGACTTGTTTTTTCAAGAATATATTAGAATTACAGACACGACTTTTCAGATTTATTATATGTAATAGATAAAGACACATTCTTTTTTTAATAAAATAATTAGTGTTTAGCAATACTTTCAGTGTAATTTGAATTTGAAAAGCATCAACATTGTCACGTTAGTTTTCAACGCTTAATTAAATTAATCATTGCTACCAAATTTTTAATCTTGTACGTATTGTACATGGCAGAAAATGCATTTTAAAAAGCCACTAAACTTACGGAACGTTAGGACATATCACAGTTGGAATAGTTTGATTCCTCTCTTCTGTGCTGTCACCCAATACTTCGACCTTGCCCGAGGTCGATGCCTTTCCAACCTCATTGGAGGCAGTGCAAGTATAAATACCGGCGTCGCGTTGGGTGATGGGCGCTACCGCCAATTCGATCTGACCATCATGATCCAGTGTCATAACCGCGCGCCGACTGGGTCGGAGCCGGATTCCGTCCCGGAACCAAGTCACTCCAACAGAAGGATACGCTTCCACCACTGCCGATATTCTCAATTCGTCACCTGGAAATGTTTCATTGATTATTAATATTTTTAAATTATTGTTATTACGGACATTTAAATAATACATTAAGCATATTAGAATAACAATTAAATCTTGTTCCATGTCAATAACAGATTTTTTAATGATTTCTTATATTTACGCGAACACTACACATTGAATAAAACTACTTTTACGGATTATAACGCTTTCCTACCGGAGTAGCTTTTCGCAACGCTATGGTCTGATTGGTGGACTTTATATATACATAACATGCCTTCGAAATACTTTTTAACTATCAGATGTGCATGTGGGAATTAATATGCATGTATGCATTTTACGTGGTAGAGCCATGCTGCAGCTATATTGATAGTAGGTATAGTTTTAGCACGAATGGGTCGGCTCGACCGGGGAAGGACCACGCTCTCACAGAATACCAGCGTAAAATAGCAGCTTAATGCTGCTGTGTTTCGTATGGTGAGTGTAGAGAACCGGAGACCCTTTTTACTGGAAAAGAGGCATTCTATCTTAGTTGGAACCTTTACTGGAAAAGAGTAAAAAGTAAATCTTAGTCCTCACGGCTGACAACGCATCTGCATTTAAATTCGAAAACGAAGATAGATGTAGATGTCTATGGGCCACAGCAGCCACTTACCATCAGGTGTCCTGTGTGCTCGTTTGTCACCCTTATTCTATTAAAAAAAAATGTCAAAAATTTCAATCAATCATACCAAAACTCGAGCTGCTCGTATATGAAATTTAAGTCAAACGCCTTACTTTCATATCGAAAGTCACGGCCTATAAACATACAAGTATTGGAACGAAGTTCCTTATCGCACGGTACGAATTTGACGGATGGGGACTAGGCGAGAAAAAGCGTAAGATTTTGCCGTCACGACCCCCTTTCTATAGTGCGAGCGAGATGAAATAATATGCATCTCCCTCGCACTTTCTCTTATCTTGCCATGAAAGAAATATTATTTCAAATGACATTTCATTTTAATAGACGCTAGTAATTCATTATTTGTATTTGTTAATCAATAATATAATACGTTTATCAATAATAATATACTACGAAAATAACTTCGTTCCAACCGAGTATTCCACGACACTCACGCTTGTTTTTTTTTAACAGCATTTATTACTTTTAAATAAAGTGACAAACGAACTTATGGTTAGAAGCCACTACAATCTATAGACACCTGGAACCAACTGCAAACTAAAAATGCTACAGATGCGTTGTCGCCTCTGAGGTCTAAAATGGAATGCCTCACGGGCTTTAATTACGAGTATACTGGTTCTCTAAATTATTCAAACCGGAACACAGCCATCGTACTACTGCTTGACAGCAATATTTTATGTATGAAATATTCATTCCTTACCAACAGAAACTTCATACAATGGTTCTAGACCGCAACAGAACTCCGGCGCTACGTAAGCTCTAATGCCTTTGTCTACCACCAAGTTGCAGTGGCAGCTAATAGCACCACTATTGTTGCGTGCCATCGCCTCGTACACACCTCCGTCTTCAAGGTTTGTGGGCGCAATTTCCAATGTGTGGAAGAGCTCGTCTTGAGATTTCGTATGGCGTGCTATAAAATACAGTTGTAATTAAAAAAGAAGTTAGGGTCATTCTTCAAACCTTTTAACGTTTTTTAATGAGAACCACAAAACACGCACTTTAATTTATTTATTTTATTATCTCTATGTGTATAATATAAAAAAAAACCTTATTCATCATAGCCACTTTATATTTAATATATTAATAATTAATTACATTATCCGTTTATTTATAAAACTCATGTAGGTACTATTGCATATGATTTTACATAAAACGACAGCTTTTCGAAATGAATTATTTTTAATTCATATTGTTGTGTTTGCCGTGTAGTGGCCGCATAAAAGAATCTGCTACTACCCTAAATCATTCCGTAGATGTCATATGAGGTGACAGAGGGAATCTGAAACAGAACCATCTCCAAGAGTATCTTACCTGATAATAACTCAAATTTACTATACACTTTAAGAAGTTCAACATCTTTATTACTTTATTACATGATGTCATAATTTTACTGCTGTGCCATCCGAACAAGCCACATAAACTTAGTACGAAAATGTAAAACATAATAGTTTTGGCTTATATCAAATAGTATCTTATACAGAAAAAGTCGAACAATTACGCGCAAAATAACGTTTACACAGTTGCTACTCTGTGAGGTCCAGATAGCAGACGTCATCATAGTCAAGAATTGGGAGAAGATGAGGCTGTGCAAGAGCAATTTTAGTGGCGTAGGTGAAAATTTAGTAATCTCCGCTAGGATCCTGCGGAAGTAAAGTTTGCGACATATCTCCCGCAGTTGCACCCCAAGACAGAGTTCTGTCCATGTAAATTCCCGAGATTTGAACTATCTCGCTTATAAGGATTTGAAATTAGTTACACATCTCGCACATTTTCGTACTACATAGAAGTACATTGTGAGTTTTTAATGGATTGATATTTAGGCCATAAGCTTTAAATCATTGATAAATACGCGCTAAGTCTGCATTGGTGTGCTTTAAAGCTATGAATAAATCATAAGAGAGGAGGGTTTGTGTATAGGTTTGAATATCATCTGTAGATTGTGACAGGAAAATGTTAGATTAATGGGTATGAAGTTATACAAATACACAATATATTACCAGTTACCACCAGGTGGGATTGTGGTCAAACACTGACTTATACTTAGTAAGTAAAAAAAAATATCAAAAATATTAATTAGCAAATAACTTGTCGTCAATACTTTAATATTACCGTCATTCGTCACTTCCTCTCCATCTTTAAACCAAGTAACGATAGGGTGTGGTCTTCCAACAACTTGACAAGTTAACCGGACTGGATATGTGGCTTGAACTCGACGATCACGTAATCTCATTGTGAACTGTGGAGGGTATTCTCCTCCGACGTCGGCTGATCTCTCTCTATAAAAAAGAATGAAAGACTTTTAGAAAACTTTTAAAATATTTAAAATAAATTAATAAATAGTATCCGTCAATACATGATGTATTTTTTTTTAATTTTATTTAAATAATAAAGTAAATCAACAACGAAGTATCGTTTAATAATTTTTTTCTCACGAAATGCTTATAATTTATCACAAATTAAAAATTAAAATGTTTAAAAATAAAGTCACATATGCAAAGACAAACCAATAAAAACAAAGTTACCTCTTAAGTTTAGCATCTGCTTCCCATATAAGTCGGTCCGTGATAACTGCAATTCTTGCGTAGGTTGATGTCCTTCCATGTACATTTGTGGCCTCACAACTGTACCTTGCTTCATCTTCTATTCTAACATCGTTAATAGTTAGGCAACAGTCGTTCCCATTTAAGGAGGTCTTTAATCGACTGTCTTCTTCATCAATTTCGTGTCCATTCTTCATCCATACAATTTCCGGAATCGGTTTTCCTTTAAAACTGCACTTTAAAGTTACCGTTTCGCCCACCAATACTTTTAACTGTCCAGGTAGAATATCAACAAACTCAGGTCTATCGCCAGCTAGACCGACACCGATTGGTGACGTTGTTTGCACTGATTCTCCCCAACCGTATCTATTTCTTGGAGTTACTCTAAAATGGTACTCTTCTCCTTGCTTAAGGTTGAAGACGTCGAAGGAGTTCAACGGTGTTATACCAAGTTCTGTCCAACGAGCCCCACCTTCTTTGCCAAGTAACCAACTCTCAACTTTGTACGCTATCACAGATGACCCACTTTGAGAATCAGGCTTTGGCCAAGCGAGAGATACCCAGTTGTTTCCACCGTCCACTACGCTCGGCTCTCCCGGGATTCGATTAGGCACAGCTGAAAACAAATCTAATTATCGACACGGTAATGACCTTAATAGCACTTGATATATTGCCAAGCCACACTTTGAACTATATAGGTATGAATAGATACCTTTATTTTAAATTAATACGGACATATTAAATGAAAATATTGTAAGTAATATGACTTAACGGTAAATATAAAAACCAAAGCTATGAGAATGATACTAAAGTAGAAAGTTATTCGAATAAAATGGTAGATTGATTCTAGCATTGTCTCACCGTTAGTTAAATAATGGCTTTATCCTATTAAAATAGTAATAAATACTCGTAATATGCAGGAGAATGAAGGTTTAAATTTTATTTATTACGAGCAGTTTTAGCTTAATAATCTCCATCTTATAGTACTTTATACAGGGCTAATTTTCAACGAGTATCAAATTAATTTTTTTATATTTAAGTTAATAAGGCTTCTATTTTATTTGAAATTATCCCAAATTGAATGTGATTTATGGACAACAACTACACGTACACGCTCTCCTCTGTGTGCGATTCAATTCACAACGTTTTTGCTTACCGAGTGACCCTTACGAATGTGTGCGTGGTACTAAAATAGTAGACATTAGATATTTATGAATGACAATCAGTTACAATAATGCAATCTGAATTTAAAAGATAAAAAGAACAGAATGTTTGAGATTTTTTTTAAATTAATTTTTTTCACCATTCGTCTATATTACTTATTCTGAACCTTCTCTGCAAATTTGGGCGTTTATTGCAAAATAACCCTGTATATACCTGAAAATCCCTATGATACATTTATATAGTATATAGTATATTGTAAATAATGGGCATACACAGTATACCTAATTGAATATAAAGGAGAGATCCGTGAAAAATAAAGAAAATCTGTTACAATTATTTTTCGAACATACATTTAAACCGTTGTTTAGCAACCGTCATCGCCGAATCATCGATAGGATAAGTCCAATCAGATATCAAATTTTCAGATGAAGCGCGTTGTCTCACCTGAAAGTGATAAATTTGAACTTTTATTATGTAAAATTTGCCTAGAAAGAGTAACATATAACATAGTACGTACCGCAACGGTTACAAACGCCCTATCACAACCATAGGCGTTTCTAGCAAAAATACAATACGTGCCAGCGTCCGAAACAACAGATCTTTTTAAGGTGAACTTGACGTAATCATCAGATGTCATTTTACAAACTCGTTGACTATTTGTTATGTCACGAATACCTTTCATGAAAGTCACTGCATGACAAACAAAATTAAAATGCAATAATGTATTAATTATTATTAGCAGTAATGTATTAATTATTTAATAATGTCTCAACGGAGACTCGTCAACGACGCAGGACAGCATTATAGTACACAGGTGTACTTTCTATAGCTCACTTTTTAAAGTCCTTGGAACGGCAATCGACATAACCAGAAAGAGAGTAGGCATAGGACCAACGGCTTTACGTGCTTTCAGAGGGATGAAACACCACCAATTTCCTGACTACTGAGAATTTTTGACTAACCCAATCACTCATTTTGGCCCGACCTGGGATTCAAACCCGGGATCTCATGATTAACATTAACCACTAAAACCACTAACCACTAGACCTATGAGGCAGTCAATTAAACAAATTAATAAACGTTATATAAATCACTGATGTAGCACCTTCATTTTCATCCTCATAAGTCCATAAACAGTCCATCGCTCTCTCATATAATAGTACACAGAATTTACTGTAATCGCCACTCTTAGAGGTGGATTGGTGATCTTAATTGAAGCTACTAGACTACTAGATTCTCGGTATTTTTCGCCTCTTACGGAACCTGCGGAACGATATGGGGCGATGGCTTTTCTTATGCCACCACCACAGGGCGAGTATCACGGCGACTTAGTATCAACTCAGAATAAGGTTACTACTAGGGTATAGAAGATGTAAGAAGTTGATCATAGAGTTTGAATTGTTTAATTGTCCATATGTGTATATGAACAAATCACTCACTGGTGAATTTGCAATTAAATTAGAATAATTACCTATGTCGAAACATTTTATTTCAGTGGTTTAAAAATTGCGAGAGTTCTGTCCCCGAGATACCACAGCTTTACATGTATATGTATATACTTAAACTAAAATTTAATTAACAATCATATGTATAGATAAAATGCTTATTCATCTTTATTTATTACAATTTTCTTCATATAAAATTTCGAAGCTGAGAAATTAATGTTTCTATGAATTATTATAAGAAATAATAATATTACAGATGCTAACAGTTTTAAAATAATGTAATAAATATTTAGAAAGTATTTTGTTTATCGTACGACATCTTACGATGACCTATCTATAATCTATATCGCACTGAAACTTTATATGCTAGTGAAAATAGATATGAAGAATCATACGTAAATTACCTTTAGGCTTAGGCTCGCCGTGGACTCGGAAAGATATATTTATATCGGCACCAACCGATATGAGAATATCCTTTTGGGGTCTTCCAATGATGACTGCAGGCTTACCATCAATTTCATTTGGTTGAACAACCGTTATAGCAGCGTTCATATCAACTTTATCATTCTTACTCCACGCTCTGCATGTATAGACACCAGAATCTTTCTCAGTTACATCAGATAATGCTAATGTATATAAGCCATGGTCAACAAATGTCTCAGCATTTCTGTAAATTTCAGTTATCGAACGTCCCTCACGTAACCATTCTACTCTTGTTGGAGATCCTTTAATTTCAACTTGCAAACCAATCGTTCCTCCCTTAGACACTTTGTAATCAGTTAAAACGTTAGTAAAATGAGGTCGTCGTCCTTCTATAATTTGATGATCAATCCGAGATTTTTCCCAATTCGTTAATTTAGATCCCGGTCGCGTTAAGCCTGTTATTGAAACATTTTTGATTACGAAGTTGATAAGTCATATATTAATTTAAATATAAAATAATACAATACCTGAAAAGGTGACAATATGACTTATTTGGTCTGACCAAATTGAATTATCAGCTTTGCATGTGTATTTTCCACTATCTTCGGGACAGGGGGAATTAATAACCAATCTACAAACACCATCTGCTAAATAATATGCTTGGTATCGTTCATATGAAGATATAGGTCTATCGTCTTTTAGCCACGTAATAGTAGGTAATGGTTGTCCCCTGATTCTACATTCTAAGATTAATTCATTTTCTGCTAAATGATACATATCTAAAATGATTTTTTAGATCAGATTAATTATATAACAAAGTTTCTTAAATTGCGATTATACGTATAACCACATACTACAAGTATGTGGTTATACATGGTGTTGTACATAAAGAAATAATTACCTTGCAGTTTATAATAAACTCTTACCTCTTATTGAGCGGGTGAATGTAGGTGGTATAGGAGATGCTTCAAAACTAGGATAAACTTTTAAGTTAGCACAAGTGGTAACTGACCCATTTTCCGTTTCTACTGTACATCTATATTCAGCAGAGTCACTTGGCACTGCATTTAGAACTTCCATTGTTATTAATCCATCTATGTATTTAGTTCTATATTTTAATTTATTATCGAGCGGTACACCATTTTTATACCATAATATGATTGGTTCCGATGAAGCTAAAACACTGCAAGTAAGTTTAACTCTTGAACCTTCTACTGCTGTTCTATCTGTAAGATATGTTGAAAAAACAGGTTTCCTTTTCACATCTCGTAAAGACCGCTTTTGGGTGGTAATACTTCGAGCTTCACTTTGAGCTTTAGACTTTTGATTATTTTTTGAATTTCTTTCAGCAGTTTCAATATTTTTGGCATCTTCATAATCCGGAGGTAATGATGACCTTAATTGCGAATCATATGCAATGGTCTGAACTTTATAAAATGTCTGAATCTGTCCCATATTTATTTCTGACATAGAATTATCGCAGACCGGTCCACAAGCGCCCTTTGTACGATCAACAAATATATTTTTTTCTTTTGGTTCGCATTTCGTAATGCTATTTAAAAACTCAGTACTCCGAGAATGTTGACCTAAATTAAATTCAGTTAGTTTATTTTGGCTTACATTTATTTCATCATTAAAAGGTATTTCCAACCCTTTTATGGATTCTTTGTGATCACTGATTTCCTCTCTTATCTTCTCTTCAATATTTTTTGTTTTAATCTTCGTCTCATTCAAAGACCACTCATTAATATTTTCCGCACGAAGTGCATTTTTTTCACTTTGGTCTTTAATTTTTGTCTCAGAAACATCTTCCGATGATCGTTTTTTGTCGGCAATTTGTATCTCATCACATTTTTCCAATTCGATTGTATTATTCAATACTTCAATCTTACTATTTTGCCTTTCTGTGCTTCTTTGTTTTTCTTCAGTAGAAACTTCATACGTTTCATATAATTTCTTTTCTTCTGCGTCGTAAACTTTTCGGACGTTTTCTACATGATCAATTGCGATATGTTCTTTAGTGAGCTCTGTTACATTAGTAGCTGTATATAAGCTTGCGGCTTCTTCCAGTTGCGTCTTATCACCACTTTTATCCCTTTGAGTTCTTCTACGCTCAAAATCTACATTCGAATCAGTGTTTTCTATGTTAACTGATTTACTTTTAACTGTTTCTTCGTCTGGAGATTCTTGAACTTCTTGTAAATCGTCAAAATTAGTTAAAAGCTCGGGTAATGTATCTTTAAAATTCAATATTTCATTTATTTTATCAATCTCTTGTAAATTCAAGTCATCTTGAGACAACTGCATCGATTGTACCATGTTCGATATTGCTTCATTTTGTAAATTTAAATAGGTTTCTTCACTTTCCGCAGAATTAAAATAACTTTTTTCTTTTTCCAATTCTTTTACTGATATTTTATCTGTTATTAATTCTTTTTCCGATTTACTAACCTTTTTAATACTATTGTCATTCGTTAATTCCTTGTTAACGCACTTATTTTCTTGTGACTCGCTTAAACTATTACCATCTAACATCTGTGTATTTTCTTTTATTTGATCTATAACATTATTATTTATTGCTGAAAAGCTTTGTGACTGCTCCGTTGCTTGACTTTTTGTTTCAGTTTCATATTTTGAGATATCTTGTTTTTTATCACTTGTATTTTGGTGTTGATGTTTGGTAATAATTTCCATTGGGTTTTTTAAATCTTTCTTGTCGTCATCATCACTTTTTTCTTTTTCTATGTAAATAATGAGCCCTTCAGAAGTTACTTTTTTGACTTCCTGTAAACTCATTGTTTCTAAATCGCTTTTTATGCTATTTGATTCAAAATCGTTAGATCCACGTCCTTCCTTTGTAATTTCTTCTCCTTCTTTATCGTAATTTACGTTTTTATTATTATCTTGCCCTTGTTCCTTTTTTGATAATTTTAATGTACGATTTATTAAACCTTTATCTTTTATTTTATTTGTTATTTCGTTTTCCTCTAAGACAAGTTTATTTTCACTTTCCTTTTCCTTTTCTGTATTTGTTGCCACTTTATCTGCTTGTCTGTCATTCGTTTTTATTTTTTTATTTTTTTCATTTACATTAGTAATCTCTTTGCCTATTTCTTCTTGATGTAGTGTTGTGTTATCGCTTAGCATTGAATTTTCCAATTTAATGGGCAGTTGCGTTTCTTCTTCTTTTACGAGTAGTTTATGACTCAAAACATTTTCAGTTTGTTCGTTATCGTTAGTCCTTTTATAAATTTTCCTATCGTCTTGAACTATTGTGCTCGCCTGACTTTCTTTAAATTGTTTACTTTCATCACATGTTTCTAGGTCAGCCAGATCATTCAATTGCTCAATATTTTTACTAGCTTCAACATAGTTAAGGGCATTACTGTCTAACGTGATTTCTGCGGTTTCGATATTTTGATCCAACATTTTATTATTAATTACTACAAAGTCCTGTGGATGTTGTATTGATTGTTTTTTTATTTCCTGTTCTGTTACTTTTTCTTTTGATTTCTCCTCCATTCCTTTATCATTAAAAACATTTTGGTCATCTTCTTTTGCCATTCTTGTTATATCACCTTGTTTTTTATCAATCGTGCCTTGTGATATGTCAATTGTTTGATTTCTTTTTGTTTGCATTATTGATTCACATGTTGCCAAGTTATTATTTGATTGCATTTCATTTCTATTAACTTCAAGATACTTTGGGGTATCACTGTCTTCGGCAATATTGGTATTTTCTTTATTTTGTCCTTTTATATTACTGTTAGTTTCTATAGTGACTTGTGACTGCCCTATTGTTTCTATTTTTATTTCATGTTCAATTTCTTTTTCTTTGAATTTTCCCTCGATTCCTTTTGATTTATTTAAAACGATTTCATCATCGTCTTTCAACATTCTTTTGTCTTGTTTGTGATCTATGGTATCAATTGGTAGATCGTTTGATTGATTTTTTTTAACTTGTATTATTGCTTCAGCTATGCCATTATTTGTTTGTGCTTCACCTTCATTAATTTCAACGTGCTTAATGGAATCACTGTCTACAGTGATATCGATATTTTCTTTATTTTGTTCTATTATATTACTATTGATTTCAACAGTGTCTTGTGGTTGTTCTGGTACTAGTATTTTTGTTTCAAATTCTTTGTCATCTTTTTTTACTACTTTCTCGATTACTATTGATTTATCTAAAATAGTTTCATCATCATCAATCTTATTTTCATATGATTCGATCGATGGACTTCCTTCCAACTGCCTTATTGCTCCATTTGTGGATAAGTCATTTATTGATTGCAAGTCATTTTCATTAACTTCAATATGCTTTACAGTATCACTGTCTACAGTTTTATCGATATTTTCCTCATTTTGTGTTATTATATTACTGTTGATTTCAACAGTGTTTTGTGGTTGCCCTGGTAGTAGTATTTTTGTTTCAAATTCTTTGTCTTCTTTTTTTACTACTTTCTCGATTACTATTGATTTATCTAAAATAGTTTCATCAACATCTTTCGACGTTCTTGGATCTTGTTCTTGTTTAATCTTATCTTCAGATGGTTCGATCGATTGACTTATTTCCAACTGCGTTATTGCTCCATTTGTGACTAAGTCATTTACTGATTGCATGTCATTTTCATTAACTTCAATATGCTTTACAGTATCACTGTCTACAGTTATACCGATATTTTCCTTATTTTGTGTTATTATATTACTATTGATTTCAACAGTGTCTTGTGATTGCTCTGGTACTAGTATTTTTGTTTCAAATTCTTTGTCTTCTTTTTTTACTACTTTCTCGTTTACAATTGATTTATCTAAAATAGTTTCATCATCATCTTTCGACGTTCTTGGATCTTGTTCTTGTTTAATCTTATCTTCAGATGGTTCGATCGATTGACTTATTTCCAACTGCCTTATTGCTTCATTTATGGCTAAATCCTTTATTGATTGCATGTCATTTGCATAAATTTCAACATTCTTTACAGTATCACTATCTACAGTTATATTGATATTTTCCTTGTTTTGTTCCATTATATTAGTATTAATTTCAACAGTGTCTTGTGGTTCCTCTGGTACTAGTATTTTCGTTTCATATTCTTTGTCTCCTTCCTTAACTACTTTCTCGTTTACAATTGATTTATCTAAAATAGTTTCATCATCATCTTTCGACGTTCTTGGATCTTGTTCTTGTTTAATCTTATCTTCAGATGGTTCGATCGATTGACTTATTTCCAACTGCCTTATTGCTCCATTTGTGGCTATGCCATTATTTGTTTGTGCTTCATTTTTATTTATTTCAACGTGCTTAATGGAATCACTGTCTACAGTTATATCGATATTTTCCTTATTTTGTTGTATTATATTACTATTGATTTCAACAGTGTCTTGTCGTTGCTCTGGTTCTAGTATTTTTGTTTCATATTCTTTGTCTTCTTTTATTACTACTTTCTCGCTTACTATTGATTTATCTAAAATAGTTTCATCAACATCTTTTGACTTTCTTTTATCTATTATTTGTTCAATCTTATCTTCAGATGGTTCGATCGATTGACTTCTTTCCAACTGCATTATTGCTCCATTTTTGGTTAAGTCACTAATTGATTTAATTTCTACATGCTTTATAGTATCAGTATCTATAGTGATTTTGGTATTTACTTTATTTTGTTTTAATGTATGATTATTAATGTCTACAGCGGTCTGTGACTGTTCTGTTTCTTGTATTTTTGTATCAGATTTAATTTCTTTGTCTTGTAAAGTTTCATGTTTTTCAGGTCTACTCAAAATATTTTGTTCATGATTAAGTATGCCTTGGCATAGATCATTTGACTGACTTCTTTCCGATTGTGTTCGTGTATCATTTGACGCAAGGCCATCATTTTTATCAATTTCAACATGCAAACTTTTATCACTGTCCATCGTTATTCCAGTGATTGCTTTGTATTGCTCTTGCATCAAATTATTAATTTTTGCAGAGTCCTGTGATTGCTCGGCTACCTGTTTTATTCCTTCTTGTTTCATTTCCGACTCTAGGTTTATTTTCTCGTTTTCTTTTGATTTTTCAAAAATATTTCGGTCATCTTTCTCTGGTTTTTCTTGATCAATCGTACCTTGAGATGGATTAATTGATTCACTACTTTTCGAATGTATTTTAATATCATTTGTTAAGGCGTCAATTGTTTGCATTGCATTTGCATTAGTTTCACTGTGCTTCGTATTGTCACACTCTACTGAAATTTCTTTATCTCCTTTATTTAGTTCTAACACTAGATTCTTTTCTTCCGATTTCATTTCTTTCACTGCTATTTTTTTCTCTTTTTTTTCTAAAATATCTTGATCATCGTTTAATTTTCTTTTAGATTCATCAAAAGTGATTTGAGACCCGCTTTTATTTAGCTGAACACGTTCATTTTCACCAACCAAATCATTACTTAATTGATTCTTCTCCTTATACTCTTCAAAGTTCTCATTGTTTTCAAAGTTTTCATTGTCTTGATTAATTAGACTTCTTTGTGATTGTACTTTTAAAGCACTTTCCCTTATATTATTTTCTAAAATTTCAAAAGACTCTACCAGGTTATTACCAGGTAATTCTCTTGTTACAGATGCTTGAGTGTTATCAGAAGGCATATATTCTTGTTGTATAAGTTGTTTACTGTCCATAATTTCTATTTTCTCCGTAAATATATTATGGCTTTGATTATTAACAAGATCAGTAACAGTGCCAGAATTTTGTGTAAATTCATTTTCAATGCATGTTGGTAATTGATTACTTTTACTTGCGCAAATTTCTTGCTTATCAGATTTATATGGAGCTTCTTGACCGACTTTTTGATCAAATGTTATATCAAACTCAATTAATTGACCTGTCACAGCAACAGATGTTTGAGCGTCGTGTAAAACACGAGTTTCTACAACATGCAATTGAGAAGCCTCTAGCGGTTTCGACTCTTCTATTTTTAAAAGTGATTGTTCTAATATATTTTCCAACATGATAGATTCAAGAACAACCTCTAAAGCAAAGTTTGGTACACCTGTTTCTATTTTGCTAATAGACATGTCAGTATTCTTATGAATATCATTGACTAAGCAAGTATCAAGTTTTATATCATTTTCATTACTAATTTCACTATAATTTTGGCTTTTATTACTTGCATTTTCTAGTACATTTATCTTAGATTTAATTGTTTCTGCTTCAGAATCCCATAAATCAATTACATTTTTCGTATCGCATTCATAGTATTTTTCTTTATTTTCCTCTAAAGGTTCCGTTTCTAAAGGATCAGCGATAGTAAACTGCCCTGATAAAACGGTGTTTAATGTTTCTGTATTTGTTACATCTTGGTCTAATATGTTAATATCTTCCTTTTCTGTAATTGCCTTATTTATATTTATTGTTTTTTCTTTATTGTCCTGGCCATCTGCATTGACGACTAAATAATCTTTAATAGATTCTGTTAATAAATGTAACTGATATGCTATAGATTTAAATATAGGTATCTTTTCTTTCACTTCCAAATGTGATTGATTTTCTATATCAAGTAATCTTGATTCTATACAAATAGCAGTATTTCTAGCGATAGCAATAATTTCGGGGCTCAGTTGAGTTTCATTTGCTAAAATGACCTCATTAATTACAGATTTAAGATCAAGAAGAATAATCTTTGTAAATGCAGCGTCACTAGGAATCCTTGCAGTTTTATCGAAATTAATGTAAAATTTGATGTCTTCGAAGTGGTTTAACACTTTACGTAAACATTTTGCTATTATTTTCCAGTTACTTTCACCGCTGGTTTGAACAATCAATGCAATATTCTTCAAAGCGTTTAAAAAAAGTTTTGAGGGTTTCCCATAATTTTCAAACATATATTGTTTTTGTACACTTGTAATTGCACCCCTCATATTTGAGATACTACCATAAACAGAATGAATAACAGTGATAACAGTATCTCTATCATTAGAACTTAAGTTTTTGTTCAAATCAACATCTTTTTCTAATGCGAATACTCGATCCTCGACAAGATCAAGGTTTTGATTTATTTCAATTCCCTTCTCTATTAATGCTTCCATATTTTCGTCAAAATTAGATTTTAATGATTGTATTAAGCATTTTAAAGTATTTAGATCGCCAATAAAAAAACTAAATTCACTCGGATCTCTTGTCTTCAACTCTAATGTAGCATCTAACAAACTAACAATAGTTTCAGTATCATTAGAGCACCTTTTGAGAATGTTATCTAATTTTACTTCAGTAGGCATATTGTGAGATAGATGAAGTTCTTGTAGTCCACACATATTGGTAACTAACAACTGCAGTGCTGCACAAGCTTCCTTAAGCAGTTCCGGTGGACTATCTTCGTGTATTTGGAGTTGAACACTTCTCACACTACACTCTAAGTCTTCGAGAGTTTCATTGAGAGTGTCACTTACAGATCCGTCGTAATCACATTTTAATTCAATAATTACCGCTTGAATCTCATCTAATGTATTCTGGAGAGTTTCAGTATCATCAGCAGTCTTAACAATAGCTAACATATCAATTTTATCGCAAACTTCTTGGAGTAAAGATTTTAATCTATATAAAGAATCTTTTTGTTTAATATCTGAAATAAAAATCAAAACATTATTTTAATTAATTTCTATTAATTAACGATTTTACGTTAAAACAGAACACAGTAAGTAATAAGAAGTAAATACAATTTAACTGATCGAATGACTGATGACTTTAACGGAATTACCACAAAGAAAAAACCACGATAAATAAGATAACTATTCGAATTAATTTAGTGGGATTGCCGATACGAGAAGCCCAACCTTTACAGTGACTGAAAAACAACTCTGTAGGAGAGAAGCAAGGTCGTTAAAAAAATAGAAGCTTAAGCCGAATTGAAGCTTAGTCTCTAGGCGTAGGGAAATTTTGCATTAAGATAAGATTATAGCACGTAACGTCCATTGTATCCATGTAAATATTAGAAAGTGAATTTTTGTGGAAAATTCACCATCTAAACTTGCATATACGCTCAGTCAGTTTCACCTCGCGATTTATAGAAGTAGGTTACTGTGCCAAAACTTTCTCATAATTATTAAAAGTTACATATATACAAAGAGGTTTAGCAATAAATTATACTGATATTTAAAATACTTTTATCTTTAGCTTAAAATTATAACTAACTTACCGGTAGAAGACGGTAGAATTGTTTTATTGTTGTCATTGACACTCTGATCTAATGTATCCTCGTAAAATGAAAAGGAAACAAGATTTTTAGTTACTATTAAATCATTTTCCTCATTAGAAACAATGCTCTTAGCAACTATTTTGTTCGACTCTTCAAGATGCTGTAAACTCTCTTGTGTTGATTCGATTTGTTCTAATACTTCGGAACAAATTGGCATTTTTGAAATATATTCTATAGAAGTTTTGTCGATGTTTTCTGATATTTCTTTTGTCAAAAGCCCTTGTTGAGAGTCATCCAATAATATAATGTCAGTTTCTTGGGGTGTTTTAGAGTCAAACACAGATTTTTCAGAAAATATTTTCTCATTAATATTTTTTGATAAGTTCTCTTCTGTAAACTCTGATGCTGTTGTAATATTGAAGTTCGTGTTGTTATTTAGTTCTTCAAAGGTGGTTTCTTCAGAAATAAATGCATCGTGTATGTTCAACTTTAGGCTAGTTAAGATATTATTAACACGTTGCAGACTAACATCATCAAACTCGGCTGAGAGCTCTTTTGCCTTATTATGCATTTCTCTTTGCAAAATTTTAAGGTTTTCATAAAGATCTTGAGGTAAACTTGCATAGTTTTTATTAATATAACCTGTTTGAAAAAAATTTGGAACTGTGTTTTCTGGACTTAAAAGCGACTCAGAAATTTGCTCCTTTAAGACTATTGATTTTTTGATACAATCTTCAACATTAGTCGTATTTGTCAATAAAACTAATCGGCTAACTACATCGCCGCAAGAAACAAATTCTTCAAGGTGATTAAGTAGCTCACCTAAAACAAAATATACTATTAGCTTAATAAGTCGTATTTTCTAAGGCACAAAATATTTTCTAACGATAAAATTTATACCATATTTTAAAAACAATTTATCATTACCCAAAATTATTTCCACTTTTGCAGTATTCTTCCCTAGCGTATCTAGATTATCTTTTTTATCTAAATTGGTTACTACAGTTTCGCTTGCTTGAGTCTTATCGCTTAAGATTTCACATTCCTGTAAATATTCTGTATTACTACTTCCGTTATCAAATTGGGTATATAAGTCAAAAGAGATGGTTTGTACAGGTTGTACTTCGTTATTTTTATATACTGTTGGCTCAAAATCATTTTGTAACTTTTCGTCAACTGCACCTTCTAATACTGGAGACATTTCCTTGTCTTTTATTTCTTTATGATTAAACGAGCTAGATTGGTAATTATCGATAATAGCAGTTTTTTCATTTAACTCCTTATTATCGATACCATTGTTAGGCATTCTTATAATAGTTTGCCTTGCTGATATAGCTAGTAAATCTTCCTGTAGATCAGAAATCACTTCACTAGCGTGCCGAAAATCGTCTTCTTCAAAATTTAACGTAGCACTACTTAAGTGTTCAAGCAATTGAACCTGAAGCATGGATATTGATTCTTGTAAACTGTGTATTTGCTTATCTGCGTTTTTGACTATATCATTTAAGCCATTTACATCTTTTACTTCTTCACTAATACCAATACTTTCCACTAATGTCATACGTAATTCTTTTGCTAAATTAATAGAAGGTACTAAATTATCAATCTTGAATACTGCAGGATTTTTTTCTAAAATTTCAATTACATTAATATACTGAGCAAGGTGATTCAAAAGTTTTTCGATGTTACCTGAAAAAATAAACGAAAATTGTAAAGTATTTTGTAAAATCTATATAACTAAGAAGAAACTACAATAGCTGTACAATTTTCACTTTACTTTTTTATTATAAGTTATCAAAAGCATTATTTATTAATAAGGAAATATCAGACATGAAAGTGTTCGAAATTAACTTTAATATGATTATATCTTGAAATATTTTCATTATAGATATATACCAGGGAAATACTGTCAGGGAAAGATGCAGTAGTTTGATATTATTAGTTTGATTACACTTGTAAACTAATAGTAGCAAAGTACATACCACCAGGGAGTCGACCCGGTTTGAGCTTTCTGTGAGCGTGGTGAGCTAATCTAAATGCGCTATGATAAGTTGCGTGGCGCCGCTTTCCCTGACCTCCAAAGCCACGGTTAAGTATTTACAACAAATAAGAAGTTACAACAAATGGTAAAATTAAAAAAATTGTACAACCGGCTTCAATAAAAATAAAACGAGAACATCATCAATGTAGTTAGATCTTGATCTAATTTATATGGTCTACATGAGAAGCACCAGCTTTCAAATAAAAAAAGAATCATCAGAATCGGTTCACCTAGAAAAATGTTCTAATACACATTAAAAATATAGACGAATTGAGAACCACCTCCTTTTTAAAGTCGGTTAAAAATATTTTAATCACAATTAGTTAAATGCTCATTCGTTCTACGTGAAACACTGCCTCTGAGTGCGACTGTTAGACAATGATAAAACATTAAGGAACTCACCTTTTAAAATATTTTTGTCATTTTCTTCTTTCTCTGAAGACAAAATGATATTAAATGACTTCCTTATTGTATTTAAAGTATTTACCATATCTTTAACTCTTATATCATCTAAAGATTGCAAACTGTTTTGAATTAAGTCTATTTCTTTACTTATTTCAGACATTAAACTTTTATCTATCTCAGTTACTGCAAATGCTTCTGTTTCCATATCATGTTTTAAGTCTTCACAAATTTCTGTCAAAGTTTCAATATAGGGTTCTATAGATTCTAAGTTCATGGAATTTGTTTTATCAATATTACTTTCTTGGAAATCTCCCATTTGCTTATTAAAAGCTTTAAGCGAAATTATCATTCTTGTCAAGTCTTCGTTGAGTGTAATTTTTGTACCAAGGTCATGCGCTTTTAGTTCCTTCATTTGTTTTAACATTTGGGAACATTTCGCCATACACATAAGTAATATTACTTGTTTTCCAGATCCTGGTGCATCTTTGAAATAACTATGCTGCTGTATACAACAAAGTATATTTTCTAATTTCTGATTGTATTCTATACCTAATGATTTAGTTAAAGATGTTTGTTCAATTACTTTAACAAATGTATTCCACTCATCTAAAATTTCTTTTTCATTTCCTTCTGTTTCAGTAACATTTTTTAATTCGTTAATAACTTTAATATGTACATTTTCTACTGTCGGTAATAAAATCTCTGCAACCTTTAAAAATGTTTTTATAAGGTCAGCTAATTCGGATGATATATTTTTTTCCGATGTATTGCTTAGATATTTCGAGTTGTCAGAAAGAATTGCCAAAGGTGTTGTATAAATCATTTCAGTATGACATTCAAAGATTTTAATAAGAGAAAGTTGTGCACTCTTCAAACATTTATTAGCTTTTGATATAAAATTTAATAAGGAGTTTCTTGTTTCATCTGACAAATTAAACTTCGATACATTTGAATTAAAAGAGGTAATCGCTTTACGAAGAAAATAAAATTTTTGATATATTCTCATAATTCGTTTGAATGTAAGTTCTTTTGTAATCAAGGATCGCAAGATTATAAATTCACTTTTACACGTTCTGATAAATTTTTCAACTTCAACTGAATCTTCTCTTTCTCCCTCATTTTCTAAATTTTCTAGAACATCTGTAGTACTAACAATTATATCTTCCACTTGGAAAAGTGGTTCTGATTTTACTTCAATGGCATCAAAAGAAGTACTATAATAGCAGTCTAAAGATTTTGATAGTTCAACAAAATTAACATGTTCTAAGATAACGATGTTCACTTCGATGTCATTTAATGTTTGTATTAATTGCAATTTTTCTGGTTCTTTTATTTCCCATGGTGTAAGTGGTACAATTTCTTCTTGGAGGATCAGAAGATTGTCATAAAGATCTTCAACAATGGACTTAATATTTTCAACATTAATCCCTCTTAAAACATCAAAAGAATGCAAAAAATTTACAAGCAACAGTTCTAAAGGCTCAATATTTTTGGCAATTAGACTAGTATTAAAGTTAATTTTAGAAGATGTTAATAGATCACTTAATAGTACACATGACTCTTTTAGTGTATCAATGTGATAAGATATTTTTACTGTGTTATCTGCAATTTCTAAAGCAGGAAGTAAAATTTGAATAGATGCTTCTAAGTGGTTTTTAAATTCGGTTATGCCTTGAAAAACGGAATGTATTGTGTCTGGTGAAATATCTAAAATATCTTCAAAAATTGGAATGTTACTAGTATCTACTACAGATAAACCCTGTTGAAGCTCAAGCATAAGTTCTGCTATAGGGACTAACTTGGAGGTATTTATACAATTTATAAAGTCTTGTGAATTATTTATTACAATAGGACTTAAGTTTTCTTCAATCTTATCGTGCAAATTCGTTAAGCCCTCCACAAATGACCTCAAATTAGAATATTGGCTTTTTTCTGACAGAGTTTCTATTGTATTCATTACTTCAAGATTTTGGACTGTTATAATGTGTTTATTAAGTATGTGTAATGCTTGAGCTGCAGCAGACTGCTTGAATTCATCCATGGATTCTAAAGATTGTTGAACCTCAGTTTCATTAACAACTGGTAATAAGAGGTCATCAGAAAGATTGGTTTCTGCCATAGTTTTTATACCCGAAATATCTTCAAGAGTTGATATTTCATCAACAGCTTCTATCCCAATATTTTCGTGTATCATCAGCGTTGTACTATATAAATTTTGAGCTGCATTTGCAACGTTTTCTTTTAACTCATAAGGCGATAAATCATTCCCAAGTTGTGAAATAATATTGTGTTGCAATATTTCTAGAGATTTATATAATTCGTTGAGAGGCTGAGCAAATGCAGATATTTGCTGAATACCTTCAGTAAAACTTTCAGGATTTTCTAATATAATGTCATTAAGAACTGAAATATGTCGATTTAATTCACAAAGAGGTTTCGCTAAAGTTTCCGTTGCATGAGAAGAAATTTCTGTAATCTCTGAAATATGTTCTTCGTGTTCTATTTCACTTAATCCTATACAAGCCACACTGCGTTTCAGTTCTTCTAAAAGTGGACAAATATTTTCTATAACAGGCAAAAGTGGCCCTTGTTCTTCCAAAGCATGCAGAGATGTAACCACAGCAATAGCTGCTAGAGTTTGATCTATTCGTTCCATCACAATATCAGCTTTGATTTTATCAATCTCACGATCAGATGTTTGTTGAATATATTCAGATTCAATATTTAAACTTTCATTTTCAGCTTGGTTTAACACTTCTTGAATGCAAATAAGAATATCAGATACATTACTGATTATAGACTTCTTTAATTCTAATTCAAAATCATTTTTATCTACACAGTCTTTTATTATTTTTAGTGAGTTACTCATACTAGCTAAGCATAACTGGCTTTGAGAGTCTATGTCACATATTGAATTATTAACCCTCTTTAGTGCGTCACATATTTCCATAAGGGCAAAATACTTTTCTGCGTCGTTACTTTCAATAACATTTTCCAATATCCTTGTCAATTGTTTATGAAATAAATTCATGGAATCCTTCAAATTAGACATGACTTCTAGTCTAGGTAAATTATTCTCTAACGAAATTAAAACCTGAGCCATTTTTTGTAGTGCTTCTAACTTATGGTCACTTTGCAATATATCAAAACACCCAATATTATTTTCAAACAATTTTAATTGCAAAAAAATGTCATTGAGATTACTTTTTACTAAAGTTAGATTTTGCTTTAGCATAACACTATCATCAATATTTTTACTTTCTAGGGAAAGATGTTCAAAAGAACTTCTTAATTTTAGTACAGAATTCATAACAGCATCAATTATTTCCGTGTTATATTTTTGTAGTATTGCCGTTGATTCCTTTATTGATAAAGATTCTATTTGTTCTAGCGCCGATTGCAAATCTTGAATTGACGCAGACATATCAGCAAGGATAACAGAACTACTGTTTATCGTTAAAATACTTGTTTCGCACTTCTCTGCATTTTCTACAATGTTAAGTAGTGCGATAACAGGTCTTTTTAATTCATATATACCTTTTTGAGTATCTTTTAAGTGTTTAATATCACTGGATAATTCATCAACGCGCAGTTCACTTGCTTCGATTAGTAAGTTCCTAGTTTTAATAGTATCAGCTGTAAAATTAAGGATATTATTTACTTCATGTGTTAGAGATTGTATTTCAAACAATGTTTTGTCTTCCATTTTAAAAAAGTTAGAGGTAACAGATGTAATATTTGACATTAAATCTTGCATTTTGTCGCCACATTTTTCTATTAACGATATGCAAGTCTTCTTTACAAGGGTTTTATTTTCACTTTCAATATTGATACATTTTTCTATTACTGTAAGAGATTGTTGAAGTGATCTTAATGATTCTGGCATATTTTTAAAGATATTATTATTCACATTATTAATTTCATTTATTGATTCAATGGCTGCTTCGGTTATGGTGTGTATTTCAGATAAAGGAGTCACTAAACTATTTATAATTTCTAAGCTTTTTGATGATGTAGCGACAGAAGACATTAACTCAGATTTTAAAATAATATCTTTTTCTAAAATTTGTAAATCATTCATGATAATACTTAAAGTTGATTTTATATTGTTTACTTTTTCTTCGAACTCCTTGTGTGGTGATAATGATCGGTTTAAGCTCTCGAATTTTTGTAACAACTGTCCTTTTGACTTTGTATGTGATATTTCACTCCCTGAACTAGATCTTCTAGAACTACAGCTGCTTCTTCTTTCATGTCTCAATTTATGTGTTTCCTGATCTGTGTAATTTTTTCCAATTTCACCCTTGTATATAGTGGTTTTAGTAACCTCTGATGATTCAGGGCCATCATCTAGAGATGGTTTAAATGATTTTGGTTTTTCAGAACTATGCGCACTTGCAAAACTCTGTAAATCACTTTCAGATAATACTTGAGTATCATCGTCTCTTTTCTCATCTGAAAGCGAATGATCATGAGAAAAACTAAAGTAATCACCACTTCTTTGTGAATCAGATTTTTTTCTACTTAAATGTTGATGAACATCAACTTGTTCATCTGATACTAATACATTCTCTTTTTCTAGATTGTCCTCTCCATTAAATTCGTGATCTAAAGATAGCTGAGGAGGACCGTTTTCATCAGCTATAGAAATATCTTCAATATCAGCTTCAGTTCTTAGATCTTCTTCAGGAGATGTGAAATATTCAGGAGAAACATCTATAATTATTGCTTCCATTAACAAATTACCAGAAGTAGACGTTTCTTTTACGAACCTTAGTGGAGGAAGCTCAACAACGTTATGCTCCGTAATGTTTTCAGAAAGTTGATCAGCATACATTTCAACAATCTGTAGTGCTTCTTCTTCTGTTAAATCAGGAGTCTCATATAGCGAAACAGATACCTCCTTTCCATCAAAAGAAAATGAAATTTCTCCTTTATCGTCCAAAGTTATATCTCCTACTGGTGTGTCATACATTTGAGATGTTCGTTCTTCGTGAATAGTACTGAGAGAAAGATTTCTTTGTAACGTCTGTTCGTCAGTTTTTTTCTTTCCTTTCATCTTCATAGAATCGTCAAACCCTAACAGTGATGCTGAACTTGCTGCAATACCCATACAGTTTTGCGCTTCACATGTGTAAGTACCGAGACAACATGTACCATCTTGACCAGATATGATTCTATGAATATCACCTGGCTTAAGTTCTTCTCCATCTTTATACCATTTTAAAACCGGTTGAGGCACTCCTATGACTTTACACTCTAAGTTAACAGCGCCTTCGTCAGATAAAACCGCCTGTAAATTCTCCAAAAAACGGGGTTTCTTGTAATGCCGAGGTATAATCAGCTTTAAAAAGCATGATGTAACACTGTGTCCAAAGTCATTCATAGCAACACACTTCCATTCAGCCTGATCCAAAAATTCCAGGGTTTGAATGTCAAGGTAGAATATTCCACGTTCTTCTTTGCCAAGACAACATCGCTTAGAATCATCTACCGGTTGGTCATCTCTGTACCAGAGTACTGATGGTTCAGGTGGAATAGCAACTAAAATAAAAAATAACACAAGAATGATGTTATAAAATATTTCGAAAGGAAAATATACAAAAATGGTAAATCATACTGCATTACAAGTGATGCAACAAATAACCGATATTTTTAATGCTGCATTACAAATATCGGTTACTTTAAATACCTTGACTCTTAGCAGTTATAAAGTCATCCGTCGATTTGTAAAAAGGTATGAATCACTTAAAGAGTAAAAACTACATTTTATTAGATAATTTACTCCCACACTAGGATTTTAACAAGTATCATGAAGGCATTTTACATACATAAAATTGCACATGGACAAACATTCAGACAAACATCGCATAGGTACCACCACCGAACCGAGATTCGTCTATATGACAAATATTAATTATCAATATCAAAATGTGTATCACAATTAAAATTAGTCTCATCAGAGTCCTAGCAAGTTACATTTATAATGCAACTATTCTATTTTATGATTACACAACACCACAGAATAAATAATACTACTACGTAACAACACACGCGTATAATTTCGTTGACTAAACCTATTCTACGAGGGTGGATTGAAAAGTACTCGGCCTAACACAGATCCATTCAATTCTAAAAATCAAATCTACCCACATTATTTAGTTCAGTTCAGACTAGTTCATTGTGTGAAGTTCGAAACGTGTGCGATAATTAGTTGTGATTTTATAAATTTATTAACAAAGTAATCGGACATATTTCCGCGAATGGAGCAAATCGAGCAGCGTGCCGTCATTAAGTACCTCCATAAGAAGGGGCTATCATCAAAAGCCATCCATGATGACATGGTCAGTACATTAGGCGATTGTGCTCTGTCATATTCATCCGTCAAAAATGGATAGCAGAATTTAAGCGTGGTAGAGAGTGTGAAAGATGAACCCCGCTCTGAAGGCCTTCGACGTCAACTACTGACGAAAATATTAAAAAGTACTTGATTTAATAATGGAGACCGCAGATTAAAAATTAGAGAGATAGCCGAGATTATAGGCATCTCTTATGAACGAACTCAAAACATCATTGTCAACGAGTTGGGTTTCCACAAGGTGTCTGCGAGGTGGGTTCATGACTGCTTTCAGTTGAACAAAAAGGACGCGATTGACTATTTCACGCGACTGTTTGGAGTTATTTGAAGCCGATGCAGATGATTTTTGAATCGTTTTGTTACTATGGACGAAACATGGGTTCATTACTGTACACCGGAAACAAAACAACAATCAAAACAGTGGAGAAGACCTGGTTCACCACCCCTAAAAGGCTAAGTCGATTTTGTCGGCAAATAAGGTGATGGCTTCAGTATTCTGGGACTCGAAAGGTGTGATTATGATTGATTATCTTGAAAGGGTCAGACTATAAACTCTGATTACTACT
The DNA here is from genome assembly GCA_029286625.1 of Parnassius orleans. NCBI lineage: Eukaryota > Metazoa > Arthropoda > Insecta > Lepidoptera > Papilionidae > Parnassius > Parnassius orleans. The sequence continues at coordinate 3,193,851 of JAGSMP010000167.1, forward strand.
GCACCTTACTACATCGTTTACGAGAGGAAATAAAAGAAAACGTCGAGGAATGCTCAGAAGAAAAGTCCTGTTTCATCAAGATAACGCCCGTGTTCACACGTCAGTACAGTCAATGGCTGAAATTCACAACTGTGGCTTTGAACTGTTACCGCATCCGCCGTATTCACCTGATCTGGCACCATCAGACTTCTTTCTGTTCCTAACCTAAAAAGCACTTGGGAGGTCAAAGATTTTCGACAAACGACGAGGTCAAAGCAGCTGTAGACGCATATTTTGACTCTAAGGAAGAATCATTTTTTCAACGGTCTAAATGCTTGGAAGGAGGTGGCAAAGTGTATTGAACTTGATGGTGATTATGTAGAAAAATAAAAATATTACTGATTTAGTATGTGTTTATTTTCTTGGTTAGGCCGAGTACTTTTCAATCCACCCTCGTATATCTCTGTTTTTGTTGTTTATTTTTTACGATACAAAGTTGGTATACTCGTATCTACCACTTTTTTCATAAATAATTTTAAAATATTCTAAAATTACTTAAACTTCCCAACCATTATCAGATATCCAACCGCGTTCCTCTTATACCAGGTAAGTAAACGACTTGCATGCGTATTGTAATTTTCTCTTAAACAGAGGTCCCAGGACGCTTAATGACATTTGTTGGTAAATAAAAATAGACAACGAAAATTCTTCAAATTTAGAAAATTAAATTTAACTTATAAATAAAAACCTAAAAACCTAATTCGATTGGCAATGCGTTTTGCAGTGGGTTTTGGGTAACGGGTTGTGTGTTTGTACCTTTCACGAAACACGTATTTATGTATTTACACCAATGTTCAACTTACGTCTGTAAAAGGCCTCCGCGATACAGAAGAATTTCTTAATGTAGGGAAACTTTTTTTAATACTAACATTTTTTAATATATACACTTATACTTTATACTTTATCTACCGATACTTATAACACCGATTTATTCATTTTTGTATACCAACAAATAACATAATGTAAACGAAACTTTGCATTATAGAAATTGTAGTTTAGTGATTTTGTCGTACCTTTAATAGTAAAACGAAATGGTTCGTCAATTTTCGCTTCAACACTCTTTAACCCCTGGAGAAACTTCGGAGCTTGATTTTTCGAGAACAACTGAAGCTTTTCTTCTTCGTTAAGCTGATTCTGAATATCTTCCACCGTAAGCTCCGCCGAACTATTCGCTTGTCCCATACAATTTCTGGCTATGCAACAATAAGAACCCAAGGAGTTTGTACCAGTCAACTGATATACATCTCCTGGCTTTAACTCTTGACCGTCTTTAAACCAGCTTAACACTGGAGTGGGAAAACCAACAACCTTGCATTCAAATGACACGAGTCCTTCTTCCGTGAGCACGGCTTGTAAATTTTCCATAAAACGAGGTTTTCGAAAGTTCTTTGGTACTGAAAACAAAATAAATACACAAAAACGTGAGTGTCGTGGAACACTCGGTTGGAACGAAGTTCCTTTCGCAGTATATTATTATTGATAAATGTATTATATTATTGATTAACAAATACAAATAAATGAATTACTAGCATCTATTAAAATGAAGCATCATTTAAAATAATATATCTTCCATGACAAGGTAAGAAAAATAGCTAGGGAGATGGATATTATGCCATCTCGCTCGCACTATAGAAAGGGGGTTGTGACGGAAAAATCTTACACTTTTTCTCGCCTAGCCCCCATCCGCCAAATTCGTACCGTGCGATAAGGAACATCGTTGCAATATATTAATTACATTATATAAATTAGCAAAATCTTAACGCCTTTTCTGTGTGGTCATTTGTTATTATGTAGTATCCGAATTTATATTATGTGAAATAATGATATAATACATCGCCTATAAGGTGTAGTGTAGGAGTAAGAATATTTTGGGCTAGCGGAAGAATTATTATAATAATATATAAAAACATAAATAGCTTTAATAAGAATAAGGATGTTCATACTTTAAATACTAGGAACAAACATAAGCTTGTAATGTCAGTTACTAAATTCCACAGAATCAGTAATTCATTTATGGGGCAAGTATACACTTTTACGACAAAATCCCAGAACATGTTCAAAGTTTGTCAATAAACAAGTTTAAAAGTTTTATTAAAGAAAAGCTGTACAAAAGGGTTATTATAATATCAAGGAATACATGAATGAAAATAAATGGGAATGGGAATAAGGTGATCGCCACCATGCTGGTTCTATGAAAATTCATTTAAAAATTGTATAAACAAAATTATTGTTAAGTGAAATATGTTTAAAAAAAAGTCCCGCTAGGTTTCTTGCTGGTTCTTCCCAGGACAGAGGTATTTTCCGAACCAGTGGTAATAAAAAATGACTTTCAATAAGTATTATGTAATAATCAATATTGAATTAAATATCATTCTATTCTATTCTATACTTAGAGAATATACATGTAAACCAAAAGTACCGTCCATAGTGACGTAGCAGGTGGATATACCAACGCGGCCTCCCGTACTAGTTGCGACACATTTCCACTCGCCCTCATCCGGCCACTCTGCGGAGGGCACTTCTAGTAAATATCCTCCAACACCATCCTCTATCACATGGTACCTGTAATTAAAGTTCGCATATAATATACTCTTATTAAATTATTGTATCTATCAGTAAATTTATACACTTAATTTTACATAATAAAAAGTCAGTAGGTACTATTTATTATAATATACACTTGACTTACCTTTCACTTGGTTCAATTTTGCCTTCTTTATTGTACCATACGACACTACGCGGCCATGGCGGCACCACGATGTGGCAACTCATTGTCAGAGGCTCGCAAATTTTCACAAATTGGTCCTGTAATTCTTTCGTGAATATCGGAGGCGGCTCTGGAGACACTCCCCTGTAGCACAACATGCGTACACTTTATGTGAATATTGTATGGCAAATAAAATCATCAATTAATGGTCATTTTAAATTAAATATATTGACACAGTTTTAATTTTTTATGTCACGTACAAACATACATACGAGTAAGTATAATGTAATTACACACGGCTTCACGTGCTTTCCGAGGCAAGCAGGTAAAACACCGCCAAATTCCTGACACCGTGCTGCTGCTGAAAATTTCTTGAAAGAAAAACCTAATAACTAATTTTAGCACGAACCGGGACTCGAACCCATGATGAACATGATCAACAGTCGCGCGAGGCAGACAACATTATGCAAAGTTAATATACCTACATAAGTCAAAAAAGTCGAAGGAAGCTTTGCATAAACAAGCATCTTTTAAATAAAGATATAATTTGTCCTTTTTTTTAAATTGTTTTTTTTATTTTATAAAATAGCTTTAAGATCTCTACCTACATCTACTCAAAATGTGACGCCAATTTTATAAAGCTTGTTCTTTGGTACAGTACAGCAAGTTTAAATTTATGTTATCGCTCATTTTGTAAAACGTATTAAATAGGTTCTAACATAATTAATAGGTCTGAAAGGAACGGAGCACATATTCCAACTGTGAATGCAAATATGCTGTGCTATGCCGCGTTACTAGTAAAAATTTTACCTGGCTCTTTTCACCCACTATTCAAAACACAGCAATATTATGTGTATCGAAATAAGAATTTGTGCTAGTAATACCCACATAAATATTAACTCACCCCGAGCTTGATCGTAGGGTTCCATCCTTGCTGCCACGACCAATAACGTGTACCTTAGAGGAGGAATAGGCTCTACCCATGCAATTGACGGCTTCACACGTGTAAGTGCCGAGCGACGTAGGATCTTCCGCATTAGCCGTCAAGGCGAACACGTCACCAGCTTTAATCTCGCGGCTATCCTGTAATTTTTGATAACTTGTTGTTAATTTAATGAAATAAAGAGCCGTGTAACTAGGGTTCACTTGTCGTGACTTTTACAGTACGCGAGCAGCCGGAGTTCGAAGTCCGCCGGCACCAATAAAAATCTTAATTGCAATTTTAAGTGCTAAGTTCTCGGCCACAAAGGAAAACATCGTGAGGAAACCTACAGGTCTGAGTAACAAAAATTTTCGAGGATAAGTGAAGTCCGCCAACACACACTGTAACTGCACGGCGGAATAATCACCCCACAACCCTCAGTTAAGAAAGCTGTTGCTGAACATAATTGCTGTCTCTCCCTTTCACCATGAGACAACCAGTCGCTCGGCCAGTCGCCACCTTTTTGTTGTCGACATACCACGCATTCGAATCAAACGGTTTGCTTACGATTTCCTTCGTTGTATAATTTCCATCAGTTTACAATGTGTGTGTATGTCTTCAACGCAAGAGTAAAGAGGCTTTGATTGAGCTAAGTTAGTGCGTTTTACCATCTTCAGCTGCATCACCACTTACGATCAGGTGGGATAGTGCCTCGTCAAACACTGGCTTAATAACAGTTTAAAAAACGAGGCTTAATAATAGTTAAAAAGTACGCCTCTGCTCAGTAGTGGGACGTATTACACTATAACTTTACTTTTTTATTTTTAAACTGCCGTGAGGTGGCGGATTAAAAATTCATCATTAACAGGCGGCTATGGAAAACGTAGCCCGTCGGTGTCATAAGCGGCAGTTTCAGAAAACGTAGCAAGATCTCATGACCTCCGAAAGAATATATATCCGGTATAATAACATATATAAAACACAGTTCGGCAACGGTAAATGGCGTCAGAAATACTATCATCATCATTACAGCCCTTCACAAGTCCACTGCTGAACATAGGCCTCCCCCAAGGGCATTCCTAGCTATTTAGTTCACTTCGCAATATAATAGTCGAGGGAAAAGTTCCTTCGTATTTTGTTCGTATATAATTGAAGAAAAATCTCTTTGGTTGTACTGTTTGTATCTTATCATCATCATTACAGCCCTTCACAAGTCCACTGCTGAACATAGGCCTCCCCCAAGGAATGCCACAAAACACGGTCCTGAGCCACCTGCATCCATCGACATCTTGCATATCTTACCAGGTCGTCACTCCATATAGTGGGGGCTCGCCCTACACTTCGCCTATCGGTACAAGGCTGCCACTCGAGAAACTACTTTCACCATCGGTTGTCGGTTCTTCGAGCTATATGGCCGGCCCATTGCCACTTCAGCTCACTAATCCGTTGGGCTATGTCGGTTACTCTGGTTCTACTGCGGATATCCTCATTTCTCATTTTATCACGCAGAGAAACACCGAGCTTAGCCCTCTCCATAGCTCGCTGAGCGACCTTGAGCGTCTTACGGCCAGCAGTACTGTTTGTATCAGGCTGGTTTTAATATCAATACATATGGGACATTAGGAAAAAGAAAACTAAAAATTAAAAAACATTTTCCCGCCATTTTTCAATTGTTTTTCTGTCCGCCAAAATGAGAATTTCTAACGAAGAAATTCGATAAATTCTGAAGTTTTATTACAAAAAATGGAAAAATGCGACTCAAGCCGCAATAAAAATTTGTGACGATTATAGACCTAATGCAGTGTCGGTAAGAGAAGCACAAAGTTGTAAGGTTGGTTCAAGCGTTTTCAGTCCGGGAATTTTGATGTCAAAGATGTAGCTCGCTCTGGTCGCCCTCATACGAATAAAGTCGATGCCATTTTTGAAAAAGTGTAGCAAGATCGGCATATTAGTAGTTACGAAATAGCCGAGGAATTGAGGATTGACCACAAAACAGTATTTTGTAATAAAACTTCAGAATGTATCGAATTTCTTCGTTAAATTCAGTCATTTTGGCGGACAGAAAAACAATTTAAAAGGCGGGAAAGTGTTTTTTAATTTATACTTTTCTTTTTCTTAATGTCCTATATGTAGGTATTGATATTAAAACCAGCCAGATACAAACAGTACAACCAAAGAGATTTTTCTTAAATTTTATACAAACAAAATACGAAGAAACCTTTTCCCCGACCTATTATATATATTTAATTCGATAACAAATATAAACTATAGAATAATAAATGTTGTACTTTATAAAGTGCGAAAATTTTATAGATTTGTTTGCTAAGTTTTGGCTGCGGCGCATAAGTACTCGTATTTGATCACATTACATTTAAAGCGTCTTCATAATGCAGAACTGAGAGTAAAATTGAAAAATCGTGTGGCAGTGGTGTGGTAATGATGCATGATGAACGTAGGATGATACTGCTGGAAGAACTAGTGTTTTGAAAAAACGGGCAACTAACAGAAGCGTGCAGAAGGCTGTATATTTACTTACTATGTGTCGTAAAATATACATATATCACCTTATATACTGATAAGGAATTTAAAAAAGATTTGGAATACCTTAAACCAACGCAGAACAGGCGTTGGAACCCCCACCACCTTGCATTCCAGTGATACTGTTCCTTGCTCTGTGAGTAATGCACGAAGCTCCTCGACAAACTCCGGACGCTTGTACGCTTTTGGTACTGGAAATATAAAAAACAGATTATCTACACCTTATTACATTGATATCGTATTCTGTTTTTACTATGGTATTATGAACTTCGTGTATAGTATTATTGTTTGAATAATTCATGCGTTCATCGGCGGCATCCAGCAACTCTATCGATATTGATAATTTTATTATCTATTTCTAATTTAAGATGTATTTAAATTACGTTTAGGATAAAATCGCAGACTAAATCAGGTAAGCAATTAAAAATAAAACAAGCCACAGTAACCTGCACTGCGACTATTCTTTCACATTTACATGCTTAAATAAAATTAAAATTAAGATCCTATACTCTGATTCTTGCCAGTTTTTGCGACGATTTTAATGAGTTTGTATACTTTTTTACTTCCTGTATTTTCATACGCATAAACATGTATCATATAAGCATCCTACTTAATATATTATACTAATGAAAGTCTGTCGTGTATATGTCAACTTCCTATCAACTTCTTCTTTTTCTGCTTTAATATGTATTAATTTATTATAGGTACTATTATGTCCATTTTTTGCAATAGTATACCGCGTACATTACTTATTTGTATACATGGTAAAGCCATGTTGTAGCTTGTAGCCATATTATGGTTGTAGCAAAAATGGATCCACTCGATCAGGGAAGGACCATGGTCTCACAGAATGCCATAAATAAAGAGAACTGGAAACCATTTGTACTGGAACCGAGGCCTTCCATCTTAGTCTTAGTCCTCGTGGGTAACAACACATCTGCATTTTGATTCTTAATCGAGCAAGATGTAGATGTCTGAGTGACAGTATCCATTTACTATCAGGTAGACTGTACCTATATTTGTCAACCTTACCAACCTTTGTTCAGAGCACGCCGACAAAGCAACCGGGTAGTGCCTATTATTTATTCTGTGGTAGTGTTGTTTATTCCGACCTGTGCACGCGTCACGTCGAGCAAACGCGAACCGCTCTTTAAAGTTGATTTCCTTTTTCAACCCACTTAAATGAAACAAACTGTGATGCTAGCCCAAGCTTCGCTCAGTACATCACTGAAAACAACATCCTAATTGATTCAGCCAATTTGCAGTAATAAATTACACAAACGCACAAACTCCGTCAAATGTCTGTTAACGATTTTAATAGTTATATTTTATATATTTTAATATTTAATAAGACACGCGCAAATCAGATACTAAAAATATAATAGAATGATTGAACCTTGGTAGCTTAAGGGGCTTATTCCTTTAAAAAAGCTAGCGTCAAAAATCGAAAAGTTGACAACCGATTAGGAAGAATGGTTCTCCGACAGAATAGAAAATAATAGAATAGAATCATTTTTATTCAATATATATTATAAGAATATTCATTGTAAGTCACTTAAGCTTTATCACTGGTTCGGAATAAACCTCTGTCCTGAGAAGAACCAGCAAAAAAACCGAGCGGGACTAGTAGTAATGGCAGCCTTCTATTTTAGTATATTATAATAATAATATATGGGCAGCCTTGTACCGGTAAGCTGAGTGGGGGCTCCTTCATTACGACCTTACCAGGTCAGACATGCAGAAAGTTGATGGATGCATTTGGCTCAGGGCGATGTTTTATGACATTCATTTGGGGAAGTCCACATTCAGCAGTGGATTTGCGATGAGCCCATCACTGGACCACTCTATTGATGTTGAAGTTGATATGTAAATGCTATCTAAAAATAAAATATGCGTAGTAATAGTAAAAAAAGTTACAGCCTGTTGGACACGGGCCGTTCATTGCCGAGAAGGTTATGGAATCATTAAGTCCGCCGCGTTGCTCCAGTGCCTGTCAGAGTCGACATGTCCTCGAAATACTTTATGTCTCAGATATACAGGTTTTCATTTACCGACGAGCACGTGATAAATCAGCTCATAAAATTGCAATTAACAATTGCATTGGTGCTGGTTTGGATAAAATCGAAAGATGAGGGCGGGGGCGGAAATCGTACCCCGGTTGTTTGCGCTACCGTGGCTCATACTAATAGACATAATTAAAAAAAGTACATAAATAATACTAAAAGGGATAAACAACAATAGGATAAAAACAAAATTATAATAGTAAATTCTCACCAAGAACATTGAGGTGAGCGGAGCAACTGGCCCTACCACCGGCGTTCTCAGCGGTGCAAGTCCATCGTCCTGCATCGTCCACACTCACAGTTGCAATGTCTGCACACCAGAAATTTCCATCCCTTACTAACGCCACTCGCTCGGCCTCCATTAGCCGACGCTCATTGCGATACCACGTCACCTGTAAATAGATTGATTAATAAATACAAATAATATTTTCCGATTTTGTTGGCTGATGATTCTTGATATGTTACTAAAGAAAGATATCAATCTTTCTTGATAACTTTAAAATGGTTCCGCTTACCCGTCTCTAGGAAGAAATTACGGGTTATATAGGTCTCACACCAATTCTATGGTGTTAAGCCTTCGACGCATTTCGGCAGAGACACGGGACAGCTTTCGCAAACATCCGCAGCCCCACCAGTGACAGCCGCCCTTTTACGGCCCCACGTCGGGGTAGGAAAACTCCATCTATTCCTTCTCAAATGTATGCTGAACTACCTCCGATATTATCCTATCAGCGTTACATTGAATACGATTAGGTTAGGACGAATTGATAACTCTGTGTTTCCGCGAGCACCTACGGCGCTTAAATAGTCCCTTTATTGGTTGATAGCTTCTGGTTATATAGCATGCAGTCAAACATTCGGGGATATTGGAGCATTACTGCTATGAACTATGCTCCAGTATTTTAATAATAGTGCCCTTAAACAGGATATCTATATAAATAAAATGATAGAGGTTTGCAGTTGTGCGCGCATCACGGAAAAACTACTGGATAGATTTCAATTAGGTTTTCTAAGTTTTAATTCTTAGACACTTGGCCCTTATCTAAAAAGAAATATTGTGATATCTTCATTTAATATAAAGTTATTACATTTTTAAGAAACAACGACTTTTATAAGCACTACGTGTTCAGTGATGTGTGTAAGCAACGCGGACGAAGTCACGGGTATCAGCTAGTATATAATAAAAACTCTTGTAATATATTTCTCTGAACTATGGAATTTTACGCCATTAGTTATACGATGTTCAAAATGTTTAAATGACGCCATTGAAGTCGAAACGCGATTTTTCTAAGAATCTATGTATAAAACACCCATCACCCACTTCAAGTTAGAAAAATACATAGCCATTAGCATCTGAACACAATTAGTATTTTCTAAATACACGCACATTAGAGAAAGTCGTTAGTTTTCAAAAAAATAAAGCGAAATAGCAATCAGACGTTAGGAAAATTGTTCAAAAATAAAACACGAGCATTTTAATTGTCTTCCTTTTTATAATCAGTTAAATATGCCTACTTTGAAATGGCGTTGTATGCTTCATGTTTTTAGGAGTTAGACTACGTTATCAAAGAGTAAAGTGAGGGGTAAAAGTGCTAACCACAGAAAGCTCTTGTATAATTCACGAGTGTGTGGGCAAACACAAGTTCGGTCTCCATACCCTCTCTGATAGTTCGATGGGATGGCAATCCGACACGACCGGAGAGAGATGAAGCGCAGAACCAACAGTTTTACGTGCTTTTCGAGGCTCGGTATTGCTACTGAGAATTTCTTGACAGAAAAATCCAATAACTGATTATGAATGTCTTAAAGAATAAGCCAGTCATATATCTTAAAGAACCGATTGTGGAAAAAGATCTTGTACTAGCAAGCACAGTGCAGGTTGACCTCGGAATAACCTAAATATAAATAATAACCTAGGTGACAGCTTGACCTCGACGGGTGTAGGAGTTCCGAGCGCTACTTTGTGGCAACATACCGTTACTAATATTGTTCAGCTCAACCCTAAACCTCCTTACGAAGCCCAGTAATGAATGGCCTTAACGAAGATCATAATTTCATAAATATATGCATAGTTCTAAATATATCACAATCTTTAGAGCATTGGCGCCAGATAAATGTAGTACAATGAATGTATCTATTATGTGTTTTTTTTAATAATAGTGCACACACATCATAAATTTAAGCGTTAACTTGTGTACACACACACACACACACGTTGAAATGTTGACAATTTAAACACGACTGAGCATGTGAGTAGTTCACTAAAACACATTATAAATACGACAACAGATTTGATGTTTGAAAATAGAAAAATTATGTCATTGAAAACGATGTACGCATTCCTGAGATGTTCAAGGTACCAGTTTTTCAATAGGAATGAGATAGTGAATAAAATTAGAAAAATTAATTTTTTAATGAAATTTAAAATTATATTATTTTATTATCTTATCTATACATATAATAAATCTGTAGAAAAGTCGTGTCTGTAATTCTAATATACTCTTAAAACAAGTCAAGGGGACTAAAATAAAGGGTACTGAAGCTAAATTAGTGGTTTTTAGAATTTTTGTCTGTCTGTCTGTATGTGTATTACTGATTCACGCAAACACTACTAAACCGATTTCCATTAAATTTTATATGTAGGTAGTTAGTAACCCGGGGCAACCTATAGGCTACTTTTTATCCGATTACGGAACTTAAAAAGAAGGTGAAGTATTATTCTTCCTTTAGATGTTAATTTTCTATTATGTATGATTATGTTAGTTAATAGGCGGGATGACGGGTGTTTTTTCAAATAAATATCATATTTGTAAATAAAGTTTAAAATTAGTTTTAACCTTTGCATAACAATTTTAAACTTCCCTGACGATATTCGTTTTAATTATCAAAACAGCGCCATCTATCATCAAATGAAAAAAGCCTATATTTTGCCTTTAGTAACTAATAAATTACATAATATAAATAATTTAAATTTATATGTATAAATAAATACATTTATAAAATTATTTAAAAATCCTAACGTTGAATTTAATCGTTATTTCATTTTAAAAGTGTAATAATTAAAATTTAAAAAATAATAGATAATACATATATGTGACATCATATACACATACACAATATATGTGACATCTACCAAACGTATGAAAATTGATATTTTTTGAACTAAAAAACATATCAATTTTCATACGTTTGACACTATATCTGTATGTAAACTGATTAAAACTGGTCTGCCTGCAATTATTGCAAAATTCTCATTAAATCACTATTTCGTGAAATGGTGTCATTTCATGATATTTATCACTGTTTGTTGACCATGTCATGATATAGCTTAGCCAAATCAATGAATAGAGATCGTTTAACGATATTAATAACTAAACACAACATTGCTATTTCATGATAATATGGTCATATCGTCAAATAGTTTTCACCGCTAGCGGCGCTGATAGCGTGTTTTTTAAGATGATAATTTGTAAAAATTCAAAGAAATAAGGTGTAATTTATTCATTTAGTCATTTGGGCTTATTTTTGTATGATAACAAAAAATTGGACAAAAATTAATTATTTTAATTCTTAACAGAAACAGATTTTTTACAGAATGAACATAACTTTATTCCTTTTTTTATATAATAAATAAATGTTCTCGGTATAGCTGATATTTCTAGATAGTATAGTTTTGACTTTCATAGTATTAATATAATATAGCACCCTCTACTTTCTGCTAAATAAACTAATGATAAGTAACTGATAAAATCAAATTTTAGAATGCTACTGAATACTTATTCGTGCAGCATCAAAAATTGTCACACTTCAAAATATCTAGACCGGTGGCCATTATCGGGATGATTTACCACAATTACCACGTTTGGCAAAATGGCTAACAACACTGTTATACACAACACGTATGTTTTGTGTGCACAGTATCCAGTACTGCGTACACAAAACTGAGATTAGGAGAGAAGCTCTTTAGTTGAATATATTGGGTGTCTGTCGGCATAGGTTTCATTTTACCAACTTCATATGTTACGTTATCTGATGTAAATAATTGGAAATTAAGTGCACTGTGTCATATTATCTCTGTTTGATGGAATAGTTCGTGGCATCGTTGGGTTTCTAATTATTAGATAGATATGGTCAACAATCGTACAAAAGCTTTGTTTCAGTTTTTATGAATTTTATTTAAACAAATACGAGAGCCGTGTAGCTCGCCGTGAGATTTCATCACGGCAAAGGAGCAAAACGTGTACGAGTCCTTTGAGGACAAATGAATCTGTTATGGGAAATTTTACGTGCTGACTTACCACGTATCCGGTGAAGTGGTGAAGAATAACTTCGTGGGCAAACCTAAATGTCTGAGTAGTAGTTGAAGGATTGCGGCATACTCTTTTCTGCCCACAAACACTATAGGTAATGAGGAGCCCTGTGCACAGTAGTGAGACGTATGTAAGCTGCTACTTTAGTTTTTATTCCTTTAATGAGACTTATAAATCAGTTGGTCATTTAAGATTTTTGTATTTTTGAGTTTTCATATTATCAGACAAATCAAGATTTTTGTAACAGTCCTGGTTTCATAGATCACATGAGATATTATGTAAGTGAACAGGCTGTTGCGAAAAAATACTTTAAATATCAAAGATAGCAGATTTTACTTAAACAAAGGTTCATTTTATTTTACTTGTCAAAGGCGGTAATCAAACTGATCCGAACGTAAATTTCATAGTACATAAGCATTATTATATATTTTTACATATATGTTCATTGCAATTTGAAGAGTCGATTTACCACGTTCTCGGCGGTGAGAGAAAACCTGCATATCTGAGAAGTTTCCCAGTTGAGGTGATCGCACGTTAGGTTCAAAGGTTCCAAAGGCTCTGTGGCCTGTGCCCAGTAGTGACATGTATGTAGGCTGCTACTTTTTTTAGTTTTAATGGGGCAATTATGCTGTTTTTATTTCATTCATATTTTCGGAGATGTTACATTTTTGTTTTCACACTACCGTAAAAATTAACGGTAGCAAAGATTCGAAAGAATAGAACTTATCATCGCTAGAATTACAGCCTATCAAAAGTCCACTGAACTGAACATAGGTCTCCCCCATAAATTGTCAAATAGGCTGGATATTTGCTACAGTTGCCACGCTTGGTAGGCGGGTTGGTAATCGCAGCCTTTATTATTTCAAACTGTTGTCAGGAAGATGATGTTGCCCATCTCCTGTTTGTTTCCTCTATCGCCTCTTAGGACACACACGGAATGATATGATACGGATTCTCTTTCGCCGCCAACAACAAGGCGAACATTTATCTGCCACGTTCACTGTGAATAGAACTTCATTTGCAATAAAAGTAATCTTAAGGATTTTATCGTGTTTAATTTTAACTTTTTTAATTCCTGACGTTTCGGGCACTATAAAGAACCCATGGTGACGGAGGAGGGGTGTGGGGGGGCTGAGTTGTTTAACGTCCTGATGTCATAGTTTACGACGACTACAATCAACTTTTAACTAATAATGTTTGGTTCGATCTACGCAGGACGAGCTTACAGTATCTTGAAGTCTTGCAGTAGTATGCATGGGTTTGAAGTTAGGATGTTTTTAATTTCAATAGCCTCGGGAATCATCCTTCAAAAACTTATTTATTTACGTGTTCCTATAGGATATTATATATATTCAATCATCTAGGTCCAATAGTCTTTGGGAATTCTAAAAACTACTTTGACAAACTGACATAGATACACAGACACCGAAGTGACTCTAAAAGTGATCGAATTTTGTTAATTTTGGCACGGAATAGCATTTAATGATGTTTCTAAAAGCTAGTTGCTATAAAAATTAAGTATTAATTTATCACGTGCTCATCGGTGAAGCAAAAAATCAATAGCTTTTCTAGTATCATACATCCTCCAGACATCCTTTAGACGTTTTTCGGTCACGGCGGCCTGTCTCAATTGTGTCTAGCCATCTGCGCAGAACAAGATTATAGTGCCCGAGTGCTGCGTCACAAACATAGGTGTACACTCTATTCCCTCATTCTCATAGTCCGATGAGATGGTAAGCCGACACGACCGGAGACAGACCAGGCGCAGGATCAACAGCTTTACGTGCTTTCCGAGGCACGGGGGTGAGACACCGCCAACTTCCTCACTCCGGGCTGCTTTTTTTTGATTGCTGATTTTGGCCCGACCCGGGATTCAAACCAGGGACTTCATGATCAGCAATCGCCTTTAAGACCACTAGACCAACGAGGCAATCAAGACAGTATCATACGTAACCAATGTGTAGATAAACCCGTCCTATTCGTGAGGGTACATCTAGATATCGTGAAATAATTGTACTCATGTAATCCTTTCCACGAAATAAACCAGAGAATTGGCCCACAAAAAAATTATTGAATGGGGAAACTTACATGGCAATACGTTTAGTGCGGGTGGCCATCAGGTAACAATACCGCCATACGTGCAATGACTCAGAACAATTACTAAACCATAGAAGTAAGGCAAAAATAAAAATTCCGTTCGATAATATGGCATTAAAAAGACGCGAGCGTAAGAAAAATGATTCATACTTAATAAATAAATAGCAGTTTAATGGCGCTGTGTTTCGTATGGTGAGGTAGAGAACCAGAGACCCTTGTCACTGGAAACGAGGCATTCCATCTTAGACCTCATGGTTGACAACGCATCTGCATTGTGATTCTTTATTGAGGATAGATGTAGATATCTATAGACCAGAGCATCTACTTACCATCAGGTAGACTTTGTGTTCGATTGTATAAAAAAAAATTGATGTGTCACAAGATGAACTGTTATTTGGTTCTAACCCGACCATATTCGGTAGTACTTAACTTCAAAGGCTGACAGTTCGTTCATTGGGCTCCTTAACGTGTTCGCGTGTTCATTATTTATAAATTTGTCATAAACTCCTATGGTTGTTATATTTTAATAATATTTCTATGGTTCTATTGCATTATTTTTTGGATTACTACAAATAGCGAGTGTGTGGTCTCTGTGGTACAATTTCGTATGTAACCGGGGGCTGCACAAGTCCTATTCATCACGAAAACAAAATAATCAAGATCTATTGCCTTTCCACCGGTAACTTGTTATATTATGTGTTAAATCAATTAACACATAATATGGCAACAAGTTACCGGTGGAAAGGCAATAGGTTTAAATGTGAGCTGATAACCATGTTTCATGTGATGACCATGTTTCCCAGTACCGTTCTAAGCTTAAATGGCTTTCTATTCGTCAAAGGCGTAGCTCCCGAATTTTACAAGTACTATATTCAATTTTAAATGACCCAAATTCTCCTTCTTATCTTAAGGATAACTTTCAGTATCAGTATTCTACTCATTATAGAGTTCCCCGTTCCCAAAATAGTCTTAAAATTCGTATTCCACCACATAAGAGTGGTTTATTTAATTCCTCTTTTACTGTGCAGTCCATACTGCTCTGGAATGTCCTGCCTGTTGATGTCAAGAAAATCAGTAACAAACATTATTTTAAGAGACTAGTTCGAGAATTCTTTAACAAGAATAATACCACCTGATTTATCCGTTTTTTGTTTTTCTCTCTCTTTCGCTTTGTAAGTGATATTTTGTATAATATGTATTTTAAAATGTATCATGTTATTTTATTTTTGTATTCTATTATTTTATATTTATTTTACGATTTTGTATATATAAGTGTCTGTTTATATATTTACTATTCATTCTTTCTTTATTATAAAGTAGATATTAAGTTTGTATATTTTAAAAATATTTTATTTATTTGCATTTTGTTGTAAGATATAATCTTTATTACTTATTTACTAATTTATGAAGTGGTTGTTACACCTGCCACAGCTTTTCAAATCATCCAGGGTTGACTGATAGAGAATGCCATAAGGCATTAAGTCCGCCCTTTCTATCCCTTATTATAAGGTAGATGTAAAATAAGATTATATAAATAAATAAATAAAATAACCTAATATAATTAGAAATCAAATTTTATTGAAACATTATATAGCGAAAACCGGTGGTTATGTTTATTTTAATAGAGAATTTAGCGATAATGTTGTCGATACCCTTATTTTGCAAATTTCCTAAAGACAGTAAAGAAAATGAGTGGCTAAATCGTATTGGTCTACAAAATTGGACTCCAAGGGTGTAGTCATATTTGTTCTAAGCATTTTATTTTGATTTCATTTGTATTTAGGGAAAATATGAAATGGGAAAGATTTAGAAAAGATGCAGTTCCTACATTATTTAAATATGAACCGATAAGATTAACGTTTGCAATTAATGCGTAGATACTGTTTATTGCAATGAAAAATCCTAATTTAAACCGTTCACATTAAAACTGGATTTAATAAACATTACGGGAAGTACCTATGGAAGTCTGCGAAGAAATGCATAGCACAGTTTTACGGATTCAAGGAACTGCTTAGCAAAATATAGAAAGATATAACATTTATATACATTTTATACGGTGATATGTATATTAGTTCAGATGATGTTGCCTGTCCCTCTGACTCTCAGTAGGGAATATAGCTGTTAAAAAGTTTATGTATATACCTGAAGGCGTAGGCAGAGGTGAATTATATCCACATTTCGCTAACTACATATGTTTAAGGTCTCAAGTAAGAGAGGGCGAGTATATTGTCTTCTACTCGACATATTTCCGGTTACTGAGAATTACCTGAGAGATATTAATGCAAAAAGA
The DNA here is from genome assembly GCA_029286625.1 of Parnassius orleans. Taxonomy (NCBI): domain Eukaryota; kingdom Metazoa; phylum Arthropoda; class Insecta; order Lepidoptera; family Papilionidae; genus Parnassius; species Parnassius orleans. The sequence continues at coordinate 3,210,817 of JAGSMP010000167.1, forward strand.
TATCCAAACGCCGTCTTCGCAACAATAACTTTCTAACTAAGCGAGTATACTGGCTAGAGATCATTTAAAAAATAATATGTAATAAAAAGTAATTTTGAAATAAATTTAATTTACTTCGAAAGCAGTAGCAGTATCTGTGGTGTTTTATTTGAAGATTAACCAATTTCGTATAAATGTATGATAGCTCCGTCAGCCTCTTTCTTTGTATAAATACTAGTATAATAAAATATCTCTATTTTAAGATAAATATGATTGTAATTCAGCGAACATTTCTTAGCCGTCCTGAAGATAGCTGTTTGAATGCGCAATGAATTGTTCAGGTTATATTTTATAGTCTATTGCGCAGCCGAACGGCCAACTTCGGCTCAACCAAGAAATTTCAGCTAAACTGTTATTAAGAGTAGTTCCTCTGTTACACTTATCCCTACTAGTTGTCCCTACTGGAAGAGCTAAGCATAATTTACTAAATATTTATTATTTAAAAACCGAATGTTTCCCACATTTTTATTAGCTTTTTGAAGTTATACTTCTTTTGGGGCGTTTGGGAAAAATTATGAGAGTGAATTGTTTACGATGCGCGCGCACACCGACAGCTAAAAACGACACCATGAAGTTGTTACGATGCGCGCGCACACTGACACCTCAAAGCGACAACTTCATTGGGTAACTGTCTCTCAAGTTTTCGTGGGAACTGATAACTATATTTAAGGTAGTTATTTTTAGTTATTTTTATTTTGTTACGCTAAAGAAGTATAACTTCCTACGTGCGTACATAAGTACACATTTTTTTAATCAACTGAATATAATTGTATAATTAATGATAGTCAATACGACATAAAAACTGTACAACATACACGCTTAGAGTAAATCGTCTAGATTTCGGTATAATACAAAGTATTTTATGCTAAGCTGAGAACCAAAGAAGCTGTTTATGATCTGGCAACTGACCAACGTGTGTAATTACGTTGCTGCTCCCTATTGCAAATTTATACTGGTACCGACGTATTCAAAATGGACATAGTCCCGAAATCAATGAGGAATAAGAAATCTCTTTCATTTTAAAATAAGTCATCATTTCAAAATCCTTTTTTTAAAGTTAAGTGAGAAAAAGAACTACGTTGCTTTTACAATAATAATTGATATCGATATTAAAGACGACAGCTACTACACTAGCTCAAAGGAAACGTCGAAAATGCTTGTGACAACCTTCGAAATTACAAAAAAGAAGTGACGTATTTATCTCTTTTCAATACACTGCAGTATCAGCTAATAGTATAATTATAACAACCTAAGTACATATAGAGGTCAGTGAGTATAAGCCAAAGCATTCTGTTGCAGTTTTAAAATAGTTTCTATGCTTTAGTTATTGTTCTAAGTTCAAAGATACCTAGTTCGTAGTGTTGTCTAGATATTAAAAAATTGAGAAAATTTAAGCAAATTCTAGTAACAACATTTATTTGAAATAACGATAACATTTATATTTATTAATAATTATAATGTTATAATTTTATTTGGCCATGCCATTACGGTATTAACGTACCCCTTTCGGAACGGACAGAGTTTTCTTTGCATAATATGCAATCCACATTCAATTCCTGTCGGCACCAATGAAGTTGTTACATGCAATTTTTAGTGCTAATTTACTTCGTGCTTGGTGTTGAAGGAAAACATCGTAAAGAAACCTGCACATCTGAGGAATTAAATAATTCGAGTACATACAATTTCCAACAATATGCACAAACACCATAATTTGAATTTATACGATTGCAAATAACAAATACAAATTTACGAATGTCCCAATTTCATATTTCCCTCCAATTTTTACGAGGTAAAGTGAAATATCTTATTTAATTCAGAAATGATTTTTACGATTTTAAACGTCACCTTAAATAAGACGAATCGTTTGATAAGACTTTCAATAATAGACAAAGGTAACCTTAGACCATTTAAATGGTCTAAGGTTACGACACATGAAACTTTGTATCATAAAAACTTTAATCATTATTTTTTTTAGTTTTGCAATGCTTTCTGAGTAGCCCACATATAACGATATATTAGAAATAATCTGATTTTAAGTACCGACATGAATTTTATTTCTGTGATATTCTATATCAAGCTCAGAATTAGATACTTCTATATCACGGACCATTTTATCACGTCTGACATTTATGAAACAACTCTTACATATTGCAGTCAGAAATATAATTAATCCGTCAACAGAGTACTTGCAAGTCGGCCAAAGCGCAGTGAGTATCCTACAAACTACATCCCACTTGGGGAATTCGTAGGTAAAAGTTCTAACCTTGCACTCAGTAGAACTGACGATTTCAACCAGGAAACGTGTCCGAGTGCCAACTTTGACAGTGAGGTCCTGTAAGCGCCGCAGAAACGTCGGTGGATCATCGCCACTTGGCGTCTCCTCCGCAGACACTTCCAGTCGCAAGCGGCGTGAGTCCTTCCCGGCAGCATTGCTGGCCTAATAAAGAGAAACAAAAGTTCATTTATATTAAAAGAATGTAAAGACAATAGAAGCTAGAAAACCGTTCTTCATTGGTTGTTTATTAATCGAATGGAACAATTTTTTTTTAATTTACCGGTTAAAGTTACTATGAAGCTATTACTCAACAATACAAATACAAAAACTCTTCTAACACAATAGATATTTATAGTAGAAATATTATTTAATACAGAATTGTAGACTGCGAATGTTAATATTATGTGTTATATTGTTGTATTTCAATTTATGTATTATGTAGCAATGTATATACGTAGTATGTACATATTATTATGTTTCAAGACACTCACTTGCAGCGTGTAAACGCCGCTGTCACCAGTCTGAGCAGCGGAGACGGTCAAGCGGATGCCGCCCGCGTCCTCTGACGTAGTGAAGCGGTCATCCAAGGACGCTCCCGCACGACTCCTGTATAGTTACATAGGCCTGTTTAGCACGACCATTATACAAGTAACAATGGTTAGATTAAAGATGGATAAATGAATAGTATAACAATAATATTGACGTCTCAGTGCCATAGTCGCTTAGAATTGAGTTACGGAGCTTGGGCTGCGGGTTCTAATCACGCACAGACAACGTATTTTGTATGGTCTACAAATGATTGTTCCGAGTCTGGATGCTTGTGCTTCTGCAATTTATAAATGTAAACTGCCTCCACGATACGGCAGAAAAACCTAGTCTAGTTATAGGTATAGGTAGGTAACGTTTTATAAAAAAATGTAGGTAGCCTGTAAATACAAAATTGACTAGAACAACGTTAAGAATGTGATGTTAACGTGTCATAATACAACAAAATGCTTACAAATAGATTAGTTATTGGCATCGTACAATTTGCATCCCATTACGATATTATTTATATTCACACTATAGACTTCCTACTTCTTTTTAGTATTTGTACTTACGTATAATATTTTCAGATTCTATAACTTCTTGATCAACCCGTAAAGTCCACTACTGGGCATGAGTTTCCTCCGTTGTAGGGAAAATTTACCATAATTGCCAGAATTGAGAGGCAAATTAGCGATCGCAATACTACACATTTCTCAATTTTGAAACTTCTCCCCGTGACCGTTCTGGCACAGATTAAAGGTCTGGGTATTTTGTGTTTGCGTAAACGAAATATTTACGCTGCGAACTATCGAAGTCTAAGAAATCTTTCTGCCAATTTTACAATTGTCTCTCATGACACACTCGGATAGAAATGAGACGGTGGATTCGCTCACGTCGCCATCGCACGGAATTTTCAGATATCTAATCTTTTGGAATTTATTTACATTAAATGGTAACAGTTAATCTTATCAGAGTTTAGTTTAATAAAAAAAGAATAGCCCAATATTATTATTTCAGGTATCGTTGTAAAATTTAAGAAGATTTTAAGTATTACCACTCCGCTCCTAACAGACAGTCGATGGCAACAGTATGGAATAGGTACCTGCTATACTGACGACACGATATAGGGGATAGGTTCACTTATTTCATGACAGGTGTGCAAAGGTATACAGTAATTACATTTATTCTACACACACTCCAAATCCAGTTGAAAGCAGCTTCGCCAAAATAATTAATATAGAGAAGAACTGTTAAAAAAAACTAACAATAAGTTACTTTATTTACCTGTCTACTCGTACATTAAGAAAATATAATAAAATTGTACTCTACCTGAAACCACAACGTTTTTACGGTTACATAACAGAAATTCTTAAAGCAATACTATTCTTAATCGTTCCACTTTTAATCAAACATACGGACTAAATATAAAATTTTCATAGTGAATAGATAAAGTTAAACAAAAGAGACATTTGATGAAGTCATTCACGCTATAAGAAACAAGGAAGGCGTGATTCTTTACCATAAATAAACTGAGCGCTACGAATTTATTTTGGGTCACTTTATACCAGGTTGGATGGAATGCATGCTTTGTGCGTAGTTACGAAAATAATTAATGTTGTTTACTAACTGATGAAATGAGTATAATAAATATCATATAAATTAATTAAAATGAATAACAAGAATAATATCACTAAACAACAATTGAAGAATTTATGATGTTTAAAGGCGTCGTCGTCAGCGTTGAATATGGACAACAATGCAAGAAAGTCATTTAGGTGAATGTTTTAAATAGGTATTAGGTACTCCTTTATATTTTTTAATGTATAAACTTACGTTTTATGAGATACAGCATGCAAATTTTGAAAAGTTTGCATGCTGTATCTCATGGCTAAATAGGTCTTTAAGCAACTTATTTTTACTGTTAAAATTTAATGCTTACCCTATTTATGGCAAATGAAGGAATTTAAATTTGTTGACAACCTTAAGTATAACTTGAAACGCAAAACAAGAAGGTATCATGGTATCAACAAATACAGGCTAGAATACAAGAAGACAATGGTTTCAGAAAGTATACAGTTTCAATGAGGTCACTACCTTGTACTGTTTGTACTGGAGAAACAAAGGCGTCATTGCATGAAGTTGTGCAAACTATTTGTTCTTGAGTAATAACTTAAAGTTAAGTAACATTTCTATATGTTTATTGGGCTATGTAAAGTTTTTGTTTGTTGATAGATTTATTCATTCATTCATTCATTATAGCCTATCAAGGGTCTACTGTTAAGCATAGGCCTCCCTCGTAGATTTTCTTATAGAGGGAATTTCGCCATGGTTGCCACGATTGGCAGGCGGGTTGGTAACCACAGTTCTCTATTATTTTCAATTGTTATCAGTAAGGTGCTGCTGTCCATATCCTCTTTCAGTATACACATAAATATTACATAAAATAGCCCTTATCTTGTGCATAATATAGTTAACCTTTATGAGCCTACACTCTTTTTTATTCTCTTGGCAAAGATATCGTAATTCCATATAATGTACATATATTAGGCACACTTGTCACATGTAGATACAACGTGTCACATGTGAGTTGTTTATCATATAGGTAGGCACGCGTATTCTGAACACTGTAAATCTAAGAATAGTATTTAAAAATACCGACGCCTTCAACTGATATATCATAATCGGGTGAGGGCGTCTCCATCATTACAAAAAACAAATAACATAGGCATAACTAATAATGTACTCATCCTTATAAGCCTGTAGAAGTTCACAGTTGGGCAAGTACCTTGACCAAAGTTGATAAAATATATTATGTAATGCACTCTCCGAAGCAACAAAACTTCCTAACTTTTGGCCTACGTAAATCCGTCAGCCTACGTGAGACAGATCAATCAGTTCAAGCGGCAGGTTACGCAAAGTTTTATAGTTACTCTAAATAACCGCGTTGCAAGTCTCTGTGATGAATGAAATCGGTTGGCATTTTGGTAAGGTGAGCTAGTAAATCTGAATTCATTTTGTACTTGATTTGTTACATCATATGTAATAAACCAGTCAACCTTTAAATAAACCAAATAAAAGTAAATTAGAAAATTAAAATAGGCAAAGAAATATACAATGGACAGAGAAAGTTAACTCCAAATACCACTAGCTTGTTTTCTCTGCTAAGCTCATAAATCAGACGGAAGAGGAGTTATGTATGCAGGGCTGCATGCATTTGTTCTGGTCTAAATATAAAATAGCCAAATAATAAAACTTCAACATCATGGAAACATGATGGGAACTACTTACTTCGACTGATAATGTCAACTTAAACGTTATTGTTATGCAGTTTTTTTTTAAATGTTATTGCTTATGAAGGCTTTTTTAGAGATTCACTAAGCAGTCAAATATACGTCACTGGATAAAAATTAAGTGTTGATTACAAAAAATTAAGATAAATTCAAATATGCCATCCCTATTCCCTACGTCCTAGTTCTGGTTATTTATTCCTGGTGAGTCGCACACATGTGCAACAACAACAATACAGCTGATTTATGTGTCGGTTGAGTTGCGCGTTAAAACTGGTTCATGTATCAAATTGCCTGTTGAAAAAAAATTGACAGTTGAAAAAATTGTCATAATTTTTCAACTGTCAAAAGCTACGTATATGTAACTTATTTTATTTTGTTATTTAGAGGCCAATACTGGCTTACAAATTTCAACAAAAAGATCAGTAAATATATAAGACAGTTATTGTAATAATTATTTTTTGATTTCAGACATAATACTCATTTATAAAGGAAAATATTTCTGCTGCGTCGTTGTCAACTGTCAAAGCATAACAACTACATTTATCAATATGGAATAAATCCAGGGAAGTAATGTGATGATATTTCATTTATAGAGCAAAGTGCTTTTATTTAGGCCGTAAATTATTGTGTTTCAGGGAAAGATGCGGGGTACAGCACATTTCAAGTCAATATGAAGCTATGTAATATAAAGACTTTTGAGTGCTGTAGAGATCTGTTTGGATTTTTTAATGAATATTTCCGCTCCGCTACATTCACAGCCGGATTTCCTACAGTGTCAAAATTGTACCGACGGTAAGCTGTTTAAAGATAAAAGGGGATTAAATATACATATCCAACGATGCCATAGTAAAAGTATTTCGGCTTCACAACCTACCGTAGAAATTCATAACTCTATTAGTAATTCCTCTAATGACACAAATTTTTCCCCATTTTCGGAGCAAATTTACAATTATCATCGTAATGTACCAGTGGTTAAAAGAATTCCTAGAGGTGCGAGGATGCAGCTTGCTAAAGCATTGTCATGCACTATTCAAAATTGTTTCACTAACAGTGAAAAGAGTTGGCAAAAATTATTTACTTTCGCGTATTCCCATTTTCATTTTGATAAAACAATAAATAAATCAAATACGTCTCAACTAAAATACTCATTTATCTCGACCACGTCCTAAATTTGATTTAGAAAAAGTAGTTGAGTCGAAAGTAATGGATGGCGACTTAAAAATGCATGCCGTATTTTATTCTCAGACGACATCCTGGCTCCTCGTAATGTCGAAACTCATGAAAGCCTTCGTCAGAAGCATCCTTCGGTCAATCCTTCTCAGGGTTTACCGCTGCCTCCCAAGACTTCTATGCAACCTTTACAAATTTCTGAAAAAGACACTTTAGAAGCAATTATGTCATTTCCGAATGGCTCTGCTGGCGGCATTGACGGAATTACGCCTCAATATCTTAAAGATCTTGTAAGCGCTTCTGCCGGTGACGCCGGCGGAGTACTTCTTAATGACATTACAAAATTATGTAACTTTATGCTTTCTGGTAATGTTAATCCAAATTTCATTCCCTTCTTATATGGGGCAAGATTATGTGCCTTCAAAAAAAGGATAACGGTATCCGTCCTATTGCCGTTGGGTCCACATTTCGACGCTTAACTTCAAAGTTAGCTTGCAGGCACATAATCTCTAACCTTAAGAAAAAATTTCAGCCTACTCAACTAGGCTTTGGCATTAGAGGTGGCTGTGAGGCGGCGGTACATTCAGTGCGTACATTTTTAACAAACTCTGATGCAGATGTTCTTGTGAAGGTTGACCTAAGGAATGCTTTTAACTCTATCGATAGGGTAACCCTACTGAAAGAAGTGGCTAACAATACCCCCGAAATTTATCACTACGTTTGGCAATGTTACAGTCAAAATACTAACTTGTTTTACGAAAACCATGTTATCAATTCTGCAGTCGGTGTTCAGCAGGGTGACCCACTAGGTCCAGCACTTTTCAGTTTGGGAATTCAATCCATTATTTCAAATTTGAAATCCAAGCTGAATGTCTGGTACCTGGACGACGGTACACTGTGAGGTAGAGCAGATGACGTCCTCAGTGATCTTACTCATATTTTTCGAAATTTTAAAAATATTGGTCTTGAACCAAATAGCAATAAACGTGATTTTTTTTTCAAAACTTTATCTACTTCTCACAGAGACACAAATTCAAAATTTCAATCATATTTCTCCAGGAATAAAAACTGTCCACTACGGAATCACTATACCTGCTAGGTGCCCCGTTGTTTTTCGATAGTACATATTAAACCTGTTTTAAAAACAAAATTTGATCAGTTTTTAAACCACGTTGATAAATTGTATAAATTAAGCCCCCACATTGCGCTTACTATTTTAAAATATTGTCTCCTTGTACCTAGATTTACATACTTACTCCGCTCGAGTCCAGTCTGGAAATGTTCGGATATTTTAAAAGATATTGATAATAATCTTAAAATAGCTATAGAAAAAATTCTAAATTTAACTTTAAAAACAACAGCCTGGACTCAAGCTACTTTACCTATAAAATTTGGTGGTATTGGTGTGAGAAATCTTTCTAGCGTTGCATTGCCTGCTTTCCTTGCTTTCCTGCATAGTGGCAGTAATTTATGTAACATAATTTTAAATAATAAAGTAGACCTGTGCTTTGCTACGGAGGCAGGGCAGACATGGCAAACACTCTGTTCCGGCGAAAATATTCCACTGGAAGTTAACCAACAAAAACAGTGGGATAATCCGTTGGAACAGAGGATGCAGAAAGATTTGTTTCATAATTTCCATAGTGACCAAGATAAGGCACGCCTTCTAGCTGTTTCGACTAAGGAATCTAGTCACTGGTTACACGCTTTACCATCAAGTAATCTCGGCACATTACTTGATGGAGAAAAATTGCGCATCGCTGTAGGAATCCGACTAGGAGCGGCGATTTGTCAACCCCATCAGTGCCCCTGTGGTAGCAGCGTCGACAAGTTTGGGCTCCACGGACTTTCTTGTAAGAAAAGTGCTGGTAGGTTTTCACGGCACGGTTCTTTGAACAATGTCATCCGAAGGGCTCTTGTCTCTATAAATGTTCCCTCGGTTTTAGAGCCTTGTGGAATATTTAGAGACGATGGCAGGAGACCCGACGGTATGACATTGGTCCCTTGGGAGAGAGGTAAAGCCCTAGTGTGGGATGCTACTTGCGTAGACACTTTGGCGGCCTCTCATCTCAGGGGTACCTCGTTTAGAGCCGGGGCGGCATCAGAAGGAGCTGAACTGAGTAAGTGGCGCAAATATAAGTCTCTGAGAGATGACTACATATTTGTGTCATTTGCTGTAGAGACTATCGGACCGTGGGGTGAAGTTCTTAAAGGAACTCCATCCGCGGCTGGTCGTTGCTGCTGGTGATAAGAGGGATGGCTCTTTTCTCGCTCAAAGGCTAAGTATAGCCATTCAGCGGGGAAACGCAGCCAGCGTTCTTGGCACGATACCGCGTGGAGTAGGACTGTTTGTTAATTAAATTACTAGTTTTAGTTTTTTTTTTATTATAGTTTTTAATATTGTATATAATAAAATATTGTATATTATGTTATGTAAATAAATGTATAACATCTTTAATTTTAAATTTTTACAACTAGGTAAGAAACAATCGACATATATTATATTCTTCAATTTCTTTAAGCACATGTGTTCACAAAAAAGGTTAGGAAACCCTAGTCTACATCAATAAATCACGGTCGATGCTCCAACAGCTAATAAGTATGAAATCGCAAAAGTTTATGTGATATACTTTAAATTTGTTGTGGCATGCCTTGGGAGAGGCCTATGTTCAGCATTGAACTTGTGAAGGGCTGTGATGATGATGATGATGATGATGATACTTTAAATTAACGAATTTCGGATTTTCTCTTTTACTTGAGCTATGAGACCTTGATTCTGACATAATTTCATGATTCTAGGTCAGCGAGAAGCACTATATAGGTTTCGATGAGTGAGTTTGCGAGTATGAAAATATGTTACTGACGTTTTGATTGCGTTCACTTAGAAGCTTCAATTTTTAAATTTTTACACTTCCAACGGATCGTAGAATTTAATATATAACATTAGTTTCAACTTTACCAAGCTATCACTCCGTTCCTGAAAAAAAAAAAGCTTTGAAAAACGGAAGGACGGACAGACGGACAACAATAAGGGTTCGGTTTTTAATTTTGATGTACGGAACCCTAAGAAAGTGTAATAGTGACAAGTTATTTATACGACATTTAGCACACTAGCTAGTGTAGTATTCGCAAAGGAATTAAAAAAATCTATTTATTTAATATTGTATAAGCATATATTAAAATAGGAAAGCTGAATGAGAACCTGTGACCTTGCGTCCCCCGATTGCAATATTTTCGCGAACTGCTGCCGTCCACCGGAGTTCTTATCTAAAAATAATCCGGTTACGAGACGCCAATGCCGCGGCCAATTACGTAGCCCAATTACTTTGTTCACGTTCACGAGCGTATAGTATTGTATTCAATAATTTATAAAATAAAACTATTAGCCTTATGAGGAAGCCCAAAGCTTTCAGCTTAGCTGAGTAAGGATACCCTTACTAGAAGCGAAGTAGCTGATATACCCTAAAGGTTTAATTAGCCAGAGTGAAAATGAATCGTCTATATATGGACCTAGTAGAACTGACAACCAAAGGTACCCCATGGGTGGCGATATTATGCGGCAATCCAAAAATAGATGGATGTTGTTTAGCAGTATTGCCATTGCTACGACGATCGCCTTATTTTATTGCAATAATTGTTGTAAAAAGCGGGGATCAGGTCTCTTCTTTCTATGAGAGGGTTTTTATGAAATTCGCCTCGCTGCCCCCACGCGTGTCGACAGCCTTCAAACGTCCTTGAATTTTTTTTTCAAGTTCTCAGAATACAGCTTTCCTCGCTATATTTTCCTCTACAGCTGTGCACATGGTAAATAAATAATTAAAATTGCAATTAACAATTTGAGTGGTTTGCTCGCATACTATTAAATTTCAGGTCATGCGCATATTCCCCGATCTACCACGGCTCATAGTAAATTTTAAATTGTAGTAGCGTAATAGGTAATATATATAAAAATAAAAGTAAAGTTTGATGAATATTTCAACCAAGTCATGTTATTATACCAATGTATATAACGGAAAAGCATTACCTAACTGCTGAAAGACAGATCTCAAACAACATACCATTATCTTATATTCAAGGCAGTCACCTACGGAATGTCATTCATTCAATCATTAGCCTTCAAAAGTCCACTGCTGGTCTTAGAACTCTCCCATAGATTCTTCGAGTTATACTTATACGCCCGACTCATTGCCACTTCAGCTTTCTGATCCGTTGGGAATGTTGATTACCCTGATTCTATTACGGACATCATTATTTCTAAATCTATCACGCAGAGAAACTCCGAGCATAGCGATCTCCATAGCTCGTTGGAAGACCTTGAGCTTCTTCCTACCACATATATTAATATCGTCATAGTCCGCCATTACAGCCCTTTCTTTACAAGACCACTGCTCAACATAACGCCTGAGCTTAATGGAAGCCATTTATTTCAATATTACAGACAGAAACTTCAATTTTGTTTATATGTCTAGATGATTTCGAGCCCATGTCGAATAGCCCATGACTTAAAAATTATTAGACCTGCACACTTGTAATATTGCATAATACTCGTGATTATGGGCCGACAAAGTTAGTGCAGTTAGCTTCAAGTACAGCAGGTAAAACTTACTGCACAACAACAATGACGACATTTTTTTATTAAAAATAGAATAAAAATAAAAAACAATTGCAAAAACGTTGTATATTTCTATAGATTCTATGATTTAAGATTTACGCTTTGGAACTTGGAGCCCGTTCAGATCTCAACTCAGATCGGCGAAGCCGTCTAGCAAAAACCCCAATATGTATATGTACCAAATGGATCCCCTTTTCACATCGTGTTTTTTTTTTTTTTGGAATTCGACTAATTTAGTGATAATTCTACTTTCGTACTTCCCATTGCTAGATTTTTGTAACATATCTCTATTTTATTGTCAGCAAATGGTATGTGACTTAAGTTCTCTCAATTTATTTATTTTCAGGCCCTTATTTTTCCCAGTTGAGCTTTCTCAATGCCAACTCTATTACAGCTAATAAGATTTTGAGAGATAGGGGGTCACCTTGGCGGACACTTTTTTATCTTTTGCGCTACATTTTGAGTAATAATTACCTACCTACATAGCATGCTCTACTCCCTGTTGTCTGAGGCTCTGAGGGCAGTCCATATTGAACTATGGTAAAGTACAATCAAATACTTTCTGAAAGTCAATAAAGCATATTACCTACAGGATTATTTCATATCCCTACCTACATATCTCATAATCTTAATACATATATAAAAATCCCGTGTTAAAAATTAAAATGTTCGGTTACTAATCTCCGAAACCACTCAACCAATTTTAATAAAATTTTGTTAAAATCGGCTGAATAAATCGACTTGCTCCAACTTGAGAGATAAGTAACTCTCAGAATTTTTATTACAAATTTCAGGATTTTAATAAAAATAAATGCGAAATTGTTTGTGGGAGATTGTCCTTCTTTCACGCAGCCAATGAACAAAGGATTGACATGATTTTTTTGCAAAGATATAATTTATGGGCCGGAATGTGCTATAGACTTTTTATCCCAAAAAATCTGCGGTTCCTACGGGATAGGTACTCGTATATCCATTCATTTCAAACAATTCAATTAAATTCAATTTAATTAATTTCTTTGTTAAACATAGGTGGTAGCATACAGATAAAGTCATATTGGTTGTCAGTATCACTATGTTTGGCTATTTAGTGGCGTACACATGTTATAGTTCATTACATAACACGAAATAAAAATTAATTAAAATATATGTAGATCATCACATGTCACAAGTTTGCTATGTAATAAATTATTAATCAATGTCAAATGTAATATTTATTATTTCAAATTTTAACATAAGAATACTACGAGCAGCTCGTAGCACTTGAGTAAAGAAACCGTACTAGTAAGAATATTACAAGGAACTATAATTTATAATTGGTCAGTCAAAAACTCTGTCAATATATAGTACGCTTTACTTACTTAAAGAGACAACAATTGTTTTCGAAATAGACTAATGTTGGCATCTTTTAGTTTCTTAGGTAGTTTATTAAAGATCTTAGGAGTCATACAGATGAAGCTGTTTCCTTTTAGTGCAGTTTTAGTGATAGGTGATTTTAGCTTGTGACCATGACGTCTACTTTTCCTTAATTGACCATAGGATATGGTGGGAAACAGGAGTGGGTTGCAGAGTTTCAGAGTTTCAGTTCTATCTAGAGCGTAAATCTGTAACCTCATCATGCTAAAATAGCTGATTTTAATTAAAAGTATGGTGCCTTGGAATAACACATAGCATTTTAAACAGACTTTTTATCTCAGGAAAATGTGCAGTTCCTGTGGGATAGCTATTTAGCATTTAGCGTAATTCTACGAGTCTTCAAAGTAATCAGCCAGAACGGGTTTAGATAAATTTGGGTATAGAGGTTTCCTAGGTCCTAAAATAACATAAATTTAGGTAAATTACTTATTATCCCAGAAAAACACACAGTGGAATATAAATTCAGCTGAATTAATATTAAAATTCGTGTTTGAACTTTGAATATATCTTAATATTATAAATTAAATCTTGAGATTTTTGGTGTTATTTTGTATTTACTTCTAACTACTTACACTCAATAAAGATACCGAAATAGATGAAACCAAAATAGATTTTTTTTGTAAAATTGTATTTACTTATAACTGCTTACATTTTATAATAGATACCAAAATAGATGAAACCAAAATAGCTTTTTGGTATAAAATTGTATTTACTTCTAACTGCTTACACTAAATATTAAGTACCAAAATACATAGATGAAACCCAAATAGTTTTTGGTGTTATCTTGTATTTACTTCTAACTGCTTACACTAAATATTAAGTACCAAAAATACATAGATGAAACCCAAATAGTTTTTGGTGTTATCTTGTATTTACTTCTAACTGCTTACACTAAATATTAAGTACCAAAATACATAGATGAAACCCAAATAGTTTTTGGTGTTATCTTGTATTTACTTCTAACTGCTTACATTCAATAATAAATACCAAAATAGCTTTTTGGTGTAAAATTATATTTACTTCTAACTGTTTGCACTAACTATTAAATACCAAAATAGATGACACACAAATAGTTTTTGGTGTTATCTTGTATAATTTACTTGTAACTGCTTACCGTGTACCACGAATGTTTTCTAACGTTATAGACAAAGAGAATACACTACGTTTAGTTACAGACGTGTCGGAGAAACATTATTCGTTTTCTTCAAATAATTTTGAAAGTAATTTCAAACACGCGCGTCGTATATATAGCTTTCATACCAAATACGCCGGTAAAGTACGCACGAAGCCGGCCACACGCCGTACAGTGAAAAGAACCTTAGTAGTATTGGCAATCTGCTTAACAAATTATTCATGGCTAATAAACAAATATATATCATCCCGTGGGTGTTGCAAGAGGCGACAGAGGGAAATATACCAGGAAATGAGCAGCAGCGTCTTCCTTATAACGACTAAAAACAGAAAACTGCGGTTGCCAACTTGCTTGCAACTAAGGCAAATATCTCACCTAAGAGGCAATCTATGGGCGGGGAGGCCTTTGTTCAGAAGTGGACTTTAATAGGCTGTAAGCTGTAACGGCAGGTACTAAACAAAATACACTCACCGGCACGGAAACTTGGCCACTCGTGAATTTGCTGATTATTTGCACTGAAACGTTTTTTTAACAGTAAATTAAGGGTAGATGCATTCAATAAGTGTCTCTAATGGTTTTAGAACGTAGAAATTTAATGTTTACTTCACCGAAATTTTTCTTTTCAAGATAACATGTTTTCACTAAAATTAACATCTTTCCATTGTCACTTTAAAAACACTACAAAGTTAAAAATTAAGTCTGTTTCTTTATTGTCTATCAGTTTTAATATCGGGTGTTTCCTCCTCTAGCCCAGATAACCGCTTGCATTCGATCTGGCATGCTTTGAATGATGTTTCTGACATCAACTTGCGGTATGCTGTCCCAAGCGGCCAGCGCTGCATTTCGGAGCTCATTTAGAGTTTGTGGCGGTTTGGAGCTGGACTTTATCTTTCTTTTGAGCATACCCCATACATGCTCAATTGGATTTAAGTCCGGGCTACGAGCTGGCCACTGTAATTTTTGTATTCCAACCTCTTCCAGATTTCCTGTTTCAAATAAATTGTTTTAAAATAGCGATTATAAAAGATAATGTAATGACCTGTTTTGCGTCGGAAGCACAAAAGTTTTACTGTTTATTTCCTTGCCTTTGTTATCGCTTACATTTTTCCGGTTGTTATGAAGCTACTAACCTATTTCAAATCAATCAAAACCAAATTTTTCCGCATCGAGTATTTTTAGCTCCGTGTTCCCAAGAATACATTCGTTACATACGTATATGTGTTGTTCTGTATGAGCTGCTTGTTGTTGCAACATTTTTATGATTTCACTATTCTGATTGATTTATTATTAATTGTTACCTAATAAACGAGGAGTTATTAAATATTGAGAAACAATATTATGTTACCGACTGTATAGGTGTAGGTATGTATCCTTGATGAACCTTGAATTTAAATTTAGTCCCTATATAACGACTATCCGTCATCCGTCCGTATCAACAGTGTAGTGGCGGTGTAAGATATCCACTAACCCATATCCTTCCGTGGGTGTCAGCATCTTCCTGACGATATCTCAAAATTATAAAAAATGCGGTTGCCAAACCGCCTGCCAAGCGCGGCAACTATGCCAAAATCCGCCCTATGACGCAATTTATGGCAGAGGCCTATATTCAACGGTCTCTCTGTATAAGAGGGCATTATAAGTTATCCTCTTCTTCGTCCACTACTAGACATAACTTGTGTCTAGTAGTTTAAACCATCGATATATATGTACTACGTACTAGATTTGGCATTCCGAACATTCACTATGTTCAAATGAACTGTACTGCAATCCGTACACCTTTAGTGTCATTTAGTGTGGCTTCAATATTCATAGAGTGTGGAGCTGCGCTAATAATACGAGATTTCAAATTAAAGTTTAAACCTGAACGTAATTAATAATTCAGTAGTCAAATAAGTAAAATTATTTGTTGTTCAAGTGAATAAATAGTTAATAATATTACAATAGAAAAAATAAATTTCTTCATTTATATGCCACGCTATCTACAATCATAGACCAAAATCTAGTATCTCCCGCGCATGCGCGAAAACAGAGTAGTGCACATTTTTTGTTTGGAATAGCTTCTCTAGTACGTAGTACATAGAACTCAATGGTTTAAACATATTATTTAACTGCCAGCAGAAGTGCGTTTCATAAAAGCTTTGCCCATACTCTTCATCTTGGGCCTGAGCTGAGAGGCAAAGTAAGCGTAAATCCGATACGCCCGTACTTGTTAACGGCTGCAAAAGTTTTAAAAACTCTTGTATGCTTCACAAAAGCAATGGGATGTGGGAAGCGAAGAATAATTATTCTTTTTGTCTCTTCATTATTGGCCCGTAAATGTCCGCTGCTGGACGTGCGCCACCTCCGGGCAAACCCTACCTATAATGAGATTGTAGGGAAGATTTGCCTAGGTGGGTGGATGGGCTATAGATATAATAAAAATAAGGGAATGTAATGAATATCATGAACAACATAAATTCCGAATCTCAATTTCAACAAAAGCGAGCGACTGATGGTGGAAATTCAAACCAAAAACGCTGAATCCAGAACAAACTGGTGATGGTGAGCAGCAGTATCTGTGCCAGGGTATCGTCTCTTCGCTTATTTTCCCGCCTACTCAGCGTGGCGAATTTGGGAGACTCATTCAAGTACTGTCGGCATTTTTGAAAAGGCTGTATCCGTGTTCGTCTAACAGCGGACTTGAGAAGACTGTTGATACTATATTACAAAACTTACATCTGTGATAATTGTACTTTTAAAGATAAAGATGTAAAAAATTAAAATATCAAAAAATGCGCATTGTAGTCACGTTAAATAAAACCGGCCAAGTGCGTTTCGGGCCACGCACAATGTAAGGTTCCGTAGTTGCCCGTCACGTGAACTTAGAAGGAGCCCTCTTGATACTTATCAGCATATAAAGTCAGTGCGAGGTTTGACCGCTATAACGACTAAAAATGGGCCCAAATAGGACGATGATAACTGAAGGACTTATTTTCCAAGCAGACGTATAGGGAGTGGTATACAAAAAAGATTAAAAAAACTTTTCGATTTTGAAAATAATACAATCTACATCAAATCATTCACATGCCAAGTCCCTACAAAAATTATCATATTTACCTATCATTACGGTACGGTTTCTTTACTCATGTGCTATCATCTATTAATTCCCGGTAGTGCATCCCTTAGATATACATGACCGTAACGGACCTTCCCCTCAACTACCACTGCCCTAAACTATCCTGAGGGTCACCCGCGTATACCAAGAGTACCACGAATGAAACTGTAGGCTACTAAATAACTACTAACTAAAAAATAAACGAAAGTAGCATATGAGGATCGATCTATTAGCGATCGATTTTCTCTGCCTATCCCACAAAAAGGAAAACGTAAAGATATAGTAGTAATGGGTAAGTAACATAATTTTATCAAAATATGTTTATTTTTTAATTTACAATAGCATTACAAAGTTATAATGCAGCTAGTTTTAGTCATTTTCTATGGAATTGTAACGAAATTGGCTGACGGCTCCGTGGCGTAGTTGGTTAGCAATGAGTTGCAGTTCTACGGGCCGCGGGTTCGAATCCCGCACGGAACAAGTATTTGTAAGGCCTACAAATAATTCTTCCGGGTCTGGATGTTTGTCGTTGTGAAATTTATGTATGTAAACTGCCCCCACGATACAGGACAAAATCTTAGTGTGGAGGTAAAGTTTTTTTTTTAAATAATTAACAATAAATTAACAAATTTTTACTAATCCAAGTGCATCTTACAAGTTGGTCGACTATTACTCGTTAACTTACCACTTTAAGTAAAATATTTTGCAAAGTGACCCGTGAATAGAAAAAATTTTGTTCCATATCCCCAATATTTTTGAAAGACCTATCCAACGACACACGATGGAATTGTCGGGTAAAAACAAAAATAAAAATGTTTTTCAAGATTTTATTCCACAACTTTGTAGGCGTCCTTAATACCTATAACTACGAGTATGACAAATTACAGTTTTATAACACCTAGGGTCTCTGAGTAGAATCGGACGGACGGACATGGCGAAACTGTAAGGGTTCCTTATTGTTTAACTATGGTACCCTAAAAATAAGCGAATCATGTAACATTCCTTATTGATGATGTTGCTGTAGTTGTAACTCGCATATTTTTTCGTGTCGGTTGTCTTTCATCATCTTTTAGCCAAACGTGCCCATATCGACTTTCGACCAAAATCGAAAGAAATTGACTGTGACGGACGTTTTTAGTACCACGAAAACGCAGGTAACACAGAGATCGACAATAAGCAAAGTAATTATAAGTGTGCAGGAAATGTTATAGTGCAACAAGTGTACATGGAATAATTATAACTTTTAACAAAAAGTAAAACCCGACTTTAAATTGCTAAAAAAGAAGTTATTTATTTGCTACCCTTAGGGGTGGAACATTTTCTCCAAATTTATAAGGGATCACCCTTGAAGTATAACTTATTTAATAAAAAAAGAATCATTAAAATCGGTTCTCAATCTGCGAAGATATCATATGAATTCCTTAAACAATAGTTCAATATGTAACTTTTTCCCCTATTTTCCATCCTTGGGGGCGGAATTTTTTCTTCAAAATTTAATGGGACCATCCTTAAGGTAAAACCTATTTAATAAAAAAAGAATCATAGGAATCGGTTCACAATCTACGAAGATATCGCGTAACATACATACAAAAAAACACATTCAAATTGAGAACCTCCTCCTTTTTGAAGTCGGTTAAAGAAAGAGATCGAGCATTACCGAAAACTATTAACTGCGTCGGCTGTATTTAGTAACACAAGTGTTCGCGTAAACTCAGATACACTAACTTGTCCTAGACTAAACCTATATGCTTATGTGATAATATTATGATTGGAGGTGGGCTCGGGAACAATGCGAGAAATACGGTGACAATCACAATATATGCAAGCCCGAAAACCAACTACCTATTTGGATATTTTTTCATTCATCTATCGAAAGTCCATTGCTTAACATAGGCCTCCCCCGTAGATTGCCTCTAGATATATCAACCATATTTACCACAGTTGTCTCGCTTGGCAGACGGGTTGGTAACCACAGTTTTTTATTATTTCGAATTTTTTATTATCAGAAAGATGCAGCTGCCCATTTCCAATTTCAGTCTCCCTTTGTTGCTTAAGACACCCGCGGGAGTGCAGTGAAACTTCCTAATAATTATTAATAAAAAATTGTATGTTATGAAATAGATATACGGAGACCCGTCTGTTAAATGTAGTAATTTATACGAGTATACTCTTTTCTTATGGGATCATATGGGGTAGGGGGTTTCTTACGCCACCACTACACGGCATTTGGACATAATAGACAAAATATTTACTACATCGGATCATATAATGTGAACATTCTGTGATATACTGCGTGCAAATACATCTGATATAGACATGTGCCATTCGTTCATT
Organism: Parnassius orleans; assembly: GCA_029286625.1. NCBI lineage: Eukaryota > Metazoa > Arthropoda > Insecta > Lepidoptera > Papilionidae > Parnassius > Parnassius orleans. Next base: position 3,230,704 of record JAGSMP010000167.1, read on the forward strand.
TCTAGTGACCCGATCATTCAAGTATTGGTTCGTCTTACGAAACGGGTCATTCGGATCGATCATTCAAATGGATCATTTCGAGTCTCAATACTCTGAGATCGGTCGTCAGACATTATTACTATACTCTTTGGTGGTAGATCCTGTCAGTCGTTTGATCCGGAACGTTCTAAAAATGTAATCGCAATCATCAATACTTTAATGCGACGCGGGTCTAATGAACGAATCATTCACGACTGACACATGTATATATAAAAGATTCTGATAATATGGCAGATGAAAATGTATGTCTACTGTATTCTCCTGTCTGTTTATTTGCAGTATTTTAAAACTATCTACTATCATGCATACTCATATGAGTAATAACTAGTAATAAAGCAGAGCCACAAATATTGTACCTCATATAATAAAATGCATTTAATAAAACAATAAGGTTTTGATTTCATATTTTTACTGTCAGGGTTTTTAATAAATCAAATATTGATACCTAACGTCTTAAAAACTAATTACGCATTCCTAAGCCTAAAATATTATGCTTTAATTTGAGGTATATTTTCTCACATTTTAATACTAATATTGCCACATTAATAAAGATTAATTTGTTTTTTTTTTTTATTATTTATCTTATAGATTTAGATTAACTTTATTACATTTTACAAAGTTTCAAAGAAACTGAAAGCTACTTAATATTAACATGCTTTTATAAAATTATTGTTTCGCTATAAAGCCATAAAGCTTTTAAAAGTTCTCAAACTAATGGCACTATTCATAAAAAAATCTAATTTAAGTTGATTAAGTTGTAAATGAGTCGATACTTTCTTTTAAAATATGGGACCTAAACAGAAAAACTTCAATTTAATGTTTCTATTTTAAACTCTCCTTAAAAGCGTTTATATTACAAAGAAAAAATTAGTTATGTATGTTTATAAAAATAAAATACATCAATAAATAAAAATATATACCGTGAGTGTATGAAAACGAACTCAAATTATATTTTAGTCTTTTCTTTTCGCTACCAATCTCTCGAATGTTGAGGAGGAAAATAATAATCGATTTTCACAAAATAACACAATTTTTTTAACTCGTCCATGAAAATATAACCAGATCCACCAGAAAATATAAAAAAGAAAAGAGCGAATAGGACAAGCGCCGTGAGGGTGGATCCGTCCCGGGAAACGAGTATCGACGATTTTTGCCTGTTTTTGATAACGATACGCGAATGCCGTAAATTAACAAGATAATGTTATTTTTATATACAACAGGTACGTAACAATGTAAGCAGTTAGATAAGTACCTACTTTCACCAAAATAATTAGCTTACTTAAATTAATAAATTACTGATCTGAAGAAAAGGTAAGCCATATTGAATGAAAAACATTGGCTTATAGGTATATAATACTGCGTATTGCACTTTTTTATATATACATATCATTGATTGTACTTGAATAAACGTTCTCCCATTAGGTATATCGGTCTACATCACGATCGATACACCAACTGCAAACATAAGTTTATAATAACAAAAAAAAAGTGATATAGTTACAAATTAACAGTTTTCGGATTTTTTCCTTTAATTGTATTGTGAGACATTACTTCTTGCCAAATTTCATGATTCTAGGTAAACGGGAAGTATTTATTTAATTTTAAACTAGGTACTTTTTGTTCGTGAGTTTGACAATATCAAAATATGCGATACCTATAAATAGCTGCATCTTTTGTTTGCGTTGACTTAAAATCTTAGTTTTTTTAAACCTTCAAGGGACCACAGACTTTATTTTTGATATTACTTTCAACTTGATATTTTTACCCGCCTTTTCTTAAAAAATGGGTCTTAACAGACGGACTACAAAGTGATCCTATATGGGTTCCATTTATTCCTTTTGAGTTACAAAACTCTAAAAAGGGATTCGTGATTTAATATGCAACAAACAAGGAATCAAGTTGGGTAACAACAGAGTGAGATGCTCACAAGATCAACGCCGTCACACACGCCTGCATTCGGGATCCGCCAAGTTCTTGCGTAAGATGCGTCAAACCGGCTGGAATATCGCCAACTTGCTTGTAATTGAAAGCAACCGATAGTACAAAGTATAAGATTATAGTTTACGTATCTTTTTAATACCTACATAACAAACCAAGTTCAACTGATATTTTTCGTTAAATTAGAAGTTTAATGATTTTCAAGCTCCCAAGAAACTTTTCGAAAGGGCTTTTGGAAATCATTTAATATTGGTAACCTACTCGAGATTTTTCGAATAGTATAGCCTAGATATACATCAGATAGACATCAGAGCCAGAATACAAATACTAATTATCCACCTGCAGAATGGTGTAAAACATGGTGACATTATATTCTCGATACTTTTTCTGTATGCGGCATACAGCATACCTCACCAGATGGTCACTTCTTCTAGTGAGATGTACGCAGCACTGACTGTAATAAGACTGCCGCTTGATAACCTTTCTTCTTTATCGTTTGTCGATTAAAACTACATAGCCAGCTTATTGACATTTCAGGTTAAGAAACCATTGTAGTGAACGTTATGGATTTCCATCACGCAGAGAAACTTCAAGCGTAAGTCGCTGTATAAATCGCTAAGCTACTTCGATAAGATTTGGAAATGTAATAATGAAATTAGCTTCAAGTTCATCGATCACTAATAAAAAACTAGATACACAATCCCATGCAAAATTTCTCTAAAAACTGTCTCCAATTATTCTTTTGAGGTAATTCTAGTTGAAACAAAAATACATTAATGTAAATTGAGCCTTAAATGCATTGCCTAAAGTTGTATTCACAAAGCTACGTACTAATTAAATGCGCACCCAAATGTTCGAGTGGGCGCTCATTCGGTAAGGACATTTTTAGTTTATATTTTAGTGTATCTAGTTTTTTATTAATGATCGATGTTCAAGTTATTTCATTACGTCCAGTATGATTAGAACAGAAAACACTGACCTCTATATACAAGCAGAAAATTTTAAAACTTTATCCATAGACAAAACGATAAAGTATAAAGAATTTTTTTTTATTCCAGGAGGTAAAACCCAGCGTAGTGTGAAAAACGCCTTAATTGAAATTTTTTTTTTTAAATTGATTTTTACATTTACGACAAATAAGTAAAATTTCACTTTTACTTATTTTTATTGTATTATCTCAAAGATTGATCAAGCGTACGTTTTAAAGCTAGTTAATTCATAATAATCTCAAGGTTTTTGTCAATGCCGGAATAGCCGATTGAAAATAGAATTTTACGTAAAGCTGAGACGGTCTATTTTAATACGTAATGTATTAAAATATATCTTATTTATTCATTTTATATTACATAAACAAAGAAATCACACTCAACTCTTGGTGTAAATCAACAACAACAACACGGCAATAAAGAAAAAAAATGCATTTATATAATGCTTCTATGATTCGTATTATGAGTGTTGAGAACCGGAGACTATTTTTACTAGTAACAAGGCTTCCATCTTAGTCCCCATGGATAACAACGCATCTGCATTTTGATTCCTAATCGATGATGGATGTAGTAGGTGTCTATGGGCCACGACATGCACCTACCAACAGTGGATTATGTGCCCATTTCTGACGCCCTGACTTGAATAAAACGTACATATTTTGAAACATAATATGAAACATAATCATTTATATTAAGGGCAATATGGACTGATATAGCTGACTCTACGCAATTCGATATTTAATTAGATACTTGTAGTAGATAGGTTTCTACAGAGTATCTACGAAGCCCGTACACTAAAAATATGAAAGGATTAGTTTCATCCTATCTCTTGAAATGTTAGCCAATATCGCCAGCAGGATTATCACATCATTGACGCTTTTCCTTATCGCTGTTGTTAATAGATGAATAGATAATCAGATTTTCTAAGCATTTCACTTAGTCGAATTTAACACCGTTTATATTGATTAACTTATTTAACAATGCAAATTCTATAAAAAGAAAAGTTTCCATTAAGGAAAGTAAAGAAGTTTCCTTTAAAGTATTTTTCCTCTTATTTTTTAGAAAGGTTTTTAGGAGTAGGGAAGATTCCAACGCCCTGCTCTTGACTCGACGTTTTTTTAATTTCTTAGATTTAAATTTTAAGTTTTTCGACGATGTTTTCCTTCAGCGCCAAACATGTGCTAAGTCAGCACTTCACATTGCAATTAATAATTTCTTTTCAGACAGTGGAGATTGAATTCAATGTTCCAGCGAACTATAAAATTAAAGACGAGTTCTCCACTGAGCTACCCCGACTCTTTTCAATCCCCTTTAATGTTAACTGAAAATGTATCTGATTGCCAAAATAATAGAATAGAATAAGGGTGACAAACTAGCACAGTCTACGCAATGGCAAGTGAATGCTCTAACCATAAGCATCTAACCTCGATTAATAATTGAGTCGTAATAATGGCGTGTAGTGGCGGTGCAAGAACACCCACCACCCCATATCGTCCCGTGGGTGTCGTAAGAGAGGCGATAGAGGTAAAACAAATCAGATGGGCAGCAGCGTCTTCTTAATAACGAATGAAAATAAAATCTGCCGTTGCCAACCCGCTTGCCAAGCGTGTCAACTATGGCAGAATCCCCCCATGAGGCAATCTATGGTGGAGGCCTATCTTCAACAGTGGACTTTTATAGGCTGTAACGGATAGCTGCAGCGTGGGTGTACCACGTATAAAAGATAAATATATAACATAATCCTATAAAGGAGTTTCATTAACAAACATAAATATATTGTTTTGTGTTATACGTACACTAACATGCTTTTGTGAAATATTTAAATCGTTATTACAATTAATACATTAAATAACTTCGCTATGCTGACATTTGCAGTTTACATTCGTTAAGCTTTAAACGCCATAATTATAAGCGCATTTTAACTTGACTTCGTAGAAACATTTCGGGTTATATACAGAATTTAATTCAACAGGTATTAAAAACATGGTACCTACTGGCAAAGAGCATATAATCAGTTAATCACTACGCCTACTGGTACCTTCATACTGATCGATAAGCTTTATTCATCACATGCAATTAAAATGACATATAATTACCCTAGAGAATATTTTAAATTTCAGCTAAAAATATATTAAGACAATAACATATTTGAAAGATAAAACATAATTTTTGTCATTGTTCTTATAATTTCTATTAAAATATTAAAACTTGTAAATTTCACTGACGCGTGCCTAAAAGTTTAAAATCAACTTCCTGTTTCTTGTAAATAATGTTACCGCGGTTTTATACTGCATAACTTCTGAAATATATTCCAAATACATGAAAGTAACTCCTAAGATAATAGAAAACTGTGAGAAAAGTTACGAAAAATAAATAAGAATGGATTCTAAAAAAATGCTTTTAGCCATTATAATAACAATTATGCTTTAACTTTTATAAGAAAATAAAACAAAATATATAAGTTTAGTTACACTAGTGACACGAAAATCACACGTAACGATCGATGTAAATCGTTGGTAGACATGAGATGGGAAGTATCTTTGAATGAAATTTTCAACGTATCGGTAATATTTTTAAAGAACAATCAACACCTATTATAATTGGTGACCACTACACTGTAGCCAAGCACAGAGCACTGATGACACTGTACGTACGGACAGGGTGTAAGTGGTCGCAGCACCCAAGGCACACCGCAGAACTCTTGGCCGATGATGACGGCTAGCCACAAATACCTGCTGTAGATCGAGGAACTCGACTTGACGGGTCTCCCTGCTGCGTCGCCCTTACAACAATTGCTGCCCATGGCGGGAGCGCATCTCGTTTCGAATCGAGTTCACGACAGCTACGCGCGGACTGCGCGAACTACGAGATATTTTTGTAGAAGCGACGACGCCAGCGCCGCAATTTGTTTACCGTTTCACTCTTTGAGATGTCAGGCAAATTGGGAACGTAGTTTCAGACTCAAAAGCGTGACGTAGTGTTATATGCCCACAAATTTAACTTTAACTTAACTTTTAGTTAGTTTAAATTTAAAAGACATTTTATTTCTCAAAAAGTATATCAAATAAATATCTAATAATATCATCTAATCTAATATGTGATTTATGCACAATGTTACACATATAATAAATACCATCCACACCATCTGGATGATTGACGGTCCACCACTGTGCGATTTACAAGAAATTTTCTTCCTCGCACAACTTCCTTGTGGAATCGACTACCACCAGCTATTTTTCCGGACCGATACGACTTAGGGACCTTCAAGAAAAGAGCCTACTCTTTTTTAAAAAGCCGGCAACGCATCTGCAAATCCCTTGGTGTTGCAGTTGTTCATGGGCGGCGGTAGTCACTTACCATCAGGTGAACCGCATGCTCGTTTGACATCTCTCATGTTTAAAAAAATATATATATAATTTCGCATAACAAGCTTCACATTATAAATTATAAACGTATTTTCTTACTTTGCAATATGGGTGAATCTTAAAAACAGGCGTATTCAGTGCATTGGTAACATTTGCACAATCCCTGGCAAAATTTATTTTATTACTTTTGTAGGGTACTCATCTATGGGCCAGAACACCCTAGTGCTACCACTTGACCGCATCCAGCGAAAAGCGTTTTGAATCGTGACGACTGAGTTCTTTCTGATTAGCTCGATTCACTGGAGCTGCGAAGAGATGTTGCATCCCTTTGCATTTTCTATAAGTGTGAGTATGAGTGCTTAGAGGAGTTTTCCGCATTAATTTCAGCCGCCAAATTCCACCATCGGGGTAAAACTCACGGTATCATCCACACTTGGTGGTCCACCATGACTGTGCGATTTCCTAGGTTATTTCCTAGATTCACAACACCTTCAAGAAACGAGATTACACCTGCTATTCCCCTGGTGTTGCAGTCGTTGACGGGCGACGGTCGACACTTACCATCAAGTGAGCTGCATGCTCATTAGCTCCTATTCTATAAAAAATTAGTTACTACAGACCATAACTGAAATAGTTGATTTATATATAAACTATATCTATACACTTACTAGGGGGGGGGGGGGCATATTCATAGTTAGCCTAGGGCTGCCAGAACTCTAAATCAGGCACTGCTGATTTATACCAAGCCGTTATAAATCTATGAATATATTTGTAACGTCTTGGAAGCAAGTCTTTCACAAGTTAAAGGTTGTGGCTAATTATTTTAAATTAGCGATCCGCCCCGGCTTCGCACGGGTGATTTCTGGATCTCGACAACAGTTACACCTACCGGGTCCAATTGTGAATCTAAACCATTCAGGAACAAACTCAAACACACAAAAAAATTTCATCGAAATCCGTCGAGCCAGTTTCGAGTTCTTTTAGAGTTTTGAGTTTGTTTAGTTTCAGTTAGTCCAGAAGCTGCCAACTGAACTACCATGAAATAAGTTAGTAGCGGACCTTGAACCTTCTTTCCTCCATCCGCTCTGTTTTTTTCTAACAGGCTTATTCACGATCTAAAATAAATAAAATACGAATATTATTTTTCTCAAGCTCGTAAAATTTGTTCATTTATTCATATATACTTACATATAGCTAATCAAAGTTCACTGCACAGGCCTCCTGGTAGGGATATATGTCACAATTGTCACACTTGGCAGACGGTTGGCAAAAACAGTTTTTGTTTTTATTTTGTAGTTGTTATTAGGAAGATGCCGCTGCCCGATTCCTGGTTTGTTTCCTTCAATCTCCGCTCACGACACCCACGGGACGATATCGTGTAGTGAATATTTTTACACCGCTACTACACGGTCAAGTTCATTTAATATTATATATTAGAACGAGGGTCCTTATCGGATGGTACGAATTTGGCGGATGGGGGCTAGAAAAAGTGTAAGATTTTTTCGTCACGACCCCTTCTGACATAGTGTAGACGGCTTTGGCGGCTATAAGGATGCGAGATGGAATAACATCCATCTCCCTCGCACTTTTTCTTATCTTGCTATGAAATAAATATTATTTTATTTTAAATGACGCTTCATTTTAATAGACGCTAGTAATTCATTTATTTGAATTATTTGTATTTGTTAATCAATAATATAATACGTTTATCAATAATAATATACTACGAAAGGAACTTCGTTCCAACCGAGTGTTCCACGACACTCACGCATGTTTTTTTATATGTAGATAAGGAGAGACCAAGAAAAAAATAAGTTTTAGTTTTAGTAAATAAAAGTACGTGTAAATATAGAGCATTGTAGCTCAGTAACTTAAGCCCTCGCCATAAATTTCACAGTACTCGAGCAACCCGGGTTTGAACCATCAAGCACCAATAAAATTATTAATTGCAAGTTTAAACTGCTGATTTACCATGAGCTTAAGAAATATAGAGTGAAATCCACGTGACAGGGATTAAAAAATAATTTAAAGATATGTGAAGTCAGTCAGCGCGGTGGGCAGTTCCTAGCCCTAAATCCTTCTCAAAAATTAGCGGAGGCCTATGCCCAGCTGAATGACGTACATAGTCTGTAACTGTTGACAAACTTGAAAGTCTTAGGCTTGCATATCTTTCTCAATCTTTCCATATTATTAATTGAACATAAAATTTTGATTAGCCTGTCTTTGATTCCAAGTTATCAAGAACAGTGGAATCAATAAAGATGTTTTTTATCAATTGTGCCAAAAAATGTACATTACACATTTATTCAATGATCATATTGAGTTGCATTTACTCTATGTTGAGTTGTATCTGCAGTAAATACCAAAACAAAGAAAAACTAATTATTTATTTATAAAAAATGTCTAGGCTAGTGTGATCAGCGGCCTAGTCAAACAAAACTAAGGGAGTCAAATATTTTTATCTTAAACTGTTTAAAAAAAGACTGTGACCAAAGTGAAATTTAAACATTGAAGTACTGCGTACGTACGTACTAGTAATCAATTTATGTTTTAAGAAATTAGAGTATAATAACCAAGTTGTTTACGTTAGAACAGTTTAGATCACAGGAATATTTAGTGGAAAAATATCACTTGAAAAGACTTTGATAGTTGTATTTGATTATTAATAGATGTTTTGTTTCACTGTTTTGGAGTCGCCAGGGTCGCCATGTTACCTTTCTTTAGGAAGGTTCTTGTTCTTGATAACCTCAAACTTATTTTAGGTAAGAGGAAAGTAGAATATAATCATTATGGAGAGATACCATTACGTAAAAATATTTTAAAATGAGTGAATTTACTTCTGTAAATTACTGAACTAATGTACATTTTTATTAGAATTTTACTCATGCCACAACAGTTGCCAAATGTTATTTACATAATCATAACCAGACATATTATAGTCTCCAGATGATCATCTCCAGATTAGGGATTTTGAGGTTAAAACGAATTGAAAATATTATTTCCCATGTAATTTCAAAGTAATTTTTTGAAACAGTTTTAGTAAACTAAATTAATTATCTAACTGTAATTAAGTAGTTTCGTCGATTATTAAATCGACCGATTTCAGAAAACAGTTGAAGCAACAGAGTAATTTAATATAAATTAAAACGTTTTAAGAAACTATGCGAGAAAGTTATGTTATTTTTCTTTATTATTATTTATCTTTATGTTATTTAGGAAATCAACGCACATAAAAAAAAACATAAAAACAATGTACATCATGATCGGCTTTATGAAATATTGCAATTTCGTTTAAATTCATGAAAATTAATATAACGGACTCACACTTGGTCAAACTTTATTTTTAATTAGGCAGCGTAATATGTTCCCAGTCACAGATTACCACCGTGAAATTACTTCGCTCTTATGAGCTTATGACTTTACCTTTGCTTTACAAACAGAGTGTCAAGTGTCTGTGGTGACCTGTTTCCTGGTCTGTATTTATACACTTCGACATATGAAAAATAAACAACGCTTACCGGCGCGACGCGAACGCACTGAAGCAGAATGCTTGAATCACTATGCACTTAATAGACTACATATTAAGTTTTAAAATCGTTTATTTCGAAACTTGCTGAAAGGATATTCAGGAACCAGATTTTTTAAATAAAATATTTAAAAAATCTGGCATATTAAGCGGATATCATCTAATTACAATACAAACACCTAAAAATTTGACTAAAAATTTACGACTAGAGGGAAAATTAAGCTACAAATAGAACGTACCATTCGAAGTGGAAGGGTGGTGTGCCATTGGGCAACGGAAGTACAAGGTCGGCGTCACTACCGGGGGCTGCCCTGACAGTCTGGAGGCCGCTAGCAGGGAACGATGGGGGCTCCATGGGGCTCCAGTCCTCTCGACCCGCGCGCGCCACACCGTGTGCGCGCGCCGACTCCCGCCCGCAGACTTTCTATAAATAATACGAAAAAATGTAACACGCGCGGAGCGAATTTCAAACGATGCGAATATTTTGCTAATATAATCACTGTCTTTTTACCTGAATAACTGATTTGTATGAAATCTAGCAATCTTATAATGTTTAAACTTCATTACTAAACCTTTTGCTTAGGTCCCTTAGGCATACTTGCACATTTCGTATTGATAGACAACATTGTAGTACATTTGCGTCAGCGGACAATTCTTGTTAGTGAGTTTAGTCAGTTGGCCAAGTCCAATCCCGGGTGCTTGTAACGCCAGGCATCTAGTAAAACGATATCTATATATATATACATAACTATATGTATATAACAATCATATTGTCTTCTTACGTAATGTAGAGTCAAATACAGACTAACTAAACGCAGACTACGTTTGACTATGTAATCGAGGAGCCCCATACATTTCTCATTTCAGCATTCATTTTCATTGTCTACTTATCACTATGGGACCTAGAAAGTTTTATTCTTATAATAGGTTTCAGGGTTCAGAACTACCACTAGCCCTCACTAACGCATCTAAATTCATCCATTGCTCTTAAATACCGTGCTCGTAATACATTATTCCTCATTACTGTTTTAGCCGGCATCTACTTGCAATACTATTGTGTGCATAGGTGCGGCAATTTAAACAATGAGAAAACCTGGTTTATTTATTGTTCTTAATTTCAAAGTAGCGACTCTCCCCGGCTTTACCGGGTAGGCTTTTATATTTCAGTAATCGTTAAAGACCATTTATTTCTTTTTTTTTTTGATTTCCCAAAAAATCTACAGGTTTTTAAGTTTTTAAATTATAGCCTATATCACTCCTGGCATTCTGGCTCTCTATCAATTCGGGTAGTTTCATCAAAATCGGATCAGTCATTCCGAAGATTAGCCCGGACAGAAGAAGAATTAAAAATTGTTATTTATGTCTTGATGGCATGCAAAAACCCCCACTCAGTACAATATAAGGAAGTTATTTCGATGTTACAGACAGACACTTCAATTATATTTATTTACTAGCTGTTCCCCGCGACTTCACCCGCGTGGAATTTATTACGATTGGATTTTATGGGTTTTAATTTTTTTGCGCGGAACACTAATTATTTTTCTAAAATAAAAGTAGCCTAAGTTTCTCCTTATAACATTAGCTATCTGCTAGTGAAAGTTCCGTCAAAATCGGTCTTTCCGTTTCGCAGACAGACAAAAATTTTAAAAATTGTGTTTTTGTAATTAGTACTGTATATACTTTCATATGCATTTAGTAAAAAGCTGTTATTTTGACATTACAAACAGACACTTCAATTTTATTTATTTGTATGGGTAGAGATGTATAAATAATTAAATATCTATTTTTTTATACTATAAGACCTTAATAACGTAGAAAATGCCTTCTCCACACCCCATTACATTATGATGCCTTTATTTTACTTAGTGATATTAAATGTAAAAAGTCACTCATATTAAAGATATGTATGTACACTACTTTTCATCTTTCGGTACTTACTGTAGTTTTTTGACTGACTTTGTCATTTACCAAGCATTGAGTATGGCTGGATTGTATGGACACACACACACACACGCACACGCACACGCACACGCACACACACGCACACGCACACGCACACGCACAAGCACACGCGCTCGCACACACACACACACACACACACACACACACACAAACACGCACATGCACACGCACTAGCACACGCACACGCACACACACACGCACACACACGCAGGTTTACGCACCAACTTCGGCACACCCCGATGGGGAGGTGGAGAAAATGTATGAGGATATCTCTAGAGCCATGCAATCCTCCAAAACCCACTATACGGTGTTAATGGGAGACTTCAACGCAAAACTAGGCACAAGAGAGAACGGTGAGCTGAAAGTAGGGAAATTCGGAATAGGGCAACGGAACCCAAGGGGCCAGCAGCTGGCTGACTTCATGGAGAAAGAGGGACTCTTTATGATGAACTCTTTCTTCCAGAAGCGGCCCCATAGGAAGTGGACCTGGTAGCGCCCCGACGGTTCGACAAAAAATAAGATTCACTTCATTATGACAACCAGACGACAACTGTTCAGTGATGTCTCAGTGATCGCGAGGGTGAAAACCGGCAGCGATCACCGAATGGTTAGAGGCACACTGAACCTAAACGTTAAGTTGGAGAGGTCTCGTCTAATGAAGTCAACGCTCCGTCCCCCTCGTGCTCTAGTCCAAAGTCCCGAAACCTTCCTGCTCGAGTTACAAAACCGTTTTCAGTGCCTAGAAGATTGCAATGAAGTGGACGATATAAATGATAAGCTCGTGGAAACTGTCCATGCGGTCGGAGCTAAGTTCTGCAAGACCCGCCGCAGAAGAACTCTTAATCTCATGGCTGTTAGACGGGAAATGAAGCTGCAGTCTTCAGCAGATTTGACAGTATATAGGCAACTGAACAGACAGATCTCCAAATGCATGCGGCGGGACTTACGCAACATCAATACAGCTTGTATTGAAGAAGCGATCGAGCGGAACCAAGGCTCCAAAGTCTTTGCCAGAGATCTGTCTGCCAGAAAGAGCCAACTGTCAAAGCTGAAGACCGAGTGTGGCAGCATCGTTTCCGGGACACCTGAGATTTTGAGTGAGATTGAGAGGTTCTATGGGCAGCTGTACACGTCATCGTTGGAGCCACACGCAAGTGTGCGAATCTTATCCGACACTATTCCGAACGTTATATCCCCGAAACTCTTCACCGCTGCATTGGAAGACGTTTTCAAGCTACTGGACTGGAAAGGATACGGTATTAACATCAATGGCGAATACATCACTCACCTTCGATTTGCCGACGATATAGTCCTTATGGTAGAATCGCTGGAGGACCTAAGCACTATGCTCAATGACCTCAATGGTGTCTCCCAACGGATAGCTCTTAAGATGAACATGGACAAAACAAAGATTATGTTTAATGTCCATGTCACACCTATGCCGGTAGTTGTTGGGAGCACTAATAAGCTCGAAGTTGTTGACGAGTATGTTTACCTTGGACAAATAGTCCGACTAGGTAAGTCCAACTTCGACCGAGAGGTCAATCGACGGATTCAACTCGGTTGGGCAGCTTTCGGGAAATTACGGCACATCTTCTCGCCAGGTATACCTCAAAACTTGAAAAAGACACTGTACAACCAGTGCGTGTTGCCACTGATGACCTATGGAACTGAGACGTGGTCCTTCACTGCTGGCCGGTTGAAGAAGCTCAAGGTCGCTCAGCGAGCTATGGAGAGGGCTATGCTCGGAGTTTCTCTGCGTGATAAACTTAGAAATGAGGATATCCGCAGTAGAACCAGAGTGACCGACATAGCCCAACGGTTAGTAAGTTGAAGTGGCAATGGGCCGGCCATATAGCTCGTAGAACCGACAACCGATGGGGAAAAAAGGTTCTCGAGTGGCGGCCTCGTACCAGTAGACGAAGTGTAGGGCGTCCCCCCACTAGATGGAGTGACGACCTGGTAAGACATGCAGGAAGTCGATGGATGCAGGTGGCTCAGGACCGTGCGTTGTGGCATTCCTTGGGGGAGGCCTATGTTCAGCAGTGGACTTGTGAAGGGCTGTAATGATGATGATGATGATGACATCTATAGGATTTAGCCTGTGAGAGAATGATACATATAGAATACAGTGTAGTAAGGGTTAGTAGCCTAATGGCAGACTGCGGACCGTAAACTCAAAAGTTTGTGGGTTCGAATCCGACATTCTACTACTGTCGTTAACCACCCTTAACACAAGCATTTTCAGCTTACCAGTAGTGGTTAAAGGAATTATTAGTAATGTTTGTAGCTATGCTATTAAACATTACTAATCCCTTTATTTTATTTTAAAATACAGTGTTTCCTATTGTCTCGGTCTTCTCTTTGTGCGGTGCTTTAAAGAAGGTTAATATAAATTTTAAATGTTAAAATAAACAATATAAAAATTAACAAATTTATTTAATAAATAAAATTTATAAAATATGTATATGAGTTAATTTACTTCCTTTGCCTATTGTATATATATTTTAAGACAAGCGTTTTTCAGGAGTAAACTCCAGTCATGCGTCGTAGCAAACACGCACATTTTTTCAATAAATGAACTCTAGCGTTATATTGTGAAAACTACATTGTAATATTTAAGATAGAAAAGTTATTTTCCTAAAATTAGCTTTTAGTTATTAGAACGAAGTTCTTTATCGAACGGTACGGATTTGGCGGATGGGGGCTAAGCCACAGAATAAATAATACTTAGCGACAAAAAGTGTTAGATTTTTCCGTCACGACCCTTTTTGAAGTAGTGTAGACGGCCTTGGCGGCTATAAGGAAGCGAGATGGAATAATATCCATCGCACTTTTTCTAATCTTGCCATGAAAGAAATATTATTTTATTTTAAATGACGCTTCATTTTAATAGACGCTAGTAATTCATTTATTTGTATTTGTTAATCAATAATATAATACGTTTATCAATAATAATATACCACGAAAGGATCTTCGTTCCACTCTCACGCATGTTTTTTTATTATTAGTTTAATCATCAGAACACGACCTGTACATCCCCCTCTTTTTGAGCTCTGAGTAAACAAGCGCTTGAGCATAGTCACAGAGAATAACTAATAGTTTGTCAGTGAATCGCCCGCGGAGGCCATTTTTCGGTCGCTTGCTTGTTGTTCACAGCAGCGAACCATTCGATCACATTTGTTAATATACCATTCGGTATAGATGTTGCTTTGATTTCGTGCCACATTAATTTGTACCCATCAAGAGTAAAATACCTACTAGCGATCAAAATCTTCATTGGTTGGTACTTTATAACATCCGTCGACATCATTCATACCGTGCACTGGCATTTTGTTTCTGTGTCGTATTGAATTCCAGATTCATCACCTGTATTAATGTCGTAAATACGCTGAGACGAGCCTGCATCAAATTAAATAATCATTTCACGGCAGCATTCAACGCGGGCCTGCTTCTGAAGTTGTCAACGTCACTGAAATTGTGCGGCTCCCAACATGAAACTATCTTCCTCACGCGAATATGTTCGTATAAAATGTCGTGAACGCTTCACGATTCAATCTTAAATCATCAAAGTTAGTCGACAGCAGTGTTGCCACCTTGCAAAAAAATTATCACTAGTTATGGCCTGAAATTGCACCAGACTTTGGGATATTTTTACGTAAAAAAATCCCTAGAATTCACTAAATTATTAAAAATGAAATCACATGGTAGGTAATAAAAATACTATTTTAATTGTGAAAATAATGACAATAAACATAACATATAAAATCAAGACGGCATCCTGGTCACAGTTTCTTCAACGGACAGACAACAAGTATCACAAGAGCGCAATATTTTTAAAGTATTCTCGCCACAATTTATTGTCTTATATAGGTATATCTTTGTACTCATCACAGCGTTTGGGTGAATGTGAGAACTAATTATAAGTTTCTTTAATGAGAAACTCCATAATTCGCGGTAACGTTTGCTCTGAAGCATGTGAAACAGTATGAATGAGTGGCAAATCTGACTAGAATTTAGTTAGGTACGCGTACGCCTTTATTTATTCCAGTAATGACGGAGGCATTATCCACCCCGATTCCAATTAAGTTTTTTATAAAGAGACCATCTTACATTTCAGTATTTATATATCAACCTTTCAGTATTCAGCAGTCACTGAAACCAACTTTACATACGTATTAGGTCCTCATTATTAGTCGGAAAATCCCCAAGGTAAGTTTAGCATAACCAAACAAAGACGACTAATTATGTTTTTGTAATTTGAGAAAAGGATAGTGCTATTTTGACATAAACTGGGAAATTGATCGACAGGTAAAGAGGGTTGCTAAAATGTATTTTCTAAACTCTTCAAGATTTGATAAATATCACTAAAAGTCATCAAATAATTTTTTAGTGATTTCGTTTTTCAGAATATCACTATCTCCAAAAAATCACTAAATCTAGTGACAAAATCACTAAAGTGGCAACGCTGCCGTGCTGAAATCGTTTGATAGACGGCTTAAGCGATTCACACACTAGCAGCTAGCAGATACGATAAGATACCTGTAGGTATCTGAGCGCATATTATCTTTTAATATCGCTCTCTATGAAATTCAATGAACTAACACACACAGCGCAGATAATTTATTGTTGGGAATGAGGGTAAAAAAAAAAGTAAATACGAACAAATGAAGGTAGAATTGTAATCTCCCACTTGT
The DNA here is from genome assembly GCA_029286625.1 of Parnassius orleans. NCBI lineage: Eukaryota > Metazoa > Arthropoda > Insecta > Lepidoptera > Papilionidae > Parnassius > Parnassius orleans. The sequence continues at coordinate 3,247,217 of JAGSMP010000167.1, forward strand.
TTTAGCAGTATAAAGTATCGCACAGGCGACTAAGAGGCATCAGTCTGTAATTCTAAGAGTCCCACTGTCGTTACTATGCCCGTTGGGGTATTCTACTAGTGTAGGCAAGGAAGGTCGTGTTACTGAGAGGCTGCCCTGCGTTACATTGATATGGGTAGTGATGTTGTTGGTTTGCATACTTTGGTGTTATCATGTAATTGGGTCCTGATAGTAAGCAGGGTTTGTTACCGAGTAGTGTTCTTTTATTTAAACAATTTTGAGAATAATTTCTAACATCAGAAGTGGAATAGTTTCTTACATCAGAATTGCGACAAAGATCCCTGTTACCATCCACATATAATCTTTGAATAGTGTGAGGGTTATTACGTTTGTGAAAGACTACGATGCGACTCGCGTATCTATATATATTAACGCCTTTCTTTTATGTTAAATGTCTTAATGAAGTTTGTTGTCCTATTTACGACATTGGCGAATCATTAAAGTGTAGAGTGAAAGTTTAAAAGTGAAATGTTTTAAGACAAAAGTTAAATCCTTTTGTTTAATTTTATTACGTTCGTGAAAAACTATACAATACAATACAATAACTTTATTTTAGGCATCAAGGACTTAAAAATTAAGAACATTGGCCCATAGCAATATATACCTTAACCTAAAAATATATATAAAATATAGACATAACACTATTTAGGGAACTTTCTTCTTTGGCGCGTCCCTGTATCGGCGAAACACTACCCCAGAGGGCCAGAAATCGGGAGCAAGGAATGTCTCTTTGTGTTTTGCAGGAACCTGGAGTACGTAGGATTTGAAGTTCGTTGACCTATTAGACTCCAGACGCTGCAAATGTAAAGAGATCGGATCCTCAATGCGGCATCGGCTTCGTTCTTCCACGAAACGCAGGACGTCTTCTCTTAATGCGCTTCGCTTAATTATGTTTTTTATGTTTAATGTCGTAATTAAATTTGCTGTCCTATTTACGACATTGACGTACCACTAAAGTGTTAAGTAAAAGCTTAAAGTCAAATGTTTTGAGCAACAAGTTAAATATTTTTGTTTGATTTATATTAAAGGTACCCTTTCTTAGTGCAAGTACTTTTCTTATTCCTTAACGTACCCAAATATGTTAACAAATGTTGAAAGAAATATTGAAAAGAGGTATTCTAGATAAGTTATAGTTTGCATTCAGTGGAAATTTAATTTGCTCGAGTTTTGTTATAATTTGATAGTTCATGCGAATTGAAGTTTAAAATGTTTAAGCGATGTATCAAAATAAATAATTAACTTTAACGTGCTATGAATTGAAAAACTAAGTAGCCTTTTCGTATTCTAATGTGTTGATAAGTGTTACAGTTTACTCCAAATAGTCGACGACTAATTGGACATAGTCAGGTGCGTGGCCGAGCATTGATAAGATTGAGGCTACGCCGCTGCAGCCTGCTGTTTCTTGGCGGATCTTGCAGCGCTACGGCTCGGGCGGCCGCCGAGCACATGGTGCTTTGGCGCGGCAAATGGACTTCTGACGCTTGCTCAGCTTTCCATATACATTTCCAGCCATGTCACGCGGATATCTATCCGACCGATACTATTAAATGACTGTTGCAATTGGTGTGATGCCGTTTTTACAATGTGTGAGATTTTCATACAGTTGCTTTTTATATTTGCAATGTGTGTAGTGGCCTACGCCTCCGCATGCAGTTGCCTTTTACAATGCGTAGATCTTGCGCAATTGCCTCCTTCCCTTTGGAATATGTGGTGGGATCAGTCTCCCCACATAGTTGCCGCTTTTGCAATGTGTGTAATGGTTTGTGAATGCCATGTCACACAGTTGCAGTTTCTTAAGAGAATGTGTGGTGAACTTTGGAAGCCCCGAATTCTATTGTTCGCAATACATTTATCTTCATTTCTTTTAATTTTTAATTTTGCAAAGCAGATTATTTATTTGTTTCAAGCACCTGAAACGTTTCACATCTATTTCAATCTTAAATTACTTTGGATACCTATTTTGCGAGACCTGTGTTGGATTTACTTAAGTGCACACTTGTGCATCTGACGTATTTGTTTCCATGTCTTTTGCTTTTACCGTGGTGTACTCTAAATTTTACATTAAAACTACTTAAGGGTAAATTCCAATATTTAAAAGGTTTTAGGTGTAGTAATTAACGCTAACTTTGTATTATGTCAACAGTCACTGGGAGCCACTGGAAGGTATGCAGACTTGGTGCCTATACCTACAGTTTGAAGTCTGGACAGCTCGCTGGCGCTGGTGCGGAGCAGCGGCTCGCTGGCGCTGGTGCAGTGAGACTGCTTGCTGGCACAAACGCACCGGGGAACCGCTTGCTGGAGCGCGTTTAGCTGGTTGGCCTGTGTCTTCAGCGTATAGTACGATCTGTGCCGTGTGCGCAGTGTTCCTCATAAAAAAATGTTATCTAAGACTTGCGTTAAACTCTAGTAGGAAGCGTTGCATACTAAAATACTGTAAAAGTTTAGTCTGTATGAAATGTATTCAAGAACTCGCACATTGTGTTCTGTTGAATAAAAATTGGTAAAGATTTGAAAACAACGAGTTTATCGTTTCATGGTCAGAAAAGGCCGAGACGGGAAAGTTACATTAAGCCAGTAACGTTACTTTAGCCTCCACACGAGGTGTGTGCTTGCCCCATGCTTACTTTGAGGGTGAGTAGTTACACATGTGTCAGAAACAGCTAACGTAGTGCTTCTTTTCTGAAAGAGTAATATTGAGATACGCTAATGTTGTGCCTCTTTCTCAAAAGTAGAAGACGGACAAACTAACGTCGTGCCTCTGTCGCGTCTAGCTTACGTTATGCTAACGTCGTGCCTATGACTTAATGAGTTATTACTTTGTTAAGTTACCTATGCTAACGTCGCGTCGTGCATGTGATTAAGTGAGTTATTTTGTTAAGTTATGCGAACACAGTGCCTATGACTTAATCAGTTATCTTAAACGACTTCAAAAAGGAGGTTTCTCAATTCGACTGTGTTTTTTTATGTGTGTTACCTCAGATTTTTTTTTCTAGGCGACTGATTTTGATGGTTCTATTTTTGTATGAAAGCTGGTGCTTATCATGTGGTCTCATATAAATTTGATCAAGATCTGACCAGTAGTTTATGAGTTATTCTTAATAATGCGTATTTATTAATAATTGACTTTTAACAAAAATTTTAATTTTACCACTTGTGTTAAGTTATGCGAACGTAGTGCCTATAACTTACTAAGACGATACGTTGTGCTAACGTAGAGCCATTACCAATCGCGTCACCTGTGACCTACGCGGTGTCTGCATCCCCATACCGTTGATGGAGACTAATATTTAAAGCTAAAAGGAGCCCGAGGACGGACTCCTGTCAGGAGAGGCCGTGTTGGGAATGAGGGTAAAAAAAAGGAAATACGAACAAATGAAGGTAGAATTGTAATCTCCCACTTGTTTTAGCAGTATAAAGTATCGCACAGGCGACTAAGAGGCATCAGTCTGTAATTCTAAGAGTCCCACTGTTGTTACTATGCCCGTTGGGTTATTCTACTAGTGTAGGCAAGGAAGGTCGTGTTACTGAGAGGCAGCCCTGCGTTACATTGAGATGGGTAGTGATGCTGTTGGTTTGCATACTTTGGTGTTATCATGTAATTGGGTCCTGATAGTAAGCAGGGTTTGTTACCGAGTAGTGTTCTTTTATTTAAATAATTTTGAGAATAATTTCTAACATCAGAAGTGGAATAGTTTCTTACATTGTATTTAATCGTTAAGTATCTGTAAGCACCGACCTATGTCGAAAGATGGTGACAATATTATCTGCTCAAACAAATATATCTGCAGATAACATGCCATAGGATTTTACTTCGAGATAAATACAGGTGGGTCGCTGAAAAAATTAGATTAAATTCGCCTCGGTCCTTTTTAAGCTTTATATGACGTTATATCCAAATTCTTCGCCTTTTAGTAAATCCTGAATTATATTCTGACGAGCTGTCTAGCAAATCTAGAAGCAATATACGCCAACTCATTTTAGGTAACACTCTTTATATAAACAATCTGCTTCAAAAAAACACGTCTAGTAAGTTTGAAGGATTTAGAGTGATTGTATCATTTCGTATATTATTGTATCTGCGTAGTATGTGACTAGCTTTATTCCGGCTTTATGACACATTTGAAATTATAAATTGCGCGAAAATGTTTCCCACGCATTTTATATCGATGTTTCAATGAAACACGCTAAGTAGGTATCTAACTCTTAAAGTAGGTCTTTATAATCTAAATCTAAGAACTAACTCAATTTAGCTTGTAAAAATGTAGAGGGAAATTTGAAATTGGAACATTCGTGTTTTTCCTTAAGTATAATATGTAATTGTATTTTAAAAATAAATTATATCTGGCCAGTGTCTCATCCAAAAAATCCTTTTTCGCAAAACTTTCTTCTTGGCCTGTAGTAATCTATGGATCAAAGGATTGACGTGATATTTTCATTGCAACCCCCGCCCTCGCCACCTCCATTTAAATGAGATTTTGTGCGATTGTTGCCAGACCCCGCATTTCCTCCATTTTTAGCTCGCGTAATTACGGGAATTGCTTGCTAAATATATTTATAATAATACATTTTATATTTGGCAAGCAATTCTCAGCGAGAACAAGTTTGCGTTAATTTTGCATCTTCTTACAACACATGTTTTGACGAAATACTAACACAAAATCAAGGGAAAAAACCGACCAAATACGTGACGGGTCACGCACATTGGAGGGTTTCATAGTTGCCCGTCACTACGTGAACTTAGAGGGGGGCCTTCTTGATACTATGAGCATATTAAGTAATTTCGCGGTTCGACCGCTATAACGCCTATAAATTTGCTCAAATAGGATAGTAACTGAAGGACTTATTTTCCAAGCAGACTTATAAGGAGAGGCATTCAAAAAAGATTAAAAAAACCTTTCGATTTTGAAAATTATACAATCTAGGTACATCAAATCATTCACATGCCAAGTTCGTACAAAAATGGTTATAGTTCCCTATATCCATCTGTAAAGTAGTTGCCGGTAGTGCAACCATTAGATATACATACATGATCGTAACGAACCTTCCCGTAATTAACCACTGAAACTATTCAGAGGGTCGCCCTCGTAAACAAAGAGTACCGACTGAAGAAAACCGAATGAAACTGTAGGCCTACAATTACTACAAACTAAAAAATAAGCGAAATCGGTATGTCAGGATCGGTCTTTTGGCGATCGATCCTCTCTGCCTACCCCGCAAAGGAAAACGTAAAGCTATTAGTAGTAATGCATAAGTCGTTTTCTAGTTTACAATAAAATTACAAAGTTATTAATGCAGCTTAGGCCATTTTCTATGAAATTGTAACGAAATTTTTATTAATCGCAGTGCATTTATAAGTAATAGTCGATCTACTAACTACTCTACTAACTAGTAATACTCGTTAACTTATGAAGGCTACTTAGCTGTGATAGTTTTGCTTTTAACTCCATTATATAATATACTACCTACTAACCTGCATACTTTCACATTTCCAAAAACAGCGGTTTAGTTGGTGGAGGGGGCAGGGACACACTTTTGCAAATGGACCCCTGAATCGAAAAAATGTATTGTTCCATATCCAAAATATTTTTGGAAGACCTATCCAACGATACCCCACACGGTGGAAGATGGGTAAAATAAAATTATCTGTATGGGAATTACCCAAAATATAAAATATTTTTCAAGAATTTATATCACTACACTTTGTAAGTGTGATTAATATCTATAACTATGTGAAATTACAGCTTTGTAGCATCTCTATAGGACATGGCGAAACTATACGGGTTCCTTGTTGTTTAACTACGGTACCTTAAAAAGGTACCGCCTTTTTCTGTTCTGTACAACCATGGTTTCTTACCAGTTATGACGTATCGAACAGTGACCTACTCCTTCACTGGTAGCATAAGGAGGCTTGAAGTCGCTCGGCGAGTTATGGAAAGGGTGATAATAAAAATCACCTTATAAGGTGAAAATAAGATCGGTAAAAGCTTATAACTTAATGTTTAACTTCAGTAATCACCAAGTGGTCAGTTCTTTCAATAGAGAAACGGTTTTAAGAGGTGGCTCCTTAATATTAGCTAGTAAATTATTATTATGTAAAGAACGTAATGATATTGTGAGCCTCTCTGTTGAGCGAACTATAGAAATGGCATGTGTTGAGTTTGAGCACCTCGTTGTTGTGAGCGTCTACAGACCCCCATGATCTATATATGATACTTTTGAAAAAATTATGGAGGAAGTTTTTGTTAAGCTTAATAAACAGAATAAATCTTTTGTAATATGTGGAGACTTTAATATCAATCTCCTAGAAGCTTCCTCTAACAATAATTTAAATCATATGGTCTTTTTAATTTATTTTTAGAGCCAACGCGTATTGCTGAATCCAGTGCGACATGTATAGGTAATATTTTACTAATCTTAAGCCGTTGCATAAATATATAATTCAAAAATTGAGCTCTGATCACTGTGTACAATTAGTTTCGTTACCTTATGTTCACAAAAAGCAAGTAGATAACAAAGTTGTGTTTGTTCCAGTAAATGCACGTCGCTTGGAGAAGTTTAGAAGTAACATAGTGAAAAAGCTTTCATCGCTTTTATACCAAAATAATCCAGATTTTTTGTATGGAACATTATTTAAGCTTATTTGCAATGAATTTGATAATACTTTTGCTTCCATCGCTTTTATACCAAAATAATTCAATTTTTTGTATGGAACATTATTTAAGCTTATTTGCAATGAATTTGATAATACTTTTAATTCTCCTACTGTGCGACTGTGCGACAGTAGGAGTCCATATGGTCGGATAAAGGTTATACGAACTTTACCATGAAAAGTCATACAATCCTAGCGTCGAATTTAGGGAATACATTAAAAAAAATTAAATAAAAATCCAAAAAGATTAATAAGGAAAGTACAACACTACAGTGTATGAAACGATGCTCTTAAATTAATTATTTTATATTTAAGTAACAGAACGTAAAAAGTTGTCATTAAGGGTACGAGTTCTTCTGGGTCGATATTACAAATGGGCGTGCCTCAGGGCTCAATTCTCGGCCCCTTTCCGTTTCTAGTATATAATAATGACTTACCTTACATAGTAGGAGATAACCATGATATAGTATTATTTTCTGATGATACTTCATTAATTTTCAAATTACAACGACAATTATTAATATACTAGTTTTTAACCCGCGGCTTCGCTCGCGTGAGCTTGAATTTAGGAACATCGTTAAATGCTGTTCGGTGCCAAATTTAGCAATATTCGATAACTTTTAGAGTCATCTCGGTGTCTGTGTCTCTGTCTGTCAAATATTTTTTTTAATTCTAAAATAATAATAATAATAATTTTATTTCAGATACAAGATCCATACTTTTTAGTAATAAATAAAATAAACTAAAAATTAATGTTAGTAAATGTACAACTAAAAACAACAATACTTAATTTAAATTAAACATAACAGCTCTGGACCCCATAAAAGACTATTAGACGTAGATTATTGGTATTTGGCATAGATATAATGTTACAGGAACACGTGAATATATATTATGTCTAGAAACACCTACTATTTTTTATATCGGGCGTGTCTTCCGATGTATCCATAAGAAAGGTAAATTGTCTTGGAATCAAAATTTCCAAAATATTGATATTTTATTCATATCATTGGTCCTATTTTAATATTGATTGGTACCATAAAATATATGTAGATATTTTTTTTACGTTCGAGTAGACTTCTAAATTCATAAATGCAGTACTATAATGATGTATACTACTACATGGAATAAAACGAATGTTACGGATTTTATCACGTTAAATTTTAACTTTTTTTACGTGGGATTTTTTTACGCATCTTTGGATGAAAGTTCCATAAAAACCCGCGTAAAAGAACATATCGTTAATGTGAAGCACCGACGCTCCGGGAAGTGTAAAGTATCTCAACATGTTTAGTATCGTCGCAACCATTATATCGGATCTGATAGAGAACAAATCGTTGCAATAGAACACCGATTCCTACCAATGATGATTCGCGAGGCTATTGAAATTAAAAAAACATCCTAATTTTAATAGGGAAGATGGCTGTGTGCTACCATCTGCTAAGGACCCCATAATTAATAAAATTAAATTCAAACCCAAACATAGTACTGCATTTATTCTATTCTATTCTATTCTATTTTATTCTATTCTTATTTTATTCTATTCGAACTATGACATGTCATCAGGACATCATATAACACCTCTGTCCTCCCGTGACCATGGGTGCTGTAAAGTGCCCAAAACATCGGGAATTAAAAAAAGTTAAATTTAAACGCGATAAAATCCTTAAAATTAGTTTTATTCCTTATAAATTTTATTCACAGTGCAGTGAACGTGGGAAGCACCACACTCATGAGCGGGAGTAGAAAAATGTTCGCCTTGTTGTGGCGGTGAAAGAAAATCCATAGGAGACGACATAGGAAAACAAACAGGAAATGGGCAGCATCATCTTCCTTACAACAGATCAAAATAATAATAGCTGCGGTTGCCGACCCGCCTACCAAGCGTGGCAACTATAACAAATATCCAGTTACTTGACAATTTATGGGGGAGGCCTATGTTCATTTCAGTGGACTTTTCATAGACTGACGATAATGAGATCTACTCATCTTTGCAACCCTTAATATTTACGGTAGAGTGAAAACAAAAAAAGTAACAAACCCGAAAATATGAATGAAATAAAAACTAAACAGTAGCAGCTTACATACATGTTACTACTGGGCACAGGCCGCAGAGAGTTTTTGGCCAAAAAAGTTCACTGCGCTGATTCCAACGCGGGATGACCTCAACTAGGAAACTTCTCAGATATGCAGGTTTTTCTTCACCGCCGAGAACGTGTTAAATCGACACTTCAAATTGCAAATAAAATGTATGCTAAAATATATAGTAATTAGGGATGCATCCGATACCGATACCGATGCCGATATATCGGCGATACTCGAAGTTTGCCGATATATCGGCATCGGCGATATTTTTATAGCCGATTCAACGATACTTTTCAAATTTCGTGTATTAAAAATGTAATGTAAATGCACGTGTTGTCTCGTCTATTGCATTGCAAACGAGGCACGAAGTAACTATGCTCGGGGAAACCCCGCGCTTTATTCAGTGTCTTGTTTAGCCGCAATACTTGATCAACGTTACAAAGCACGAATATTTCAATCACAGTCTACTATTACTATGGCAAAAAAGCGTCTTGTTCAGTTACTTGATCTTAATGTAGTACTGCATTTCGAAACTATTTCAGACACGCTCACACTTACATCTAGTACTGTAACTGTAAGTTCTGAAATGCCTACGAGTGGCGGGCTTTGGAGCGTTTGTGAAAATATTATTAGAGAGTCCGAGGAAGATGAGCCCCTGTCTACTCTGAGCTGTAATTCTCTCAAAGAAGAAGTCGAGGAATACCTAAGGTCTCCTAATATATCGGGAGGCGCAGATCCGTTCGTTTTCTGGCGCAATGACGTCTTATACACAAACTTGAAAAAAATGGCGCAGAAGTATTTTAGTTTCCAAATGAGTTCTGTCGCATCTGAGAGACTATTTTCAACCGCAGGTCTTATTCAAACAGATTTGCGAAATCGCCTTTCTCCGCAAAACTTAAGAATACTTTGTTTTTTAAACAAAAATCTCATCAATGTTAATTTTTTAATTACTAACACTATTAACTAATCTCAACCTGTCTAGAGTTTTAAACTGTTTTATTTAGTTTGTCCTGTTATTTGCTTTTTTTAATATTAATAAAAAAAAATAACCTGACTTGTGTTTTAATTATTTTACCTTCATTTTTGAATTCAATAAGCGTATCGGTATCTGTATCGGTATCGTATCGGCAAAAAGGCGTATCGAGGCATTCCTAATAGTAATGCTTACGTGCCATGAAATTTAAGTTTTAATCAGTTTGATTACCGCCTTTGACAAGTAAAATAAAATGATCCTTTGTTTAAGGAAAATCTACTTTCTTTAATTAAAGTGTTTTTCCGCAAGAGCTTGTTCATTTACATATACTCATATGAGCTATGAAACCAGGACTGTCACAAATATCTTAATATGTCTGAAATTATGAAAGCTATCTTAAATTAACAACTGATTTATAAGTCTCATTAAAGGTAAAAAAGTAAGGTAGCAGCTAATATACGTCTCACTACCGTGCACAGGGCTCCTCATTACCTATAGTGTTTTGTGGGCAGAAAAATAGAGTATGCTGCAATGCTTCAATGCATTTTAACGGTTTTCACATCTCCACGACTATTTTTAATTACTCAGACATCTAGGTTTCCCCACGAAGTTATTCTTCACCACTTTAACGGACACGTACGTGGTAGAGCCATGCTGCAGCTATATATAGTTGTAGCACGAATGGGTCGGCTCGACCGGGGAAGGACCACGCTCTCACAGAATACCAGCGTGAAATAGCAGCTTAATGCCGCTGTGTTTCGTATGGTGAGTGTAGATAACCGGAGACCCTTTTTACTGGAAACGAGGCATTCCATCTTAATTAATCCTCACGGGTGACAACGCATCTGCATTCTAATTCGTAATCGAAGATAGATGTAGCTGTCTATGGGCCACAGCAACCACTTACCATCAGGTGGACTGTGTGCTCGTTTGTCACCCTTATCCTATATAAAAAAAAACGTGTTAAATCAGCACGTAAAATTTTCTATTACAGATTTATCCTCGAGGGAATCCTACACGATTTGCTCCCGTGCCATGATGAAATCTCACGGCGAGCTACACGGCCCTCGTATTTGTTTAAATACAATTCATAAAAACTGAAACTAAGCTTTTGCATGATTGTTGACCACATCTACCTAGTAATTAGACATCCAACGATGCCACGAACGAATTTTCAATTATTGACATCGTATATTCAGTAGCATTCTATTATTTAATTTTATCAGTGACTTACCATTTTAGTTTATTTAGAAGTAAGTAGAAGTATAATATCTAGTAATATCAGCGATAAAAGCGAACATTTATTTATTATATCAATAAGGCATAAAGTGATGTCAATTCTGTTAAAAGTTCTGTTTCTGTTAAAAAATACGCTATCAGCGCCGCTAGTGGTGAAATTTTTTTTTCACCACTAGCACTCACACACACACAAACTTGTTGCATATCATGAAATAGCAACGTTGTTTTTAGTTATTAATATCTTCAAACGATTTCTATTCATTGATTTGGTCAAGCTATATCATGACATGGTCAACAAACAGTGTTAAATATCATGAAATAACCACACCATTTCACGAAATGATAGACTACTTTATGATATATGATCAGTTCTACGATCTGGCCACAACATATATAAAAATCTCTTTAATAAAACTATAATGATAATGAAAATTTTGCAATAATTGCAAACACACCAGTTTTAATCAGTTTACATATAGATTAGTAATTGAAATAAAAACCTTATCAATTTTCATATTTTAGATAGGCGTCACTATTATCTATTGAAATTATTACTTTTAAAATAAAATATCAAAAATACTAAAAAAGTAAACGTTAGAATTTTAAATAATTTTAAAAATCTAATTATTTAAACATATAAATGTAAGTTATTTATATTATTTAATTTATTAGTAACTGAAGGCAAAATATACTACTTTTTCCATTTGCTGCTAGATGGCGATGTTTTGATAACTAAATCGGTATCGTTTCAAATTATTTTACCAAGGTTATAACTATATTTTAAACTTTATTTATTATTTATAACAGAATATTGCGCTTCGAAAAAATGTCGCTTCTTAAATCTCCGAACGCGGGAACTTCCATTAATACACAATATAACTCGGACCCTTCGCTTAATAAATCCTTTGTTGATGATGAGGAACTGGTTGCAAATACAAAGGTAACCAGGAGACAAAAAAGGAAGTGTATGAAATCTCCCATACACGGGGATATTGTAAACAAGGTCGATAGCTCCGAAATATGTATGAGTGAAATTAAGGAAATGTTTAAAATGCTCCAATCTCAACAAACTGCAAAATTCTTTGCTCTCGATTCGGCCATCCAAACTGTTGTTCAACAAAATCAAGACATTAAACAATCGGTTGATTTCATGTCAAAATAGTACGATGAATTGATACAACGTATGACTGTGCTCGAACAAGAGAATAAATGTTCAAGAATTGGAAAACAAACTTGATTATTTTGAAAAGTTTTCTCGATCAACAACCTTAGAAATGCGTAATATCCCTAAACAAGACAATGAGAACCGACAAACTTTATTAGATATCTCAAAAAAAAATTGGTTCCATTATTCAGTTAGAACCTAATCTACAAGAAGCAGAAATAAGAGATATATATCGTACTAAAACGCAAACTATCGTCATCGATTGCATATCTACAAGTCGGAAAGAAGATTTTCTTAAAAAATTCAAGGAATATAATAAAACTAAAAAAGAAAAAAATGAACGGCAATTAAATACGTTGAATATATTTATAAACGGAATGCAAAAAAATATTTATGTTACGGAATTTTTAACATCCAAAGCAAGGCGCTTACACTACTTGGCAAGAGAGTTACATAGGTCGAAAAAAATTGTTGGTTGTTGGACGGCATTTGGAAAGGTGTACGCACGTAAAGAAGAAGGAAAACCTGCTATAAGAATCGAAAAGGAAGAAGACTTACATAAATTAATTAAATTACATACATTACATAAATTAATCTATATATCACATTTAAATATTATAGTAAGCGCTTACACTATTTAATACAAACTCATAATATCCTCATACCCTGTTACAATCATACTATATCACACAAAAACCTTTGTTTGTTAAGCCGAAAGCACACTAATAAAAATACATTTGCATGCTATTTTTATGTATTTATCAACCTACAATACAAGACATGAATAATTACAATCAAAAACATATAGTGATTATCGTCTATAGTATATATAAAATCTTACATGAACTTAAATTGCAAATCACATACATTACTTTTACTACATTATTTTTAATTTTATTACATTTTTTAATTACTTTTGAATTTAAACACACTTTTATTCGCTCATTCCTAAATAATAAGCGTAAAATTTTCAGAATTAAACAAAATATTAATAATATAAATGCTGCTCTTCTATATCCTATATCTTTAAATAATATTATCATACTACCTACATCTTTAAAAATAAGTATTTTTCGTCACCTTAAAAGATATAAATTTTTGTGGTTACTATGTTCCGTAATATATATAGTTTTCATCAATAACATTCAACAATCTTAAAAAAATAATAATGACTTAGATAATTTGGCTGTAGCTAGTTCCTTTACACTCGATAATATAGAAGACTGTCGGTGTCCAATCCCCAACTCAAATTTTCCATTAAGCATATTACATCAAAATATAAGAAGTATTCAACGGAATATGTCAAGCTTTCTCACTCTACTTGCCAGAAGCAACGTAACTTACGATATTATTGTTTTAACGGAATGTTGGCTTTCTCATTCGCCCTATATACCCACCATAAACGGTTATTTTTCCTGTAACTCTTTAAATAATAATTCACAAAATGAAGGTGTAGTCATATACTATAAACAAAATTTTAATATAACAGTGGAAGAGCCTGAGCTACTTGATGCAAACTGTCTGAAGATAACATTAAATTCAAAAATCGTCATTTTGGCCATTTATAGGCCACCGTCAAACTATAATATAGACAGGTTTATAACAACTTTAAATAATTGTTTAGAGCAATGTGCATCGTATGGTAATATTGTTATTACGGGAGATACAAATATTGATATTGCAGGATTTAATAATGACAATCGATCTGAATCCTATCTTAATCTTTTGGCGTCTCATGGCCCTCTTCCAGCTCATAATCTACCCACACACTCCCACACCTGTCTTGATCACTTCTTAATAAAATCTAAAGGGAAGGCATATTGTTATGTTATAAAAACATCAATTACAGATCACTTTACTACTACCCTTTACTTAGATACTAATTTAATAACTAGCTCAAGGCCCAAAACAATTAACAAAATAGATTACACTTCTTTAGCAAAAATGATTAAATATATTGATTTAAGTCCTATTTATAATACAACACATGTAAATTTTGCAGCGAATTACTTAATCGATATCTTAAGTAACGTCATAAAAATCAACACCAAAACTATTAAAATTTCTAATCGTAAACGAATCATAAAACCATGGATAACACCAGGACTTTTGAAATGTATGAGGAACAGGGACAAACTACATAAAAAATTTAAAAACAATATAGAAAATGAAGTCTTAAAAATAACATATAAGAGATATAGGAATTACTGCAATAAGATACTGAGAAGACTTAAAACGGAATACGAAAAATCTGAATTACAAAAGGCAAAACTGAATAGTAAAAAATTATGGGAAACGATTAAAATTATAACAAACACCAAAAAACAAATAGTGCCCCCTTCTGAGTTAATAAATGGTGCAAACCCAATAGATGCTGTTAACACTGCAAACCAGTTCTTTGTTAATATCGGTAAGAAATTAGCTGATATTGAAAAATGATCCTAACTTAGCCTCTACCAGCAATTATAACTCTACTCCTTCTTCGTTTGTACTCCTACCAACTACAGAATCCGAAGTACTAGATATTATTTCGAACTTAAAATCCGATTGCGCAGTAGGCTTTGATAATATTTCAACAAGTTTTATAAAGACCTTCAAGAATATACTAGTCCCACCCATTACTTACATCTGTAATCTTTCCTTTACAACAGCTGTCTTTCCCACGGCGTTTAAAAAATCACTAATCCATCCCATCTTCAAAGCAGGCGACAGAAACTGTGTCTGTAATTACAGGCCAATATCCATTCTTCCAACTTTGTCCAAAATCCTTGAGCGCCTTATGAACACCAGATTAATGAAATACCTAGAAACAAACGGACTAATCTCTTGTAACCAATTTGGGTTTAGGACGGGCAAATCCGCTGAAGCTGCTATTCATAACTTAACCAATTTTGTTGTCACCAAATTGGGAAAAAAGTACTGGTCGTCTTTCTTGATCTAGCCAAAGCGTTCGACACAGTCTCATTGCCCATACTTATAAAAAAGCTAGAAAGCCTTGGCATCCGTGATCTCCAGCTAAAACTTTTTTGGGATTATTTGCAAAATAGAACTCAGTGTGTCAAGGTGCAAGACTACGTGAGTAAAGAGTTGCCTGTTAGTTTTGGTGTACCACAATGCAGTATACTAGGCCCTACACTCTTTTTAACCTACATAAATGACTTATGTAATCTCAATCTTCCAAATGGACACATAATAACTTTTGCTGATGACACGGCACTTCTCTTTGATGGTGATTCCTGGCCCCAGACATTTAGTAATGCTCAAAAAGGATTAAATAGTGTTGTAATTGGCTAAACAAAAACGTACTTACCTTAAATATTGAAAAAACTAAATATCTAACTTTTCCATCAGAGCGCAAGATCAGCCGTCACTGGATCACCTCCATCTAAAGGTGCACTCCTGTTTTGCCTGTAACTCTCTCTCTTATCTTACCAACTATCAGACTGTCTCAGACTCGATTATGCATTGTACCTGCCCAACTATCGAGAAATCTGAGTACGTTAAATATCTTGGTGTTATAATTGATAACAACAACGTTTGAAAACATATAGCTACACTGGCATCTAGATTGAGAAAGTTGATTTATGTTTTTAAAAACCTTAGAAATGCTTCTGATACAAAAGTGATCAAAACTGTTTATTTTGCCTTTGTGCAATCTCTTTTGCTATACGGTATAACATCATGGGGTGGTGCAGCAAAAACCCGTCTTATAGGGTTGGAACGCACCCAAAGATCCATTCTAAAAGTTGGGTTTTCATTGCCATTTTTATTTCCAACTGCTGAACTATACAAACGTTGCAGGGTACTTACTGTTAGGCAAATGTTTATTTTGCAAACTGTTCTAAAGAAACATTCTTCGCTACTATACAATAGCATTTCTTCTCCAATCTCGGGAAGGGGTAGGATAGTTTGTAAAAATCAAAAATGTAATTCAAATTTTTCTCATAGATTCTTCTGTTATCTTGGTAGTCTTCTTTACAATAGGATAAATAAGGCTATACCAATACATTCTATGAATAAATATTCTTTAAAAACAAGAGTAACGGATTGGCTTTTGGCTTAAACTACACTGAAACAGAATCCTGATAACTCCACTATTTAAAATATTATCCAAACATACACACATACACAACTCACTCTCACACAAACACACACTCACTCCCTCTCACACACACACTCATACACACACACCCACACACACACAGCGCTCACATTACAACGTAAATTAGTTTTTAGTTTTAAAATTGTTTTTTTTTTTCATTTTCATTTCTTTCTATATTTTATTGTAACTTTAATTATAACAACAACAATTATAAATCATATTGTCGCACGAAGTGTACTAAAGTTAAAGGTATGTTGATAAATGTTAAATTAAGGGACGAGAATCTGGTAGTACTAACACCAGGCTCTCACAAATTAAAATGGTTATACCTCCAATATTATTACAAGACAATGTAAATTTGTGAGAGCAAATAAATAAATAAATTATTATTATTATTATCATATGGTATTTATTTGAAAACCACTCGTCATAATATAACTAAGATATAATAGAAAATTAACATCTAAAGGAAGGAAAATACTTAACCTTCTTTTTTGAAGTTCCGTAATTGGATAAAAATTAGCCTATAAGTTGCCCCGGATTACTAGCTACCTACATACAAAATTTCATGCAAATCGGTTTAGTAGTTTTTGCGTGAATCCGTAATACACAGACAGACAAAAATTGTAAAAACCACTAATTTGTCTTTAGAACCCTTTATTTATACCCCTGAACTTGTTTTTTTTAAGAATATAATAGAATTACAGACACGACTTTTCTACAGATTTATTATACGTATAGATGACGAAGTAAATAATGCGATACCTAAATTAATAAATTGCTTTAATATTATTAATTTGCATTTAAATGGCACTAAAATTAAATGTATGAAATTCATAACTACAAATGTCAAATTTCTAAATAACAATGTAATTTTATATGGGGCGGAGCTAAGTCTTGTCGATACCACAATTTTTCTTGGAATCACACTAGACGGGAAGCTTCAATGGGGCCCCCATATATCAAAACTAGCAAGCAAACTTAATTCTGCAGCATATGCTGTAGAACATATTAAAAATCTTACCAGGATTGAAACAGCTAGACTAGTTTACTTTAACTATTTCCATAGCATAATGTCGTATGGCATTTTGCTATGGGGACACGCCACTGACACTGAAATTATATTTGTTTTACAGAAGAGGGTCATAAGAGCAATCTATGATTTAAAATCTAAAGTGGCTTAGACAAAAATTTAAAGATATTAATATATTAACTTTGGCCTCTCAATACATTTATGAAAATGTAGTGAGATGCCAAAGTTAATATATTTATTAATTAATATTTATTTTTAATTAAATAAGTGATATTCATTCTGTAAATACTAGGAACAAAGGCACAAGTTAGCAGTACCAGTTACTCGACTCCACCAAGGCAGTAATTCATTCTTGCGGCGATACGCTTTTATCCCAGAAAATATACAAAATTTGACCTGCTCAAAGTTCAAAAACTTTATTAAACTAAGGTTGTATAAAAAAAGTTATTATAATATTAAAGAATTTATGGATGATGATAATCCCTGGCAATGAGGTGATCGCTACCAAGTTATTTCTAATTTGTTTTGTGTTGCTAATTGTGTAACATACATGATTGTAAGCTGTAGTTTTTTTAAAGTCCCGCTGGTTCTTCCCAGGACAGAGGTTTTTTTTCCGGACCAGTGATAAATTAATCAAAAGCGTGACTTTTAATAAGTACTTATTATTTATAATCCGCATTGAATAAAGAAGTTTCTGTTTCTGTTTCATGATAGAATCCATAAAGAAAAGTAATAGAACCAAAGTAACCGACAAAGCCCAACGCATCACTAATCTGAAGTGGCAACCAACCGATCATATACCTCGAAGAGCCGTTAACATATAAGAAAGAAAGGATACCGTGTGGCAACGTTGTATCGGTAAGTGGAGTGTTAGGGCGGCTCCCACTAGATGAAGTAAAGACCTGGTAAAAATGCAGGATATGACTATCATTGGGGAGTGGAGGTGATATTCAGGTGTTGAATCGTTGTTGTGTGACTTGATGATAATGAAATTTGCTTTAAACTAAAATTTTAACGTCACGTATTCTACAATAATATATGTTAGAAAATCATAAACGAAAATCTTTAATTTAAGAGTAATTTTATTTATACCATCAATCAAAACTACAATATTTTAAACTACAAAGTACACAAAGATATAGAGTCATTTGCGACTAGAACACACATTATTCTAATACTTTCTTTAACAGATTAAAATACAAATTAGAAACCTTCGCATTACAAATAAATGTTATTTTAGAGCAAATAAGTTAGATTAATATGACATTTAATACAATCAGAAATATAAATGACAACATTTAAGTCGAATAATTTTTTTAAATGAAATAGCGTTGTCAGCCGAAATTGAATTATAAACACAACCTTGTTAAAATACCTTGATGTATGAAATAATAGTTTTTAATAGCAATGTACTATGCAACTTATTGTACTATCAGCCCTCTATACTGATAAGGACGTACAAAGATTATTTTGAAACAAGCTGTCACAAATCTACGAATTCTTCATAAAACTACCGATACAAATTTTACACACAATTGTCATATTTGTAGCAATTTAATTTTAAAAGACATTCAAAACCAATATAATAGACGTAGTCGTTACTTATTATTGAGTAATCAATAACACCACTAAAATATATGTATATTAAATTGATCCAGTATTTTAAATACAACATATCAATCACTTGTCACTTCTAAACGACTAAATCGATACTTGGTCGGATCAAGATAGCTCCATGCGACTTTCACTGTGATGTTCAAACAAAAAAAAAATACTAGTTTTCATAAAAGATTGGAAATTATCAAATACTGTCATTTGTAGATTTACCTTCATTTTATTCATTGAATTTTAATTGCATTTATGAAAATATTTATAACAATTTAACGCTAGGAAAGTAGAATTTATCGTAGAAATAGTAAAGACACATCAAAAATTTAGACTAAATGCAGTCTATAGTTTTCAGCCCACTTATAGATAGGTGTTAAATATAGTAAATGTTAAGCTCATGAATGTCATGACCAACTATGCAGCTCACAACGCGGACGAAAAAAAGACTGACGAGTTCCTCATTTAATGTATAAGAGCGGAGCAGCACAGCGAGCTCTTCTTTGCTCCTTTTAAGCCTCTTCAAAATTAGTAGATAAAGAGTAGAAATAGTTGTAATAACACAGGTACAGACCACCTGTATTATTACAACATAATCGGCATAATTTAATACATGTTTAGTACATGTTTTGATTTTATTATTCCAATTAATAAAATAATTTAAAAAATGGTAATCAAAGTGATTAAATCTTACGACGTAACGCGATAAAGCCAAATTGGCAGCATAGTTGATATGACTAATAAACGTAAAATATATACAAACAATACATTACAAAATAATAAATGAGATTTAGGAAAATCTTGCCAGTATATTTAATAATACAACGGCAACAGTGGTAGCCCATAATAAAAAAATATCACATACTAGTTAGAAAAAAACAACTAAAATTCTTTGTAATTAAAATTACAGGAATGCTTAAAATTATAAGAATTACATCCATTATTATAAATCTTAATGCATCACTAGTTTGAGCAAAATAAAGTTACTTCACTAAAAACTGAATGATAGACTTGAATGCTATACCTACTTTATTCAAAATGCAAAATTAGTAATACATGTTCTGTTATGTCAGACTATCACGCTCTTTGATTCTCTTACAATAAATTTATTTTAAAAAGCATTTACTCGAGTATTCTCAGTATATCAAAGGTTTACTCAAAATATCCTTTTTTGTTTGATAATTTCACATAGTACATTTACATATCTACTACACACACGACGCTTTACAGGTTATTCTGCAACCTCATTATAAAAATGCTGATTCGAAGGTGCACACCTAGCACAGGACTTGCGTGTGTAGTAATATTGTACAAATAAAAAGAAAATATTATAAAAATACTATTTCTATCATTAACATTATCATTTCTATCACGCATACCAATATAAAAAAGAGTATAAAAACTATATTTCCAATCAAAAATAACGAATAAATAAATTAATTAGCACAACCTTCTTCTTGGAAATTGTAAGGTTGTCTATTATTATAAGTTGATTCGGACTCCTTCAATAACCGGGATCACCACAAAAATTTAGAAAACATGAAATAAATAAATCCAACTTTCAATAAATAAACAGGAAACTTGAAATAATTTGATATGATTAAAAAAAAAACAATAATTTTAGACCCGCTAAAACTATTTACAATTATTAAATTAAAATAGATAATAGTTCAATCTTATACTCTCATCACAATTCTTAACATTTCGCCTTATACAGCATGGAGCACCATACGGCGAGCCCGGACAATTTGTATTTTTTGCGGTCTATAACTGTTGGGTGGCATCGGAGCAGCACCGAAACAAATTTAAATGTGCATCAAAGGTAGCCGTTTCCCCTATGCTTACAGCAAGTGTTATAAAGTAAGAAAAAACTATATTTCCTAACCTTCATCAACGATATGAGAATGAAAAAGAAATATATTATACATAGAAACTTACAAAATTCGAAATCAGAGGAAGAACTTTTTAATCATACTCTGTTTAATTATTACATAGATACGCCGAACTGGCAGACAGACTAAACACTAAATTCTATGTAATATTAAGAAATGGTTGCATTATCTGACATTTTAAGACATGTAGGAAATGCTCCACAATTCACACTTACAACTACACATATAATTAATAATTAACTTTTAATTTAAATTACTCACATTTAACTACTTCTAAATTATATGAGATGAAGTAATGTGTTATATAACCATAGCACGTATATTTTTATTAGCAGCCTCTGAACTTTAAAAGAACTGCCTTTTTTTATTTATTTTTCCTAATACAACAACACATGCATGTTTCATTATATCATTAGACATTCCTAGAGATTTATTTTTATTTGAGAGAGAATAATTAGGCCGCTGTAAATGAGAAACAACGTCCAAATATTTCATGTAAATAAAATACTTAACTCAAAAGAATAAGATGGTATTTAAGCATTAGTGGATGTTTTCACAGCTGGCCCCTAATAGCAGACAAGGGCAGTGAAATAGTCAAAAAAACTATATCACTGCGCTAAGACTTACATACAACCAATTTTTTTTTAATATGAGTAATCCTTCTACTGGTTCTTTAAATTATTACACATATATCTCTAAACAAAAATCACAGAAAATGATTATAATATAATCTCAAAGTAATTGAAGCCCCCATTCCGATATACAATAGTAATTAACTTGATAAAATTATTACAACATCAAAAAATGTCAATATATAATCAATAGAGTATTAATTTTTTTTACTATAAAATACTAAACAAAAATTAATCCGCAACATAACTTAAAAAGTTTTCATTATTAATAATACTTAATATGAACGCTGCTGTGTGTGAACCAGCGAATGAATGCATTTAAGAAAGACAAGCTCTTAGTGACTAGTACAAGTCCCTGTAAACGCACAAGTGCAATTCGGAATAGGGGTGGAGTGGAGTATAATATAATGAACTATATTATACTGAATAAATGAACTAATAATTCAAGATATTTAAACTTGAGCTACCTCTTGTATATAATTATCATTGACTGCATTCTGAATTTTACAAACGGTGTCATCAAGAATGTTGCCATTCTTCTCTATAACAGTATCCTTCATGTTAATGATTGTATTCATGTTATTGTTGTCAAGAGCGTTATCGTAATCGCATCCCATGAAGCCGGTGACACTGAGGGTCACCTTCTGTGGATCTTGCGCCTTTGCATCGACGAAGTTCACCAGAACTTGGGTTGGGGCATTTTGTTCTGGTTGCTTCTTCTTGCGGCGGCGGTGAGCAGCCTCATTAAAGGCTTGAACGCATGGTAGCGGAGCTTTCACTCCATCCGAGGACGATGACGTTTGACGTTGGTATTGCTTGAAGCTCTTGCGCAGGCCGCAGCGGCATCCTTTTAAAGCCTTCTCGCGCCTGTTGAATTAAAAAAAATACATTTCATTATGCTTCTCAAAAATTTAATAGTTTTTAATTAAATACTTTAAAAATACACTCACTCGACGATGGCTTTCTCCCTCTGTTCTAATTGTAGGCGCACAGCGCATACTTCCATGTAGAGCTCGTTGGCGCGGGTGAGTTGTTGCTCGTACATATGACGGGTTTGTTTCTCCTCTTCGCGGCGTTGGGCCGTATTTTGGGCCTGCGGTTGTTCACTCCTGATCAATGTATAAAACTCATGTTAAAACCACTTTATAATTGTTTCTTATGTGCATTGGCTCATATAAGAAACAAGTGAACGCTGGATGGACAACATTTTCTAATACAGGAATTAAAATGGTGTCAAAAACCGAAATTGATACTGAAGTGAAAATAGTATTTGACTCGTCACTTCGGCGGAACAGTCTTGCCGACGAAAAAATTAAATTTGCAGGTGAAAGGTTTCGCGAACTGTGTGGTGAAATACAACAAAGTGAAAAAATCTTTTCGAAAAAAAGTTTTTTATTGCATTTGAATTTTCTGAAGTGAATTGTACTGAGAACTATTCGCCATATTCAATAATACTTGCGTTTATATTATACTTATGTTTTATAATAGTGATCATTAGAGCCCTTTACAAGTCCACTGCTGAATATAAGCTGACTCTGTCCCAAGAAATGCCATAAAACACGGTCATGAGCCATTTGATTTGATTTGGAGAATATCCGGGCTGTAAGAAATTTGAAGGATAGGTTTTTAAGTTCGGGCACCGTCGCGCTGAAAAATTGATGAAATCATCATTCTATATCCTCAGTTTCTCTTACCTAATGGCTAGAGCGTACTTATATTATATACGCGTATTTCTTTATTAATCTTTAATTTTTTATTTTTGATCCACTGAATGCAATAGTAATAAGTTTCCTTAGGGAACTGTGAATAAAATATTTACAAGTTCTACAGTTAACTTCTTAAAATTCCACGGGGAAATTACCTAGTTCTACAACAAATTGCTCGGTACGGTTGCACTTTAAAAGGGAAAATGATTAATTCAAGTAAATAAAAACAAAGCCGTAGTCATTCAGGGCCTAAGCGCTTGCAATAAATTTCACAGTACAATGCGATTCAAATAAGAATAGGAACATCAATGACCTCGAATGACCATGATTTGTCAACTGTCACTTGAAAAGTATAGCTGGCAAAGAAAATTAATTTTCCACTTTTATATTTATTTAACTGAGTCTTAGTATTACCAAATCTGTTGCTGTTGTCTTAATTAGTTTTAAAAATAATTTAAAACTGCTTTTTTTTCTCTATTTTCATTGAAATTAATTAATTAAATAAATAATTAATTAAGTAATAAATTCAATAAATTATTGAAATGCTAGATTCCGATTAATTTTTTTTCATGGTTCTTTTGTATAATTTATTTGTCAATAAATATTACTTCAAAAATATCTGTTTTGCTCATCCTGCCTAACTGGTTTGAATTGACAGCTATGACGTCACAATATGGTGCCAGTTCAGTCCTATTCTTATTTTTTCATCTTCTTAGAAAAACGTGACCCCACACTAGGATTTTCTCCTGTGGAGGCAGTTTACATACATAAATTGCACGAGAGCAAACATCCAGACCCGGAACAATTACTTGTAGGCCATAAAAATACTTGTTCTGTGCGGCTTTCGAACCCGTGGCCCTTAGCGCCGTAACTCATTGCTAAGCCACTGCGCCACGGAGCCGTATTTGAATCGCATAGTACACGAAATCCGGGTGCAACCCCACAGGCACCAACAAAATTATTAATTGCAATTTTAGTTGGTAATTTACTATGTTAAAAAATTCGAAGATATGTGAACTCCACCAACTCGCATTGGGGCAACCGGTGAACAATTACTTGTCCTAAATCCTCTCAGAAATGAGAAATATTTGCCCAGCAGTGATATACGTCATTTTGGCTGTAATTTTGCTTTTTACTTTACTAAAAATAAAATAAAATAATAAATAAAAATAAAGCCCAAAAAATTATTCTTTCCTTGTTTCTTTATATTGGAAAATACATTATTAGAATTTCTTTAGTCATTCCAAATACAACATTAGTTTACACAGAAATCGTTTGTTGACGCACGATTTATATTGAGAAATAACATTTACACAAATATTATGAAATAGTTATTTTTTAAGCACATCAGTAAACATAGGTCTTGTATTAGAATGTGGTATCTGCCGCAAGTATTTACAATCCGACATTTATTCAATTTTAAAGGCAATCATGTTGTGTGCAATGAACTAAATAAACTATCTTTAATAAGTACAGTTTTAACTATGTACTCTACAAATAATATACAATTTTCGAAATGGATATGATCATATGACCGAACCACAAACAATTTGTACAACTGACAGTCAGTTTAAAATCATTCCGCATTAGCATGAACAACAGAGACAATATTCTACACAGCTGAAGATAGCCGATAATGGCCAATAATCTTATTCTTAGACTTGTTGGAAAATCTTTATGCGTTGGGAAATATGCATAGCAAAAATGTACCTGGCATAAAACTTATCCATGCAGCTCTGTACTTCCTTGCGCCAGGTGGCCTGAATGGCACTGAAGCAATCAACACGCATTGTACTCAGCTCTTCACCTGCAATCTCTAAGTGAGCGGAGATGATCTTAAATGGGGGCCTGTTAACAATAAAACAACAATAAAATACTTATCTACAAACTGGATTACCAAAAAAACTATGATAGAGAACTTACCTGTTCCGTGGCACACGATTCCAGCACTGAATAAGCAAGAGTTGGAGACTATCAGGACATGATGATGGAATCGGCAGAGATATAGTATCTGTGCCGACACCCCACATTACAGCGTGAGTCTCCAAATTCTTGTAGGGAACTTCCTGAGTGAGCAGTTCCCACAGAACAACGCCATATGACCAGACGTCAACGCGCTCCGAACAAGGCTCGTGTCGAATCACTTCGGGAGCCATCCAGGCCACAGTGCCTGTGAAGCTCATGATCGCACTCACGTCATTCCATTCACGACTTGTCCCAAAGTCGCTCACTTTCACGACTAAATTGTCCGCAATGAGAACGCTGAAAACATTTTTTATAAAATACACACAAAATACGTGAGGTGATATTATTATATTTTCAAAAAGCCGTTACTTCTATAAGTATTACCAGCATTACTTATATAAAATTAAGAATAATATTATGGATATTCAACTATGTGGATTAAATGTTCTAAATCTAGTGGCCGCAAATTAAACATGAAAATATTACTTTATAGGAACTAAGCGCGCAACATGACACAATATTCCAAACAAACTCACACATTGAAACGCTGATTAGCTAACATCTTTATAAATTTTATTACGACTCGGGATGCATACTCAAAAGTTGACCTCATTTCCCCATTATTCTTGGTTTCAATTGCCAATAACATAGTCGCTTACAACATATAATAAATAACGCCACTGTGCTCGTAACTTGTCACCGGAGACGTTTTAAGTAGTAAGGAGCAATGCAAATTGTAATTAATCAGTACTATGATAGTAACGCTAATCGAACTAACCGCAGCTCAATTTGGGTTGGACCATTTTTTGGACCTAGGAATGGTTCCATGTTTTATTTGCGTTCACTGTCCGAATCAAATATTTTCAACGGAATTTAAATATGTATTGTTACTTAGTAGCTCCTATGAAAGATGACTCGTTATGTTTATTTTTAACCTCCGACGAAACTTGCTACGTTAGCGCACCTTCAGTCAGTCAGCACCATATGCCAAGACATGTTAGCACCGTACATCGGCAAAATAGAAAGTGCACACACACCCGGTTGTGTGTGTGGTTATGACCGCGCCTTATAAAACGTTGCCAGGCCTAAGCGTCCCCCGGTAATTGACACCCAAAAAGTATTGATGATAAGAGTGCGCACAGGCCACTGCCTGAAGTTCGCCGGGACACGTCTGGAGATGGAGCTGGACGCGACAGAATACGACGAGAAAGCGAGATACGAAAAGCTTCAGCACCACCAAGGGTCTCCTAGCATCCGTCAACACCACCAGCGGGCTTGGTGTCAGCAGGGTCTGGCTGGTGGGGTAAGCCGCATGCCCTGGGCAATTCCAATGAATAGAACTCATTGCATGCGTACTGGGCTAGTTTTTTTGCTAAGCTAGCTGAGCCATCCATCACTATC
Organism: Parnassius orleans; assembly: GCA_029286625.1. Classification (NCBI taxonomy): domain Eukaryota; kingdom Metazoa; phylum Arthropoda; class Insecta; order Lepidoptera; family Papilionidae; genus Parnassius; species Parnassius orleans. The sequence continues at coordinate 3,273,703 of JAGSMP010000167.1, forward strand.
ATGCGTTCGTCAATATTTGAGGATGCCGAACTACGTTTTACTTTAAATAAATTCCTCAGACCTTCTCGATTTATTTTACAGAATGTGATATACAAACATTGTTAATATTAAAAATTTATATTAATTTTTGTTCTATTCTCTGGCAATACTGTACTACGAAGATAAAGTATTTTTAGTTAGTTCTAAAAAAGTGCTGCAGTAATTATGTGTATTTTTCTTAAGCTAAAGGTATATTAAATTCATATAAAATATTATACTAGTGAATTTTAATGTTAGCACTTACTTGGGACTCTTCAAATCACGATGAATAATCCTGTGGCTATGGAGATAGCTCATACCTTGAGCTATTTCTTTAGCCCACTTTAGAATTTGCTTTGGCGAAAAGCACACACCGCTGTGGAGAAACTCAAACAGCGGCCCGTACTGACAGTATTCCATTATAACGCAGAAGTACGGTGGCTGGCTGCAGACGCCTCGGAAACGGACTGTTTATAAAAAAAATATTGCAAAGTAAGCAAAGAACATTGGCAATTTAATTACTGAAATTTTGTGATTAGGGGTTGGAAGGTACGGGTCATAATAGACAGTAGAAAATATCTAAAATAAATAGCCTTAATTTGTGTACGCAATATAATATTATCTAGTTGTGAACAGAAATATAATATGCTTAGTAGTCAAGAACCTCGTTGGTCAGATATTCATAGCGTCTATATATAGCGACAATAATCTCAATGCAGTCCACTACCACCTTAAGACTGACAAGCCGCACTTACTTTTCTTGACTGAGACGCAGATCAGATGTCCTCTAGATGCGGCGTACCTTGGCTACTCTGGGTACACATTGGAGAATAATTTCCACCAGCGCGCCGGAGTCTGTGTGTATGTCCGCAATGACATCTGCTGTAAGCATCTCCGTCACCTTGAAGATACCACTTTTTCCACGATTTGAGTATTGATAGACACAGGAATGGATAAAATTATGTATTTTTGTGTCTACGGATCGCAACGCGGTGACCAGGAGACAACTATGCTATTTGAACACCTCAGCGAAGCCTCTGATGTGGCTCTAAATCGGTACCCTGCTGTACAGCTGGTTTTCTTGGGGGACTTTAATGTCTGTCATTAGGACTGGCTGTTCCTATACCAGAAGACCGACCACGTTGGGAGAGAGGCGTGGAATTTTGCGTTGTCGCTGGGGCTCTCCCAGCTGATAAAACAAGCCTTAGGGTACCCGATGTGGATGGGCACACAGCCAACTGCTCGACTTTCTGCTGACGACCGATCCGGACAGGTACGATGTTCAGGTTACTTGACAGTGGTCAGAAGTCCTCACCCTTGGGAACTTCTGACCACTGTCAAGTGAACTCTGTCACGTTATATTCCCCACCTAACTACGATTTCCAAGGTGTGCGGCGAATATGGCGATATAAGTCAGCAGAATGGGATGACATGCGGCATTTCTTTGCATCTTATCCTCGGCGGCAGGTCTGTTTCTCGTCTGAAGATCCGTCGAGCTGCGCGGGTACCATTACCGATGTAATACGTCAAGCGATGGAGTATTTCATCCCCTTTGCTGACGTGCCCATTGGTGGTAAAGTACGCTCGTAGTTCAACGCCGAATGCGCTCGTGCTGAAAAGCACAAGCATATGGCGTATTTATCTTGGGTCGAAGCTCGAGACCGCAAAGCTCGGCATGTTAGCCATAAGAAGAGCGTCTTTAACCTAGCCACCTAAACCTAAGTCTTGTAAGAAAAGGAATTACGGCAAGCTAGTTTCGACCGCATTAAGCCGCATCAGTGCAATGCTCTCTATTAAACCATCTGGCAGTAGAGCTGTATGGTCTCTCGCCAAAGCAGTCGAGACAAACTTCTGTCGGTCTACACTGCCTCCGCTGGTAAACCTAATGGCTCACTGCCGCATGCGGCTAAGGAGAAATCGAACATATGTGCTTCTCTTTTTGCTTGCAATTCGCGTCTGGACAGTAGCAACAGCGCACCACCTCAATTACCTCACTGCGGTATCTCTATGTTAGAGGTCCGTATCACCAACAAGGAGGTTCTTAAAACATTGCGAAGTCTAGACGTGAACAAATTTAGTGTAACTGATGGGATACCAGCTATAGTTCTAAAGGTCTGTGCGCCTAATTTGTCTCATGTGTCGACGCGCTTGTTCCGCGTCTCATTCAGGACTGGAAGTCTCCAAATCTTGGAAGCGAGCCAATGTGCAGGCTGAGCTTAAAAAGGGCACTCGTACCGACCCTGCCAACTCTCGGCCAATTTCATTTACCTCTATACTCTGCAACATTATGGAGCGTATATTGAACGTCCACCTCATACCTAGAGCAGAAAGAATAAAATCGATCAACTTGGGACCTTCTAGCGTATTCCACTCACATATGGGGCGAAGCCCTCGAGAACAGTGGGGAAGCACTTGCTATTTCTCTTGATGTCTCGAAAGCCTTTGACAGTGTTTAGTACACTAGCCTTTTGGGCAATCTTCCAGCGTACGGCTTATCCTCTGGCCTGATTGACTGGGTGAAGTACCTTCTGAGTGAACGACCGCTCCACGTCGTCGTCGATGGCTGCTCATCCAATCTTACCGCGACAAACGCCGAAGTTCCTCATGAATCCGTTCACTCCACAACTCTCTTCCTGCTGCATATTAATGATCTGCTTTCGACCAAATCTTTTGTTGTACTAAATAACATATTATTTCACTTTATCCTACTGTACTTTGGAAATTAAATAGCATAGCTGGTAGCTGTGCTCTACTATGTTACCTCTTATAATTTTAAGGTTATAATAAAAACCAAGTTATTTGCACTTAGCGCAATCTATTGTTTACATGTGGAAGCCTCTCAATAACCATTAACCTTAACAATTCTTTGTTTAAAGCCTAATGAACATTGTGGAACTAGTTTCACAACCAATTATAAGAAAAAAAAAACAATTATAGCAACGAAAATTTAATTTAAAAACCTTTGAGGGAAAGGTACATTACATTATGCCTTACTACTTATTGGTACTTAACTGGTACCCACTGGTACCCGATTATTACTTATTATCCGGACGCAGCGCCGCATCTATCGGTCTTTTGTGGTGGCGTGGACTATGCTTTAAGGTTTGACATAAGCAGTGTGAAAGTAAACAAGGTATGTTTTATTTTATTTTATGTATTTGTATACAGCGGCGTAACCTACGCCGCGGTCGTGAAATATTATATTACATTTTAGCTTTCTGCTATCCTTCTCCATATAAACTTCAGCTATACCAAATCTCACTTCTCCGTGCGCAAAATATGCTTAAAAATTGGCGTTAGATCACTTTGAAACAGCCATAACGACGACTGGCAATTTGATTTTGGATCGTATTGATAAAACAAAGATTCGTCGCCTATAATAATGTCATATACAAGCCGCGATGAGCCTGCTTCAATTTTGGTAATCATATCACGGTACCATTAAACGCGGGCCTGGTTCTTTCTGAGCATCGCTTAACCTGTGCAGCACTCAACACGAAAATATCCTCCTCACTCGAAGCTGTCCGTGTAAAATCTTGTGAACGCTTCCCGATCTAATCTGCAATATGTACTCAATCTCGTCATACGTGATTCGTCTTTCATTTACATTTTATTAAATTTTTCACTGCTAGCATGTTTCGTTCCGTAAGTCGTAAAAGGGCAACCACCTATTACTTCATCACTCAAAGTTAGTCGACTATGCTGAAATTTGTTATACCAAAAGTACACGATTGCCTTAGAAGGTTCTTTATCCAAAAATACCAATTGAAGCCTATCAAACGATTCGTCGGGTTTTAGGCAACATTTAAAATCGCAATAAATCATCGCGTGGAAATGGTTCTGACGTAGATTTATTTTTCGATGAAGCACGATAATTCAATTTCGCTCGTAAAAGAATGTGAAGGTAACTTTGAAATTAGAACATTTTTATTTTTATTATAAACAACAATGATATTTTCAAAATAAATTATAAATTGTCAGCGGCTCACAGAAAAAAATTCGCATAACTTTCTATATGCCCAGTTCAGTTTTTCTGATTAAGAAACATTTGTATATTAAAGTTCTCATTTATCCGTAATATGTGGTCAATTTATTATCTAGTTAACCTTTATAACATTACTTTATAGGTTATAAAAATAAGATATCTAGTCCGTAAATAAGAAATATGTCAACAAAAGTTAATTCCGTCATGGAGTTAGATTGATTTGAAGTTTACTTCTGAAAAAGATATTTTTGTACCATCAGCTTATACTCTATCCAAAAATGACTTTATAGAGAGAAGACTTAAACAAATATTTATTTCAAATACGTAGGTAATCCGTACTCCAACAGTTGACGAAGAAGGCTTTATGTCACACAGGGAACTGTGTGACATAAAGGCAATGCAATAGGCAATAAAACAAGATTTCCTTTGATAAGAAGCAGCTTTTTTTTAAATACCAAGGCTGTCTTTATAGAAACAGATATCATTCGAGTAGTTTCAGAGACTACCAGTCATGATGAAGTTGCATAAATTAAAAACTATAGAAACTGAATCTGAAATGCCAAAATATTTACAGTTAGCTACACAGTATAAATAATCCAACAAGCTAGCTCATTATATTTTTTGAAGACTATTTCCCTCTGTCGCACAATTTCTAAAAAAGTTTGTTAAGTTAGTAACTATTGTATGTGTCAATAAGTGGCACAATTTGGCCTTGGAAGGAAAGGGGGAGGTTTCTCAATGGGCAAGATATATAGCGCGGAAAGCAACCAACGCTCCGTGTAAAACCTAGTACAGAGCTTTTATTATGCCGTCGTTTAGAAATAAAAATACGATAGCGAGATTTGAGCTTTGGCCCGTTTGCGCTATTGTGGCGTAACGACGCCGCTGCATACATAATGGCAATAAAGTGGTGAAACACTCAGGACGATAGTTTAAATTATTACAAATCAAACATTTAGTATTATAGTGATGTAGAAAATATGATATGAAGAGCACGAAATTTCTTTTATGATACTTCAAAAAACAAAAACTTAATTCAAATCACATGCAGCCATTGTAAGGTATTTTAACTTAATGTCCTAACAATATTTTGAAGTTTTTTGTTTTTTATAATGTATCTTCACATACAATTAAATATAAATTACAGTCCATATAGGTCCCCCTCCTGGGCAAAGGCCTACACATTGCATACCGGTATAAGAAAACCATTCTTCCCCATCAGTTGACGGCTTTTCAAGCTATATGGCATTTCAAAATGAAAAGAAAACCAGTAGTGACATAATATATAAATCTGTAACAATATTAATAGAATTTGCTAATACTAACTAACATGGAATCTTACATAATCTAATTGCCACAACTAAGACAACTATGTAGTTATTACTTACCTTTTTTACTTGACTCTTGCTAAAAAATCTTTATACCTAATTTAAAAAAAAACATACATCTCAAAGTAATATAGAAGAAAATACCTATACCTAAATATGTGTAAACATTCTCATACTGATAATTCAAACGAACAAATTAAAGGAAACTTGTGATAATTGTAATTCTGCTATTGTTACAGTCTATTAAAGTCCACTGCTTAACATAGACCTCCCCCTATAGATTGCCTCATAGTTGGGGATATTTGATTTTTTTTGTCGTTATTAGGAAGACACTGCTGCCCATCTTATTTGTTTCCTTCTGTCGCTTCTTACGACACCCACGGGATGATATGGGGTAGTGGATATTCTTACACTGCCACTACAAGGTAATTCCGCTAGGCTTATAAATATTAAACAAACTGATAAAAAATATGTTACTATCCTGTACATCATGATGTAGTATGCATTCTTACACACCTATATTCTCATGATTCAATTTTCTCAAATGTTTGATATCCGTTTCCGTCTTGTCACGCAATTTTTTCACAGCAATCATCTCACCACGAAGGTTACCTCCAAATACTACTCCTTGAGCTCCAGATCCAAGATATACCAAGTCCGTAATTGAGTTAAATGGGACCTCCCATTCTTCCTCTGAAAGCACATAACTTTGAGACAACTCAAAAGCACAAAAGCGGACAATTCAAATAATGTAAGTAAATTTTTAAAAAGAAAAGTAATTTTGTAAACATTTATGCATCAACATTTGAAGCAAATAAAAGAAAGAGAAAATATGTATGTTTATATTAATATAAATTAATAATATTGACAAAGCAATTACGTTTCAGTTATAGTACCAGAATAACCGAGCTTTACTCGAATTTAGAAAAAAAAGTCATTTTCTCAGGAATAACACGTATCTAGAAAATCTTATAAAGTAAACCATTATGTAAGTACAAAATTTCATACCTTGTAGCCCTTACCGAGAAACCAAATTATATATAAAAATATACATATTAATTATATATATTATGATGTTTTTTTAATTATGCAAAAATGTTGCTTTGTTTATATGTGGTAGAGCCATGCCGCAGCTATATATCTGGTATAGTTGTAGCACAAATGGTTCGGCTCGACCGGGGAAGGACCACACTCTCACAGAATACCAGCGTAAAATAGCATCTTAACGCTGCTGTGTTTCGTATGGTGAGCGTAGAGAACCGGAGACCCTTTGAACTGGAAACGAGGCATTGCATCTTAGTCCTCACGGGTGACAACGCATCAGCATTTTGATTCATAATCGAGGATAGATGTAGATGTCTATGGGCCACAGCAACCACTTACCATCAGGTGGACTGTGTGCTCGTTTGTCACCGTTATCCTGTAAAAAAAATGTATTGAATAAGTTTGTATATGTTATGGACCAAGTGATTAATCATGGCACTATTTATAATGCCGGAGCAATATGAATAATGCCCAATATGAGTAGGCAATGTGATAAAAACTATTGAAATAATTAAATTGACCGGGCTTTATGAATAAAGCCTGTTATTCATTGGGCAGAGTAATAAAAAGATGGAAGTGTCTATGCATATGATAATCGAACAATTAATTTTATTTATTTGTACAATTACATATCATATGATTTATTCATTTCAATTCGTCTTTCGATTTAAAAAAATAAATAAGATAAAAAGACATTTGAATAAAATAAAGTATATACATTTTTATACTCTAATACTTACTCGTATGATTAGATAATTTCCAATTATCCAATTAATCACTTGGTTCATAACATATATATTGAAAAAAAAAATGTACGTAACTCCGCAAACATAACATGTTATTTGACTATAATAATTTATTTTTGCCCAGTTGTTGGGCCTTATTGGCTAGTTTTGACCACATAACCACATTACAGGATTAGAACTCGCGCACGCGCCGGCATGGTAGCCCTACCGCTCTAGACATTGGGCTGTTTGGAAGTTGATCGCTGTGGCGAAATTTCGATTCATATAACAAGGGAAAGTCAAACGTATTATAACGTATTACAAACGTACTATGTGCGGGAAAACACGAAGAAAAGGAATTCGTCCTAAGGAGACCTTGAATGGTGAGAATTATTTGAATTTCCTCAAAAACGATTTGCAAGACTTGTTAAAAGATGTACCGCTCAACATATTTCGAAGAATGTGGTTTCAACAATATGGCCCACTATATTTGGAATTAACGTGAATCCTTCTAAAAGTCAAGCGATCTGTTTAGGTAGCTCTACATACTTATCCAAATTAGATATCTCCACTTTGCCGTTTATTTCGTACAACAACAATGCTATCCCATACTATCCACATGTTAAGAATTTCAGTCTGCGTTGATAGCTGTCTTTCATGGAACAAGCAGATCCACGAGGTAAGCTGCAAAGTTACTGCAACATTGCAATCTCTTTATCGCCTGAAAAAATTTCTTCCTACCGCTACAAAAGTTTTGCTTCTTCAATCTCTTATTCTGACAATAATAGACTATGTAGATGTTTTTTGCACAGACTTATCTCAACAGCATTTTAACACCATTGGATCATCTCCTCAATAACTGCATCAGATACATTTATGGTCTTCGTAAATATGACCATGTATCTTCTTTTCGTACTCAGCTTAACTGGCTGCCTATCCGTCAGCGCAGATACGATAGAATACTCTGCACTCCTTTCACTATTCTGAACGATCCTTGTGCTTCTGAGTACTTGAAATCTAAATTTCAGTGCCTAGGAGATACTCATAATCGCTTTTTCCGTCCTTCGGATAATCTAAAGTTGCTAACGGCTATAGGCACTTGTCCCACCGCCGACGAAGAAGCGATTAGCTATCGACTATTTTCTCGCTCAAGGAACGAACAATAGATAAAGATCCCGTGTTAATAAAAGAGATACATATATTAATAGTTGATCGCTGGCTGTTCACACTGCAGGAGAGAACTCTGCCTAGTTTGTCGCAGCGACAAAAGCTATCAAACATAAACCTCGCTCAGCGATGCTCGCTTGGTGGTCAAAACTCACGCCAAGAGACCAACCAGTGGTCATTTTACTCTACAGTGCGGATTTGAGTGCACTCGCTTATAGCCCAGCGACAAAACTATCAGAACTATACACTCGCTTCTCGCTGATCGCAAGCTCTAACTAGTTTCTAGCTCTACACGCTTCTCGTTCATCGTTGGCAGTGGGACAAGTGCCTTACACCGTACTGGTTATATGTCCCACTCTTTCGCTCTTACGGCTATAAGACTCTGGAACGAAATACCTCTTGACATTAAAAAAGCTTCCAACAAGTTTCTTTTCAAAAACAAAGTTCGTGAACATTTTAGTAAAGCATTGAAAGTGTGAATTAACGCTTTTTCCTAAAGAATGATTCTATTGTCACTGGTTTATTCAAACTTTGTTACCTTTTTTCTCATTATTAGTTTATTTTTGCTGCACTACCTCTCTTATGCCTGTTAGCCTAATGGTTGACTGGGAGAGAATGCCGTAAGGCATTAAGTCCACCATAGGTGCGATTTTATTCTTTGTGCATAAAAGTCTAATGGTTGACTGGGAGAGAATGCCGTAAGGCATTAAGTCCACCATAGGTGCGATTTTATTCTTTGTGCATAAAAGACTAAATAAATAAATATGGTTGCCCAGCGCATTATGGACGTCCTGTACGGGACTATCTAAATAATGAATTTCCTGATAAATGGATTGGCCGTCTTGGTACAATTGCGTGGCCACCTAGCTCTCCAGAAAAAAAATCAAGAGAGTTTAGCTCTTGATTTTTTTTTAATGGTGTTGCATAAAAGACAAAATTTATGCAAAACCTTTTCAAGACATAACCGAACTACGCCAGAATGTTAGAGCAGCTGCTGCAGAAATTAATTTAAAAAGATACGGAAGATTAGTGAAGCGATCTTTTTAAAAAGATGTAGAGCCTGCATTCATGCTGAAGGCAAACAATTTGAACATTTTTTATAACATTTTGTTCGAATAGTACCTGTCTCGCTCTAACTCACATGAAATGGCGTCATTATCTGTTTCATCCAAAAACATTTCTGTCACATTTACACTTGTTGAATTCAATATTTAATATATGAAATGTATTGTGGTGTAGGTGTGGAACTGTTTTGATTTTAGGTCTTATTTCAGAAAATCAAATTAATTTTATTTTTTAAAGATGAAAAGTGATACATATTATACCATTAAATCTAGGATAAATGGCCCATCTTTTGAAATTACTTGTTTAGGATGGTACAGTATGTTTTTTTTTTTATGAAGAGTCAAAGTTAGGTGATTCTTCATAATTTTTTCAACTACAACTAAAAGAAACTATGTTAATTTTAACTGACCTAGCAACCTTTTTTTTACTTGATTTGTGACTGCAATTAATAGCATGTTTATTTAAGACCACGTTACTAAAAAAATCTGTAAAATTGAGTAATTTGTGGTCGCAATACCTAATGATATGATTTTAGGTGTTGATGTTCCTCATTTTCATAAATTTGTCAGTTATAAGTTATAACCGAAGTAACGGATATGGATTTTTTTTTCCAGAGCTGGTACGACCCTGTGCCCACTAGAAGTTGAGTTTCGGGACACGTTGTATATTACAGAAAAACTGACAAATGCCTGTCGGGCCATGCACAATGTTGAAGTAGGGTTCCGTAGTTGCCTGTCACAATATGTGAATTTAGAAGAGGCCTTCTTGATAATATGAGCATATTAAGTGAGTTCATGGAAGATTATGACACATCTTCTCGTCAGGCATACCTCAAAACATCAAAACAAAATTGTACAAACAGTGGAGCGGCGCTAATAATACGAGAATTTAAATCAAAGCTGGACGTAAATAACAATTCAGTCGTCAAGTAAGTAAAATTATTTGTTGTTCAAGTGAATAAATAGGTAATAGTAACGTAATATTATATAATATAATAATTAAATAACGTAATATTACAATAGAAAAAAATATTTCTTCATTTAAATGCCATGCTATCTACAATCATAGACTTAAACATGCAGATTTTCCATTACAAAATCGAATGTAAGTAAAATATGTTACTGAATACAGACTTGACGTGGTGTTTATAGGAAGTTTTAATTTGTTTAATTGTTTTATTACCAGTTTATATTTTGAATAATTATTTTATTTTCTTTCTTTTTAATATAAAACATCAACTAATATTTGTCAAAGTACAGAAAATATGACGACATGCGTATTTCGATAAAGCAAAAATATATCAAGAAATGTCACACAATTAATACACATTTTTTGGCGGTATCAGTGCTGATACTAAGGCGTCCTCAATAAGAATTTGTTTGAACAAATGCTTTGAGGTAGGGGTTCTAGTAGCCAGTGTCACTTTCAATGGATGCCCGAGCTGTTGAAAAACTGGGATGCGACTGTGCTGATGTCGATAACCTTAAAACGTATTTTATACATCCCACTACTTTAGACAAAGCATACGTATTAATGAGGGCTAATAATTTTCTGCTCACCAGATGTCGCTAGTTGACACTGAGGTAAAGTTTTCATTTAAATGAGAAGTTGTTTTTTTAATGAAAGTTTATCAGTTTCTAGAGTATTATATTAATACACAAAATAATGCATCAGTGGTTTGCTCTTTATCCGTAATAGGTAGACAGTGGAAATTTTTACAGAATGTGTATTTCTGTTGCCACTATAACAACAAATTATAAATATAAAAATAAAGTAAAAATTAAAGGGGGCTCTCCCTACTAGAAACGTGTTTTACGATGGGACGGAACCCTTTATGAGCGAGTTTGACTCGCACTTGGCCTGTTATTTTAGCAAATTGCGGTTCCGTGTAAAACAAAGGCGAGAAATTCGAATGTCAAATCGGAAACCAAGAATATTAATACACATTTCAAAGAAGTGGATTTTTGTGTCGAAAAATAAGACTGGATTTGTTGGTGGTCTAATATATATAGAAAGTCAATCAAAGGTCAATCAAAGGGTTATATTCAACGTTGGTGGAAAAATCTTTGATTAATTATTTATCAGCCTACCAGCTAAGCCAAGATCACTTGGAGCTGTTTTCAGGTTGCATTCAGAGATATGGTGAGAATAATAATAACCCAAATATTTTACAATATCGAGCTGCATATAAAAAAAGTGCTTAATCATTTAGAGCTGCGCTCATCTTTTTCGGGGAATTGTATCCCACTGGAAAACTTCACAATACTGAATTTTTCTTCAGTGGATGTAATTAATGATACAGTTATAATGAACAGACACTACGATGAAGAATTCTTGCTGATCATTTAAATGCGGAACACTTAACAACTACTACAAAATTGATTGTGGGCTATATATCAGGCTATGTTTTAAGAAAATTGAATAAAGAGCTGAAATGTGAAGAGTGCGTTTCTAGCTTGGTTGGAAAATAAATGAAAATTTTAAAAAATTGTACTCAATATAGTTAACAATACAATCTAAATGAACAATTATTACATACTGATCATTCTACCTACGTATAATCTATGATGATAAAAACTGACCGTGTGCTTATTACAACTGTGTATATGTGACTTTACTATCACCCGCTCATGTGCGAAGACATTGAGTAGAGCAAGTTTTTTGTTTAGAATAGCTTCTCTAGTATGTAGTACATATAACTTAATGGTAATTCTCCAATACTCAAAGCCTACCTATTTTTGCAACAATTAAGCTACAAATTCTCACGCATATTTTAATAGTTTCTACTGATTTACACAGCTAGCTTGAAGCTGTATTTATTTAATAAATTATTTAAAAATAAAAAAATAAAAATATATAAATATTTAATTATAATAATTGCTTAAAAATAGACAAATATATAAGCTCCTTAAAGCACAATAACTAAAATTTAACAAAAACATTATGTGCCTCCCCAATAGAGAGCTCTTTATATTACAAGGGAGACTGCTACCTAGCTCCCCTCTGACATTTATCCTTCTCAATATTCTTGAGGCCAAATATAGCACAAAATTAATATATAGTATAAAGTTATAATTTTAGATAAACTACCATTAAAAAAAACCAAACATTATTGTATGTTGATATAAATAATTCGGTAATATGCCACACAGTCATTCTTATTCATATTTTATTCGCACAGCATAATTTCTTCATAGTACTGAAAATGTTAATATCAAGTTCATAAATCAATTTGGACACCAGTACAAAATTACATTATCACAAATATATAAAATAACAAACATGTACTTATACATATTATATTCAGGGTAATAATTATAATCAAAAATCAATCAAGCTGCGTCCTTGCAAACCTGCGTAGCGCATCGACCTTGAATATGCCCGGGGATGCATTCAATAATACGCCACTCGGCCTTGAAAATATTGAACAAACAGACACAAGCAAATCTGTGTATTATGTCCTTACCTTTTCCATTAAGATCATTGCGACCAAATAAAGACAATACCGTTGAAAAGCATTCCATTACGCCCCCCATCCAAAATAAATTTTTCTTATCTTGTTCCAAGGCTGAACTTCCAAGGCCTGGGTTTTCGTCCTTGATGGCAACGCGAACTGCATCATTTTCTTCTAGCATATTTCCTTCCATACTGAAAGTGAAATGCGTAAACTTCTTATTAATATTTGCCAAAATCTAACACATTGACCACGGAAAGTTCACGATTATTCAATATTCAGAATGTAGGTCTCAAATTTAAATAAAATAAATTTTACATTCAATTCGCAAGCTTCAAGAAGAGTCGCTACCCACAGACTAACTGATAACTAAACTGCTAACTGCAGCTACAGCAATGTACAGAGTACAGTTTCGGTTTATACAGAGCCACTCTGTGGTACAGACCAAAGTTCTCACTACTATTTTTTTTTTTTTGGAGTTTATGGCCTGGTATCTAGACCTTTAGGCCAAGTCTTAGGTATTTTTATTCGGTTTATTATAATTTTCTTCATAGTACACTGCTTCACAATATGTTGATGCGTCACATTGTGCAGCCCTTGGGAGATTTTGACGGCAACTTGAGTCAAAAGACAGCTGACAGTTGACGATGGTATTTCAAGGCGCCTAAGCAGATAGACACCTTATTTTGAGAATGACATCACCATCAGAGCACTTGTATCACCGTTTCCACTAATAGTTCACATGCGCAGACACTTAATACATAAAATCGCACCACTTCTACATATCAAAATCCACTTCAAACCATTATTCAAACAATAATACACGAGCAGCAAACCGCCGCCGATCAAGTTCCCGCCAAAACCCCGTTCTCACTACTAGCTTGCTAGCCAGAGTTGCCAGAAATATTCTGAAGGAAACCGCGCGACCTTACGGAAAAAGCGCAAACTAATAAAAAAAACCGCCCAATAAACGTATATTTGAATTCAAATACTCTTTATTCATCGTTTTTCTTTTGTAGGTTATTAGAAAATATTAAAGATAAATATATTACAATAAATAAAGTTCGGTAAACTATAACGTTATTATAATTTTTTTACACACATAAATAACAAAGTATATAAAGTTTTTATTAATTAAAAATGTAAAGATGTCAATAGTTTTCTCTAAGTTTTCTTCTTCTTCTTCTATGGTATTAGGCTCTTTTTTATCATAAATTGTAGAATTAAAATTTAGCATATCATCAGCAGTCTCAAATTCAGTACAGCACACTCCATCCTCTTTTAAACTCATCTTAATTCGTAATATTGACGATAATAAAATAAGATTCATGCGATTACGAAGCTTAGTTTTAGTAACGGTTACTTTGAAAACACCCGCTCAATTGTAGCATTACTCACAGGTAGGCTGTATGTTGTCAGTGCTAGTGATGCTAGATCTTTGAAAATAAAATTCCCTTCAGAGTGAAAATCGCCCAATTAGCGAAAAATCACCTAATAGAAATTTAGGTGCAAGATATATTCTAAAATCTCCCAATTCGTGGTAAACCACCCAATCAGGCAACCCTGTCATGATTCCTCGTAGACAGAGAATCCAATAGACAGCGTGATATGTTTTGTTTCATTCACAAAACAAAGGACGCATATATATTACATTAGCACTTGTAAGAAAGAGATATAGCTACTATATTGTTGTCCTTATTGCCGTACCACCTAAGAAGTTGTCATTAAATTTAGTGGCAGACACTGCAACTGACACGGAGTGTTGGAAGTAGAAGCAAAGAAGAGAGCATGGTTAGATTGACTAGCAACCAAGGCTAGTTATTCTAGCGGTATGAATGATGACATTGAAAGAAAAAAGGCAGTCTTTAGACATCTAAATAAGAGAGTAAAAGAAGTAGTTGAAAGGAAAAAGCAAGAAAGAAAGGATAAGAATGATAGAAGAATCTCGGATAACTTCCAGGCAAATATTAAAATGTTCTGGAAACTCGTAAGAACTGCCAGGGGACATTCAAAACAGCCTAGAATGGATGCTATACGAGACCAGAATGGCTGTATTCTGAATGACAAAGTGTCGAGTTTAAGGAGATGGAAGGAATACTTTGAAAGCGTGTTTATGAGTGATGAGACGTTTGAATTAAATGAAATAGAAATTCCGAAAGAAGAGGAAAGAGATAGAGAGATAAGTATAGATGAAATAATGAAAGCAATGAAAAGTATGAAAGCAGGTAAGGCAGCCGGATATGATAGAGTATCACTCGAAATGCTAAGGGCTGGAGAGGAAGTGGTGGCAGACCTGCTGTATACCTTGTTTAACTTGTGTTGGGAACTTAAGCGGGTACCGGGAGACTGGTGCAAAGCCGTGATAGTCCCACTATATAAAGGAAAAGGATCGCAGCAGGACTGTAAAAACTACCGTGGTATCAGTCTTCTTAGCATTGTGGGAAAACTGTATGCTAAGGTACTAATTGAAAGAGTTATGAAAGATACTGATGGAAAAATTTGGGATGTGCAAGCGGGATTTAGAAAGGGAATGGGATGTACGGATCAGGTCTTTTCCATGCGCATGATCGCGGAAAAGTTTTTGGCCAAAAACCAAAAGGTTTTTTGTGCGTTCGTGGACTTGGAAAAGGCTTATGATAGAGTGGACAGGGATGTATTATGGCAAACACTGAACTCATTTGGGTTGAGTGCTGGGTTGATACAGGCATTGAAGTCTCTGTATAGGGACTCCAGTGCTTGTGTCAGGATCAACGGGCCTACTCGGACTGGTTTGGCATCCATAAAGGGGTCAGACAGGGCTGTGTGGCTTCCCCGTGGCTGTTCAACCTATTTATGGACAGTTGTTTGGAAAATCTGAAAGTTGAAGAATGCGGGTTAAGAATGGGTGAGTTAACCGTCAAATGCCTTTTGTATGCCGATGATCAAGTCATACTCGCGTCGTCGGCGGCCGAGTTGCAAATGATGGTAACATTAATGAACATTTCATTAAGAGAAAGGGGAATGAAAGTGAACGCAAGTATGGTCGTACGAAAGTTATGGTCTTTGAAAGAGAAGAAAGTAAAACAATATGTGAAATAAGAATAGATGGGGAATTGGTCGAGCAAGTAGATGAGTTTGCGTATTTGGGATGTGTATTTAGCAGGGATTATAGGTATGATAAGGATATAGAACGACGAGTGAACGCAGGAAATAAAGTAAATGGGGCTCTACACTCTGTTGTGGAAAGTCAGAATGTGTCCAAAAAGGCACGTATGGCAATTCACAATGCTGTGTTAGTCCCTACTTTAATGTATGGTAGTGAAAGTTGGGTCTGGCAGAAGAAGCACGAGAGTAGAATAAATGCTGTAGAAATGCGGTCATTAAGGAGTATGTTAGGGCTGAATCTGAATGACAGAGTGAGAAATTGTGTGATAAGAGAAGAGTGTGGTTTGCAAGATGATGTTGTGACCAGGATTAAGAAAGGAATGCTTCGGTGGTTTAGTCATGTAGAAAGAATGAATGAGGAAAGAGTGACAAAACAAATTTATGTGGCAGAGGTGAACGGCAGAGTCTAGAAGGGACGCCCTAGACGAAGGTTTATCGACCAAATTGGCGATATACTGAAAATGAGCCAAATTAAGAGTACCCTTAACCGACGAGCGTGTATGCGTAGGTATATGGATGTGGAGGAGGCGAGAGAGGTGTGTCAGGATCGTGCCAAATGGAAGTCCATAATCTCTGCCTACCCCTCTGGGTGACAGGCGTGAGTGTTTATATATATTTTATATATAAATATTTATTTGCAAATAAAACTTGATTGAAAAATTGTACGTTTTAAGTTAGAAAATTATTTGATTTTATACCATATCATGGTTTCGTGCAGTGTTATGGGATAAAAGGTTAAAAGCCGCAATGAACAAAAAATTGAAGGCATTACATTTCACGCGTAAGTAACTTATATTCAAATAACTTTCTGAATCACGATTTACATGGAAGTATCATTATTAGCGTTATTATAACCTCAAACCCATGTTGCCAGCTAAAGTTTATAATTACCCGATGTACAATCTCATCGCTTACAATTACGGCGAGAGTACCTAGTGTATTATACTACATATATTTACCATTGCGTTAGTAAACCTGTGCTTATTATGTAATTTAAATTTATTCATCTTGATGTTTTTTATTTGTCAGTTTACCAATTGATTCGGAAATAAAAATAAATGGGATTTAGCAACCCGTAAGAAGAATTGGGGACCTACTAAATACTCTCGACTTTGCTCCAGGCACTTTGAAAGGAATTTATCTGTCTGAAAAAGGACAAGAACCGAATTGTTTCGTAATGCTATCCCAACACTTTATACAATAAAGGTTTGTATGCTTAAATATAGTCGTATTTTAAATCTTCTGTGTTTTTTATGTAGTTGATGGGCTTGCTTTTGACCAGAATTTAACCCTTTCGCTGTCCCTTGCACTACATGTAGGTCATTGCTCATTGGTTTTGTCTTACTATTGTGTCTGAAAATCGGACAATGAATGTGTTAACTAAAGTGTGTAAGTTATAATATGATGGATTATGATAGGATAAAAGGGAATTTAAAAGACATCATTTCTTTAACACTGACTATATAGAAGAAAATTGAAAATGTAACATTTTTCCAGGAGGATGTTCAAGAGGGCCATAAGAGCAATCTATGATTTAAAACCTAAAGAGTCGCTCAGACAAAAATTTAAGGAAATTAATATATTAACTTTGGCCTCTCAATACATTTATGAAAATGTAATGTACGTACACATAAATAAAAGTAGTTATACAAAAATAAGTGATATTCATTCTGTAAATACTAGGAATAAACACAAGCTAGTAGTACCAGTTACTCGACTCCACCGAGTCAGTAATTCATTCTTGGGGCGATGTATTCGCTTTTACAACAAAATCCCAGAAAATATACAAAATTCGACCTGCTCAAAACTCAAAAACTTTATTAAACATAGTTTGTATAAAAAGGGTTATTATAATGTTAGGGAATTTATGGATGATAATAACCCCTGGGAATGAGGTGTTCGCTGCCAGGCTGTTTCTAATTTGTTTTGTGTGGTTAATTGTGTAACATACATGATTGTAAGCTGTTATTTAAAAAAAAAGTCCCGCTGGGTTTCTTGCTGGTACTTCCCAGGACAGAGGTTTTTTCGAACCAGTGGTAATTAGACAAAAAAGTGACTTTCAATAAGTATTATTTATAATCTATATTGAATAAAAAAAAATTCTGTTTCTGTTTCTGTTTCAACAAGGCGTCTTAAAATAAATCTGGAACAAATTCTCGAAGAGTTGAAGGCCAAAACTCTTGTTAACGAAGAGGATGACAATCTACTTAACCGATCAATCCCGTCAATAAAGATTTCCTTATATTGACAATCACAGAATGTGAATGTGTGTGATATGAAATAAGAATACATCATAAAACCACAAAAATTAGCGAGTCCGTCAAAAAAAAAGGAATATTCATACTTAATTAGTTTTATTTCAAAGACAATAATAATTAAATTGGAATTACTAAGACCTATAAGTGTAATTATTATGATTTTCTTGACAAATAAATGTGTTTTAATATATGTTATTAATATTACTTATTTGTTTTATTTGCTTTAGTTATCCTATCCTAATAACATGTGAATAAGGTGGCCTAGAATTAATGAAGTACGCTTCACAAACAAAATCTCCCTATTTTGTGGGTAACATTGCCAAAATGGCAGAACTGTGATGCGTGATAGAAAGGCAGAATAGTGGTTACGCGATCCCGCCGTCTATTGGATTCTCTGTCTACGAGCTTCCTACAGAATTATTATTCCATAGATAAATAAATATGCTCCCTATGTCTATGCTCACTACTAACAGAAATATCAACTTAGAGTAAGCACATGCAAGCTATAGAGCGTGCGTGTCCACGGTAGGTAATCTTCATCCAAGTTATTAAAGCTCTAAGTCTATAGTTCACATATCACACTTGTTTGCAGAATTCTAGAAAGACAACTACTGGCCGCACATTCGCTTTGTCTCCCTCGCACTTGTCGGTCTGTGTTCACTGCACAACAGAATACGGAACGCACAGTCCATTCTCTCTATGTCTATGGCTCATTGCCTATAGCCTATACTTAGAATATATTGCCGTATTGCCATATAGACAGGCCACTGAACTAAGCCCCACTTGGATTTTTTTTAATTTTCGAGTTTTCTTTTTTAATTAATTGTTCGTGGGTTGTCCGTTTAATGTGCTATTGTTCGAACGTGTTATTGTTCGAATAGAGAAATGGTTTGTTCGTCTTTTCATTATTTATAATTAATTAAACAAATTTCATCCTTAGGTTGGCCCCCCTTATTGTAAATATTAACTTTTATCTCTTAAATTAATTAATTTTTACTAAATATCGCTTGTTCGATCGCTATTGGTGATTGTTCGATCATAAATACAACTTAATTGTTAATAATTGACCATAAAAGCGAGCGAAGCGAGCTCGGGACTTACGGCAACCCGACTCGGACAGATTAGATGGGGATTATGAGACATTTATGAATGCCGTTTTTGAAGTTGCCGTTTTTGAAGTCTTACTATAACAATATTATACTTACTGATACAAATAATTTAGAAATGGCTCCTTTAATAAAATTGTTTTTATTCTACTTTTTCTTTTATGCTTCTCAGGAAAATGCTGCAAATTGTTGAGTTCTTCTTTGGATTACAACCAACCCGCCCAATTAACCTTAACCATATCTTTCCAATTATGAAATCTGGAGGGAATCTGCTTCACAAACGGCAAAATAAAATTACATTTTTAGAACGCAAACGGAGCATTTAATTTCATTTCTCTTCTTGTTGTGTGGGCAAGTTTATCGATTCATTATAAACATTCAAGATAAATATCGACATTAATTTTGATATAGTCAATCCCTGGTGTACATGTAAATTTTTTGTTTAAAAATGTATTTACCAAAATTATACGAATTATCAACAACGTGAGTTTTTTTCTTTCCAAAATATAAAAATTAACAAAATAATTGAAAATACTCCAAACTTTAAACATTGTATAACATAGAGCAACACAGGAGGGAAGAAGCCATAGCGTTATTTTCCTATAACAAAATGTCTGTCAATTTTGCACACTTTCTCAGACTCCTACACAAAAATAATCGTCTGTCACTACGAAACTCACACATCACAATTAAAATAATCATCATTACAGCCCTTCACAAGTCCACTGCAGAACATAGGCCTCCCCCACGGAATGCCACAAAGCACGGTCCCGAGCCACCTGCATCCATTGACTTCCTGCATGTCTTACCAGGTCGTCACTCCATCTAGTGGGGGGACGCCCTACACTTCGCCTGCCGGTACGAGGCTGCCACTCGAGAACCTTTCTTCCCCATCGGTTGTCGGTTCTTCAAGCTATATGGCCGGCCCATTGCCACTTCAGCTTACTAATCCTTTGGGCTATGTCGGTTACTCTGGTTCTAATGCGGATATCCTCATTTCTAAGTTTATCACGCAGAGAAACCCCGAGCATAGCCCTCTCCATAGCTCGCTGAGCGACCTTGAGCTTTCTCATACGGCCAGCAGTGAAGGATCACGTCTCAGTTCCATATGTTATCACTCGCAACACGCACTGGTTGTACAATTTAGTTTTGAGGTTTTGAGGTATGCCTGACGAGAAGATGGGTCGTAATCTCCCGAACGCTGCCCAGCCGAGTTGAATCCGTCGATTGACCTCTCGGTCGAAGTTGGACTTACCTAGTCGGACTATTTGTCCCAGGTAAACAAATTCGTCAACAACTTCGAGCTTAGTGCTCCCAACAACTACCGGCATAGGTGTGACATGGACATTAAACATGATCTTTGTTTTGTCCATGTTCATCTTGAGACCTTACCGTTGGGAGACACTATTGAGGTCATTGAGCGTAGTGCTTAGGTCCTCCAGCGATTCTGCCATAAGGACTATATCGTCGGCAAATCGAAGGTGAGTGATGTACTCGCCATTGATGTTAATACCGTATCCTTTCCAGTCCAGTAGCTTGAAAACGTCTTCCAATGCAGCGGTGAAGAGTTTCGGGGATATTATGTCACCCTGTCTTACACCTCTCTGCAGTTGGATAGGTTTCGTACTCTGGTTCTGTACTCGGATAGCCATCGTAGCCCTACTGTACAAACACTTCAGCACCTCGATATACCGACAGTCCAATTGGCACCGCTGAAGGGACTGCAGCACCGCCCAAATTTCGACGGAATCAAAGGCTTTCTCATAGTCCACATACGCAAGGCAAAGTGGTAGATTGTACTCGTCGGTCTTCTGTACAATTTGCCGAAGGGTATGTATGTGGTCTATGGTGCTAAAGCCTTTTCGGAAACCGGCTTGTTCGGGAAGCTGGAAGTCGTCGAGTCTGCATGCGAGACGATTCGTAATGACTCTCGAAAACAGCACTTAGACGCGGCTCAGAAGGGAAATCGGTCTGTAGTTCTTCTAGAGAGCGTTGTCACCTTTCTTGAAGAACAAGACCACCGCACTTCTGCTCCACGCCTCCGGTGTAATGCCACCATGGAGGACGGAATTAAAGAGCTTCTGAAGGACTTCAAGTACCGGTTTTCCACCCGCTTTCAGAAGCTCCGCTGTAATTCCATCCTCGCCTGGGGCCTTGCCGTTTTTAAGGTGCTGGAGAGCCATTCTAATCTCGCTCAGACTGACGTCCGGGATATTATCGGAATAGTGTCGGATAAGACTTGCTCTTGGATCGTTACTCACACTTGCGTGTGGCTCCAACGATGATGTGTACAGCTGCCCATAGAACCTCTCAATCTCACTCAAAATCTCAGGTGTCCCGGAAACGATGCTGCCACAATCGGTCTTCAGCTTCGACAGTTGGCTCTTTCTGGCAGACAGATCTCTGGCAAAGACTTTGGAGCCCTAGTTCCGCTCGATCGCTTCTTCAATACGAGCTGTATTGAAGTTGCGCAAGTCCCGCCGCATGCATTTGGAGATATGTCTGTTCAGTTGCCTGTATGCTGTCAAATCTGCTGAAGACTGCAGCTTCATCTCCCGTCTAACAGCCATGAGATTAAGAGTGTGGTCGGAGAGTTTTTGTGTTCTTCTGCGACGGGTCTTACAGAACTTAGCTCCGACCGCATGGACAGTTTCTACAAGCTTGTCATTCATATCGTCCACTTCATTGAAAACTTCTAGGCACTGAAAACGATTTTGTAACTCGAGCTGAAAGTTTTCGGGACTTTGGATTAGAGCACGAGGGGGACGGAGCGTTGACTTCATTAGACGTGACCTCTCCAACTTAACGTTTAGGTTCAGTGTGCCTCTCACCATTCTGTGATCGCTGCCAGTTTTCACCCACGCGATCACTGAGACATCATTGAACAGTTGTCATCTGGTCGTCATAATGAAGTCAATCTCATTTTTTGTCGTCATTTTTTGTTAAAATAATACCACAGAATAAACAATAGTACTACGTACAGAAGTTGCACTTCTTTGATGTTGACTGCTTGCCAACGTTTTAACAGCCTACATAATTATTATTAATCAGATAAATCGCGCACGCAAGCTAAATAAAACTATCGCTGCGCACGAGTGTCCGTGTTACTGTGCATCGTTTCCCCTTCCTACGTCACGACGGACTTTCCGTGGTTACTAAGGGCTATAAAGAGTTAAAAAAATACATTGTGAAATAGTAAGTAAGTTACTTAGGTAAAGTACCTATTCTGACTATGATCGACCATATTTCCGCTACTATGTGAGTTCTGTGATGCCCAACGCATGCAACTTGCAAGGCCATTCGTCGGGAATTGCGATGTTTGGATCGGAAGGAATAGGTAGATAGTGTAAACAACAAATAAACCCGAAATACGATTCCTAACAGAAATTTGATCGTATTCTACCATAGTAAAAACAAAATAGTAGGCTGTCTTCTAAGAAATGTACCGAAAGCCGCTAATACGTGTGCGTGTCTGGCACTTGCCAGTACGGACTCGTACGCACGAGCCACAGCACGCACACAACGACACTTGCCAGGTCGGCAAGATCAGACCGAGTCGGGAACGCCCACCGCCGCGCTCCGCAATGACCTTTGTTTGAGTCTCATGATATTTCGCGTGCCGCATCTATTTACACTGTGCTTATACTTTACCAATATGTCCAAAGCAGATTATCATAGAGATTGTGAGTAACTTAAATTATACATGAATGTAGATAATCGAGGTTGCAATTTAAGTGCAGAGTCTAGGTACCTTAATTATAGAAATTATGCAACCGACCGAAATTAATTAGTGAGTCCACCCGATGACTTTGTTGCTAATATTGAGAGGATGGAGCAGGTGTTTCGAATGGAGTTTGATAAGAAACACATAAATTGTAAGATTGGTATGTCTATCTATAATTAAACATTAATCAAATTGTTTGGACATATGTATTTTCAATTTCATTAAAATTTATTCACTGAATAAAATAAGATACATGTTGACGGTACCTATCTATCGAAAATCAAACTAATTTTTCTAACTTTTCTACTACCTTTTTCCACTGTTTAGGATTTCGTTTTCTTTTCCTGACCTTATTCAGAGACACTGCCACTATACTTCCTTCCAGTGTTTCCCTTTATCTCCCTGTTCTTAACAAGAAACAAGATAATTCACAACCGAATCGTCACAGATATTCTACTATAACTGTTTAAGGAAGCCATGACATTTTTTTTGAAATAAAGGCCTCTGATTGGTTAAACCAGAAAGAATCAACTTTGCTCCTAAGCAACGCTGGACAGAGGTGATTTTGCATCTAAAAGTGATTTTCAACTTCATTTTGTAGGATACTGAGTAGAGCTTGAAACTAATTTATATTACAAATCTATAGAGAAACAAGCCTTGATTAAAACTGCATTTATAGTTTTTAAATAACAAAAAGTAGACAAAGGCGTCTTTGCTTTTAGTCACCACTATAAAATATAAATAGGTATTTACTTAATTAAGTATCTACCTATGTATATTTAATGAATATTATGTTAAAAAATTAATTCCGGGAAACTGTCCATGGCAGTAAATATTTGTTTCTAAAGGTAGCTCGAAAATACAACTGTCAGATTCGATTCTTGGGGAAAATTGTTTAAATTTATACGGTAGACTCACCTCTTCAGAGATTATTGGGATTTTGTACATTTTAAATTAATATCCAACAAAAGGCAGGTAGGTGCAGCTTATTCCCGGGAACATGATATATTTTTTTTTTATTTAGAATATCATGTTAAAAAAACAGATAAATTTTGAAGTTATTCAGTTTTGTGCACTAAACTATTTTTTTAAATCTTTTCACCGCATGTTTAACAATCATTTTTCGATAATCCTTGTAACATCACTAGCTAACGCACCCAATGACAAATCAAAATTTATCACCCATTTTCGGGCTGTCAGGTCGTCAAGTACCTGAACCTAGCTACCTAGCTACAGTACTATGGTGTCAAGAACACAGCGCTTAAACTTATTATTTCATATTTAAGTGATAGAATGCAGAAAGTTATTATCAATGGTAAAAGTTCTTCCGGGTCACCTGTACTAATGGGTGTCCCTCAGGGCTCGATTCTCGGCCCATTCCTATTTCTGGTATATATTAATGACTTACCTTCCCTTGTAGGGGATAATCATGATATAGTATTATTTGCTGATGATACTTCCTTGATTTTTAAACTTAAACGTCAATCATTTAAATGTGACGAAGTGAATAATGCTATATCAAAATTAGTGCATTGGTTTAACGTTAATAATCTACATTTAAACGGAAATAAAACTAAATGTATTAAATTTACAACAACGAATGTTAAAAATCTGGGTACCAATGTGTTTTAAATGGGAAGAACTGAGCCCTGTTGAATCCACTGTTTTCTTGGCATCACTCTCGACGCAAAGCTTCAGTGGGGCCCCATATATCAAACTAGCAAGCAGACTAAGTTCTGCAGCCTATGCTGTAAAAAGATTAGAGGTCTCACTAGTGTCGAGACAGCTAGACTAGTTTATTTCAGTTATTTCCATAGCATAATGTCTTATGGGATTTTGCTATGGGAAATGCAACTGATACAGAAACTATTTTTGTTTTACAGAAGGGCCATTAGAGCTATTTACAACCTAAAACCGAGAGTCTCTTAGAGATAAATTTAAAAAATAAATATATTAACTTTGGCCTCTCAGTATATTTACGAAAATTTAATGTATGTTCACAAAAACAAAGGTAGTTTTAGTAAAAAGTGATATACATTCTGTAAACACTAGGAACAAACACAAGCTAGTGATAGCAGTTTCTCGACTCCACAGAGTCAGTAATTCATTCTTGGGGCAATGTATACGCTATTACAACAAGGTCCCGGAAAGTGTACAGGCTCTCTCTATTACCAAGTTTAAATGTTTTGTTAAGCTGAAACTGTATAAAAAGGGTTATTATAGTATAAATGAATATATGATTGATAATAACCCCTGGGAATGAGGTGGTCGCTACCAAGCAGTTTTTAAAATAAATTTTGTACTTAAATAGTTTGTACAACCATTAATGTAAAACTTACTTTAAAAAAAAAGTCCCGCTGGGTTTCTTGCTGGTTCTTCCCAGGACAGAGGTTTTTTTTTCGAACCAGTGGTAAAGTAAAAAATGACTTTCAATAAGAATTACACATGTAATCTATATTGAATAAAAAATTATTCTATTCTATTCTATTCTAGCCCCATTTGGATTTTTTTTATTTTTGAGTTATTCTTACTTTTAATGAATTGTTCGTCGTTTGTTCGTTATTGTTCGAACATAAAAATAGATTGTCCGTCTTTTAATTATTTTTAATTAATTAAACAAATTTCATCCTTAGGTTGGCCTCCCTTATTTTAAATTTTAACTTTAATCCCTTAAAATAATTAATTTTTACTAAATATCGTTTGTTCGATCGCTATTGATGACTGTTCGATCATAAATACCAACCTATATAATAATAATAATAAATACATAGGGCCAACCTAAGGATGAAATTAGTATAAATAATTATAAATAATTAAAAGACGAACAAACAATATTTATGTTCGAACAATAACGTACAAACGATGAACAATTAATTAAAAATAAGAATGACCCAAAAATCAAAAAAAAATCCTAGTGGGGCTAGGTTCAGGTACCTCAGGTCGTCTATACGCCAATATATTCTAAGTCAATGGCACAAACATTTTGTAGGGTATAGCCATAGACATAGTGAGAACGGTCACAAATGTGAACATTCACTAGAAAGGGACAAAGCGACTGTGCGGCCAATACCTGTCTCTTACCTGCAAACCTGATTGATCCACGACCTGCAAGCCAGTGACGTGGACCAATCAGAATTCTAGAAAGAGACTACTACTGGCCGCACATTCGTTTTGTCTCTCTCGCACGTTTCAGTCTGCATTCACTGCATAACTGAATATGGATTGCACAGTTCATTCTCTCTATGTCTATGGGTATAGCCAATCAAGCGTATATATAGAGGTCAATGCTAGTATATTGTAATCTGTGGACTTGGAGTTGGACAAATAATTACATATGTTCTCTGCATAGACCATATCATTCCTTTTTGGTTTCTAAGTTTTGGCGGGAACTTGACCGGCGGCGGATTACTGTTCCTGTATTATTTTTTAAATAATGGTTTGAAGTGGGTCTTTATATGTAAAGTGCTGCTGCTGCTGGCTTAAGTTGCCATCAAAATCTCCCAAAAACTACGCAATGTGACGCATCAACATATTGTGCAACAGTGTACTGTATAGGATTATTATCACTTGACACCTTAGATTATTTATAAGTAAGCTATAGAGCGCGTGTAAGGAAGACAGCACTGTAAACACGCGTTAGAACAGTCTCAAAATGGAAAGGACGACGTTATTAGTCACAATAGGTCATCTGCGTTGATTATTTCTCTAGATGATATTTAATAGAATTTTAGTTATTATGGTGAAATGTGCAGTGCCAAGCTGCAAAAGTGATTCATGCAAACAAAATAAGAAGAACAATGATATTTCTTTTCATCGTTGTGTAATATTTCGATAAGAAAACACTGATTTAAACAAAATTACTTAGGGCGTCAAAGGGCGTAGCGGGAGGTGTGCGTCCGGTGCGACACAGCACGTGCCACGCGCCTCGTGCTTCGGGTTTTCCCCGAATTAAAGCTAGTGCTGTGCCACGTTATACGTGAATATTTTTTTAATAACACGATTCTTCCCTAATAATTATGATATAATTATAGTAAGTATTAGAAGTAAAGATCCTTTGTATTCCTAACCCATATGGATCATAAAATAAAACATTTAATAGTTTTGTTATATAGGAACTTCACCAAGTTTAATGCAGTTAAATATTTATCTAATTTTAGTTTTCTGAAAAGCCGTGAATTAACAAATAAGTGGGTGATAGCGATAAAAACACCCAAATGGGAGCCCAATATTAAGAGTTCTGTATGTTACTTTATTATAAAACTATATTATTAGAAGTTATGTATCATCACCAAAAATATATTGATATTAGGATAAAATATCTTGTTCGCAAAACTGCGAAAAAGCTAACAAAAATACAGCTTCATAATAAATTGAACCTTTTTAAGGGGCATTAACTTAATTAGATTTATGTGTTTAAAAATTATCATTTTATAAATAGGTTTTTGTGTTTATTTAATAAACATCGTTTTATAAATTCATTCCTGTTTTTGTTTACTTATGAAAACCTACCGTATATTTACTTACCTACCCAATATTTACTAAATACTTACCTATTACTTTAACTAATTAAAATTATAAATTTAATTAAATTAACATAGAAGCGTCAATCATGCCGCACCACTATTTGACCGCTTCATTTACGTATCAGTATCTATAGAACAGCTGTTTACACTTAAGGCTTTATAGGCAGTGAGCGCTACGCGCGCTCTATATCTTGCTTATAAATACTCTATGCGTGATACTGAGATAAATGAAGACATCATATTAGTCTGTGATGAAGACATAGCTTCAAGGATAAGCATCCAAACCAAAATCTTTAATAATCCATAGCACAAACTAATAAGAAGCAGTGTGAAAATTTGTGGCAGATTTCTGCCATTTCGGCAGATTTGGCACCTAAATTTGAACTCTGGCAGACTACACTGACGATCCAAAAAAGTGGCAGATTTGAAAGAAATCTTTATTATTTCTGGAATACATTTTTGTATATTAGTATTTATATTTGATATACTTATAATTTTCGAAGTCTTATTTTATTATTTAGTTTATTTTTTAATATGCATTTATTTGGTAGGAAATTATTTATTGAGGTGGCAACATTTATACAGATAGTACGTGGATTTCCCGTTTATTATATTTTTATGGTACGCCATATGATTATGAACGGTAATGAATCAGAAATAAGGTTTATTTTCTTATTAAAATAACTCATCTAGTTTCAAATCTATGTTTGTTGTCTTGCTTGTCTATCTGATAATCTGATCTGCCACCTTATTCTCGTTTGACGTTTAATGTGTGCAGTTATGTCTTTATGATGAAGAGGAAATACGAGCGTTCGTACCGACGTGAGTGGGAGCAAGATCCTTTGCTTTCGTCTTGGCTTTCCAGAGCTAAGGAGGATCCTGATTTTGCATTTTGCAAAGCTTGCAATTGTAAATTAGTTACAAGATTGTCTTCATTAAAAGAACATGTGTCATCCAAAAACATAAGAAGCATATGATTGGGTATAGCGGCCAATAATTGGTAAGTATTTTACAATAAATGTATACATGTTTTTTTATTCTTATAATATTTTACTGGACATTGTAAATTTAGATAAACGAATATTATTAAATTATTTCAGGCGCAACAGTTTTTTAAGAGCTCTACCTTAGAAGAGGAAGTCAAAAAAGCAGAACTTAATTTTTGTGTTATGCTAGTGGAACACAATTTCCCGTTTCGATTAATGGATCATTTGAGCGAAATTATCTCAAAATGCCTTCACGATTCTGAAATTGCCAAGTCATTTTCCTGCAAGAGAACTAAAGCAGCAGCGGTAACGTATAATGTTTTAAAGCCAGATCTAAAAGCAGAGATGCTTGCCGATTTAAAATCATGTGAAAACATAAAAAATCGTACACCAATATTTTCCTTGGTTATAGATGAGACCACAGATGTCACAACCATCAACGCTTGCAGTTGTTACCAAATATTATTCCGAAAATGATCTTCAGGTAAAAACAAAATTTTTAACTTTGGTGGACTTGAATGGAACTTTGTTCGATGCACTTTCCGAGGCTTTAACTAATGCTGACCTTAATATTAAAGATGTAATTGCTTTCGGGGCTGACACTACTAACGTTATGTTTGGCGAACAAGGTGGTATTATTGCCAAAATAAGACATGTCAATCCCCATTGCATATTCATTAAGTGTGTATGTTATTCTACTGGCTATACCAAGGGCTATTAACCAAATAGTGCAAGAGGTTTATGAATATTTTACACATAGTAGTAAAAGTCAAAGGGTATATGCTGAATTCCAAGATTTTATTGGCACTGAAAAGCATAAAATATTAAAACATTACGAAATTCGCTGACAATGTTTGCATGCATGTATTAAAAGAATTTTGGAACAATGGGATGGCCCTCAAACTTTTTTTCTGTCCCAGTTTCTGGATGACAAAAGTATTTCAGCTGAATTCTTATGCAATAGTTTAGATGACAAGGTATATAAACTTTATTTTTATGCTTTGGATTATATACTGCAAATAATTAACAAACTAAACACTATATTACAAGGAGATTATACGATAGTCCACACAGCATTCAAAGACATTTCTGATGTGTATGTGGGCCTTTTAAGTTGTTATATGAAAAGAAATTATTTGTAACCACAGATACGCTTTGTATAGATCCAAAATATAATGTGAACTTTTTACCTCTAAAGGAATTGTATTTAGGTGCGAACGTTAGTAAAGAAATTGATCGTCTATCTGCAGATGTAAGTTTAAAACCTGGAATTCAATCTTTCCTTCAAAGAATGCAAACATTTTTAATTGAACTCTGTAATCAGTTAAAAAATCGTTTACCACTGAGCAATGTTTTTAAAGACTTACAATTTCTAGACCCACAAAATGTTGTTTACAAAGATTATGTAATGATATTTGTTGACGACGAATTTCGACAAATGAAATTCAACAAAAGTGTAAGCGATTTGTTGGAATCTATTGGGAGTAGCGCCAGTACAATTTTAAGTGTGGACAAATTCAGGGGAGCTATTGGGAAAATGCGTGATGCAAATGGAGCTCCAAAATATTCAAATATTGCAAACTTTGCAAAAGCTCTCTTATGTCTGCCAATGTCAAATGCCTCTTGCGAGAGAATATTCTCTCAAGTAAACATAAATAAAACAAAAATAAGGAACAGGTTCCTAAACAAACATGTATCCGCTTTAATCACAACAAAAGAAGGTATAAAAGAACACGGAGACTGTATCTCCTTTAAGCCAACGAAAGAAATGATTAAAAAGATGAATAATAGTAGGTATCGTATAGTATAGTAAGAATAATAGTGTTGTAAAGTACTTAAATGAAAAAAAAATATGAAATATTGTAGAATAAAGAAGTTCTTTTGAATACATAGTATTTTATTTATTCATACCCGTCTCCGTGCATGCAATAATATGATGGCATATTTTTGGCATTTTCTGGAGTCGGTCTGGCAGATTTTTTTCCCTTGTGTGGCAGATTTGCCATTTTTGAGATGGTCACACTGATAAGAAGTGTTAGCGCAATCGTAGATAGAGAACCAGGGTGATGCAACTTTGTTTGAGAGCCGAGAATTCTGCACACAACCATGATTTTGTCAATGTTCTTTTGCGCTTGTAAAATAAAGCGAAAAAATATCGTTGTTTCTTTCCTTCATGTTGTTTTAGATTGCCATTTTAAAAATTAGATACAAAAATTCATATTATATCGGAAGAAACTAAAAATGTTAATTCTGTGTTAAACTTTTTTTGGTTTGCTCTTTAAAGTATAATTACAACATAATATAACTCTGAGATTTGCACAATTAATTTACCTATTAATTGATTAAAATTAAATTATTAAATATTAGCAGAATTTTATCAAAAGAAGCCATGAATTAATAGAAGAAGAAAAAAATGACATTTGTTTGTCAACGTCTTTCATATTGAAAATATTTACTGAAATTTATTCAAATTTATTTCATAGGTTTAGATTTTGATATTTATTATTGATTTTTGCTTAAATTCAGTTATTATGGGCTCAGAATACTTCATTTTCGTTTGTAGGTGAATACACAGTCATAATATCGTCGTGAATATACAGTAAAAATTTTTTGTGAGATGTTAACTCTGTATAAGATATTGACTATAAATGAATTATTTCAAAATTTTTTACATGATGTGTGATCATCATCGAAAGTAAGTTAAGTGTTGTGCAAATAAAAAGCACAAAATCATCTAATCACTTTCTGCAGGTTTCCTATAATAGGAAAAGAAAAACTTATGACAATATTGTGGTAAGTCTATAAACATTTTGAATTTATTGACCGTTATTTGTAGGGATTATTACTATATTGACTCGAATTGTATCTGTTTCAGATCACGTATTTCGGCTGAGTTAAGTTTTCACCATGAGAATTTTGCTGATTTAAACTTTTTTTTTGGAGTTTATGGCCTGGTATCTAGACCTTTAGGCCAAGTCTTAGGTATTTTTATTCGGTTTATTATAATTTTCTTCATAGTACACTGCTTCACAATATGTTGATGCGTCACATTGTGCAGCCCTTGGGAGATTTTGACGGCAACTTGAGTCAGCACACAGCTGACAGTTGGCGATGGTATCTCAAGGCGCCTAAGCAGATAGACACCTTATCTTGAGAATCACATCACCATCAGAGCCCTTGTTTCACCGTTTCCACTAATAGTTCACATGCGCAGACACTTAATACACAAAATCGCACCACTTTTACATATCAAAATCTACTTCAAACCATTATTCAAACAATAATACAGAAGCAGCAAACCGCCGCCGATCAAGTTCCCGCCAAAACTCCGATTTAAACTTACGTTAATGTTCTGTGAAGAATAACTCTCTGACAACAACATGTGTTATATATCAGTAACAAGCGAGGAAATATTATGTGCAAAAGCGATGAAAAACATCAATAATAATGTATAGTTTATAAAACAATCTGTCATCCAGAAAATAAAATTACATATTATTTATAGTTTTATTTTATCCACATAAGTAGAGAGTCTGAGTAATTTTGGTGCAACCTCTCAAATGTATGGGAATTTACCCCATAGGTTTGTGAGACTTGAGCCAAAATTACTCGAATATGCCTTAAATAAAAAGTTCAAAGTTACAGAATACAAAGGTTTGAAATCCCGCTAAAAAAGTTTTATATGTTTCCCTTTTTTTAGTATGAAGTTGGCGTTCTTCTCTTGGTAGAGACTAGAGAGTAAAGCCCGCTTTTCACTATGGGATATAATATATATCATAGACTTAGGCCTGAACTCCTCCTACGCTGACGTCGGTTGCGTACGGTCGGTCGCGTACGTCAGCGAGAAATAAAATACTATACTGCGATACCGAGCTCTATACGGTACAGTCATCTGCTATGGATTTGAAGGAGATCGGTAAGTAAAATACAATGTTAATAATTATGATTATTAACATTGTCTTTAACGTACCGATCTCCTTTTTTTACTATCGTCCTCATTATTGTAATGCGGAAATAAAGCCTCGAAAACTTCTACCCAGTATTTTGCTCTCGCATCTTTGTACAAATCACTAGATAAATAAGACGTTCTGTATCGATATTCATTGCAACTGTACGTGCACGCGTGGATCGTCGGTAATAGAGTGAGGGCGCTCGTACTATTCCACGCTCGTCAGTCGACCGACGTACGCGACGCTGACGAGCGAGACCGACGCGCGCGGTACGCGGCGCGTAGCAACCTACGCGCCGCTGTTGTCAGCGTCGTAGTGTGGGGCTATATAGAACACAATGTACATTAGTACGCGCAACCGACGTACGCGACCGACGTCAGCGTAGGAGGAATTCAGCCTTAGAATATTACGCTAGTATATCCTAAGTCTATGATATATATTACATCTCGAGATATAAATTAATATCGCTCACCATACTTTAAAATTGAACCGTTTACACTGAGCTATAATATATAATATTACATCTCAAACTATAAATATTTTTTCGATCGACCAAGCGATATTTTCATATTATATTTCGCCCCCTGTACCCCGCACACCGTTCCGCACCGCCACAGAATCGTTTGCGGGGTACAGGGGGTAATCCAATGACGAACACACTGGTTAAAAGATATATCTCACAGTGTGAAAGCCAATCGCGGGATATAATTTATATTTCTGGATATAATATATATTATATCCCATAGTATATAATTATAACGGGTACCGTCCTACGAATAACATCTATGTTGTGAATTCGCAAAGTTAAAATTAATGTTTTGGTGTAAAAAGTGGACTTTAACATTTTGATCAGTTATCAATGTGTAAAATTACCATTGAGTGAACTAAATTTGCAATATACTAATCTGTAAACATTAATTGTGGCTAAAAAATCAAGTTATAAAGTGCAGCGTTCTATGAATTTACCCACATTACGTTAATTTTTACAAAGTGCAATCATCCGATCGATACGCGTAAGCGTGTTCTAAACACGCATCACATAAGACCTTCTTCTCGCGCACTCAACTAAACGCGCAAAACAAAGCAGCGTTCGGGGACTTTATTGCTGTGGAATTAAATTGTAAATATTAACTGCAACTATAACTCATTCCTTGTGGCGGTTACGGTCATTTGTTGCCGTGCACTTTTCAAGTCATATTTTTGAGCATTAAAATAAAATAAAATGACTTCGTTAAACCTGGAATGGGGGTGTTGTTCTACAGGCAATGAGGATGACAATTATGTAAAATGCTCAAAATGCAAAGCAGCTTATCACTATCTATGTCTCTCTGCGGACAGAAAAAGCTTACGCCCACTAACGTCCCTAAGGATTGGTTGTGCCTAAATGCAGAGAATCAACACCCAAGGGTCCAAAATGACAACACACCAATTCGTCAGCTGCAGAATGTCACCGTGCGCCCTTCAAAAGGCCAGCTATGTCGTCTCCACCGTGTAAACAAGACTCTCTGTAACGCGTGAAGGAATCCATGAAATTATGGAAGAAGTTCTATTAAAGCATATGGAGGATTTTAAGATACATTTTGTTCTGAATTATCTAGAGGAAAGAAGAAGTATCTTATGGCAAAGTTATGAATTACATGAGCGACCAAGTAGAGGATATTGTGTTAAAATATAATGAGAGTAATGGTCTGATCAAAACGCTGCAAAAACGCGAAGGTGAAATGCATCGAGTATTAATAATCTCACTGCTCGCATAAACCAACTAGAACAAAATACTCGTAGCAAGAATATCGAAATACAATGCGTTCCGGAGAAAAAATCAGAGAACTTAATAGGCATTATAAAGCAACTTAGCAACGTAGTGGGGCTTGACCTTAAAGACGAAAACATTATACATGTTACAAGGACGGCCAAAGTCAATCCTGAGAGTAAACGGCCACGTTCCATAATAGTAGAACTATGCAATGCAAGGGTCCGGGACTCTTTTCTGGCTGCGGTCATAAAATTCAACAGGCTGAAGAGTAACAACGGGGACAAACTGAATAGTACTCACCTTGGCTGGGCCCCACTTCAGCAATTTTCGTCATGGAACACTTATCCCTGCAAACAAATCACTACATGCTGCAGCCAGGCAGATTGCTAAAGAAAAGGATTATAATACGTGTGGGTGCGGGAGCGGACGTATATTCATGCGTAAAAGTGACGTTTCAAGGTACATATACATTAAAGATGATAGTGTTCTTTCTAATTTAAAATAAAGCTTCATAAGCATGTTTCAGTGGACTTTGTACACTTAATGGATAGTTTATCTGTCTATTATCAAAATACCAGAGGTCTAAGGACCAAAACTCATATGTTTTATAGTAAATTATTATTAACAAATTATGATATCATTGTTTAAGCGAAACATGGCTAAACGAAAGTGTATTAAGCTCCGAACTATGTGATAACTCGCACGAAGTCTTTAGAAGGGATAGGCAATCATCTGGGTTCCATTTTCAAAAGACGGAGGGGAGTGCTAACTGTTTCTAAGAAATTTTCAGCAACTCGAATGATTGATTGGGAAAGTCAATGAAGATCTTTTGTAAAGGTACCATACTTGATTCTTCAAAACAAATAGCAATCTGTGCTGTTTATCTCCTCCTCCAGTACAACAATTTATGCTAGAACAGTACATAAAAACTGTAACTCTATTATTGATAAATTTGAAGGTAAAATCTGTTTGATTGGTGATTTTAATTTAGGTACTATTGATTGGAATGCAATAAACACGGGTACAGTACATAATCAAACTTCAAAAATAAATACAACTTTAGTAGACTTTGTTATACTTCAAACTTTAATCAATATAACTTAATACGTAACAGTAACCAAGAATTCTCGATCTTGTATTGACTGATTTACCAGTATGTAATGTCACATTAGCTTTAAGTTATCTCTCCGTTGTTGATCCACAACATCCTCCAATAGAAATTGAATTTGTGCTTAATACGAACCGCATACTTAGTAACAATATTAATAATAAGAAAATAATTACTATAAAGCTAATTATGATACTATAAATAACTGTCTATGGAAATAAACTGGGAGGAATTGTTTTCCAAATGTCTCACTATAGATGAAATTATGGATAATTTCTACACTGTACTAAATAATATTATTAAGACTCATGTGCCGTGTACTGAGTTTAAGCAAACAAACACCCTCCGTGGGTTAATAAATCACTCTTACGACTGCTTCGAGAAAAGAACAATTTACATCGTAGGTATAAAATATATAACAACCTTTAGATGAGGTAGAATTTAAGTTACTTAACAAACGATGTGAAAACTGGAACAAAACCTATAATAATTATATTGAAATGACTGAAAAGACGCTCAACAAAAATCCCAAACACTTTTGGTCGTTTATAAAATCACGAAAGGAGGGAAGTAATTCTTATCCGAATATTATGACGGATGGGGTTATTTATGAATCCGACGGAACAGCTATATAACTTATTTCTCAAAACATTTTCGAAATCATTCGCTATAACAGATTCAAGAGCTCAGAATGTAGCCAGTCCAACTTCTACCTATCTCAACTATATAGCACAAAATAGCTTCAGCCTTGGGACTCTTTCGATATGTCGAGTTAATACTAAAAACTTCAATCACTTGATACAAATAAAGGCGCTGGCCCAGATGAAATCCCACCTATTTTTATAAAGAACTGTGCTAAAACACTGGTTGTACCTTTAATATACATTTTTAATTACTCCTTATTGACAGGTGCCTTTCCAAACGTCTGGAAGATAGCTAAAGTAGTTCCAATACATAAAACTGGCGACAAGAACTTAGTATCGAATTATCGACCAATCTCAATTTTGTCGACAATGGCAAAAGTTTTGAATCTGTTGTTTGCCCTCAATACAAAGCCATTTTCAGCAATACGTCAGTGTACATCAGCACGGTTTTTAAAATCGAAATCAACTTGCACAAACTTAGTCACATTTGTCGAAGGAATTGCTAAAGCTCTAGATAAACAGGAGGAAGTAGACGTTTGTACACAGACTTCAGCAAGGCCTTCGACAAAATACCCCACTTACCTCTTATGGACAAACTTGCTGCCTATGGCTTCACAGGAAATCTTGCCAACTGGATTAATTCATATCTAACGAATAGACGTTTCTTCGTTGTTGCTAAAGGCTATAAGTCTGAATCTCACAAGATAACTTCAGGAATTCCTCAAGGATCCCATTTGGGGCCAATTCTTTTTAACGTATATATCAACGATATACCCAATAGTTTCCTTTCATCAACGCCCTATCTATTCGCAGATGATTTGAAAATTGCCAGAACTATTAAGTCCCAAGCTGATGTTCTCTTGTTACAACATGATTTAAATAGGTTATACAATTGGTGCTGTACAAATGGAATGGAATTAAATATAGATAAATGCTTTTTATTAAATTTACGCAAACATACCAAAACTGAATCCAAATATTATATTGATGGCAAACCATTAAAAGAAGTTGATAGAATTAAGGACCTGGGAATAATTTAGATAACAAATTAACTTTCGTACCACATATTGAAAGCATTGTTAGCGCTCATCTAATATGCTGGTTTTATTATTAGAAACAGTAAAGTGTTCAAAAACTTACAGACACGTATCACTTTGTACAAAGCATTAGTACGTAGTCTTCTTGAATACTGCCCTGTTGTATGGAGGCCACATTATGCCACGCACATATTAATAGAACGGTTCAAAACGCTTTTATGGCATCTATCTCATCTCCAAAATTTCAAAGAAAAAGTTATCCTATCATGAAAACCTCAAACGCTTTAAAATGTCCTCGTTGAATAAAAGAAGGACCCTTTTCGACCTAATATTCATTTACAAAATTTTTAATAATCAAATTGACTGCCTCAGCTTCTAAACCTTTAATTTCAGGATCCTCTTCAGGGTTCCAAGGAAACCCATTTCTATTTTATCCGCCATTCCGCAGGACTGTTTTAGGAAAACATTCACCAGTTCCTCGTCTGTGTAACGCATTTAATACATGGTTTATTAATGATCTCAAGGATGTTTTCTCTCTTAAACTTAACCAGTTACGTGCACATTTGTTAAAAAAATCTAGATTAATTACACCTATCTTTTACCTGTTATAACTAGTTTAAAATTAACCTTATATCAATGTTAATGGTACTTATGTCACATAAAATAAAAGCACGTTGTGTTTACCTGTAACTGATTGTGCATTTAGCTCATAATAGTTAATTACAATGTAACTACTTTAAGTTTTTGTAATGTAACAGTCGTTGGTAGACCAAATAAATAAATAAATAAATAAATAGTGAAAAGCCAGCCTAATTGTTATGGTAAAGGTTTTCGCACATTATAACAACTCACCGGCGACTCGACTCTATGCTAGACATTGAAATTTAAGCCCTGTATCATATGTTCAAGGTTCATTTCAAAAATGATTATAAGTAGTGTACAACGAGGCCTACGCATCGTACACTAGAGGTCAACCCCGACACGTTTGTCACGCAATGACCATACGTCGTCCACGCAACGACCAAACGTTGTCCACGTAACGACTATGTGTTTGCGACTGACGCGTGACGGGCAACCATTTGCCAGCCCACCTGTCCGCCCTGTGCCTTCCCCGCCGCCATCATTCACTATAGAATCGAAGGACGGAGGTTGGCGGTACACGGTGATAATTTTCGAAAATCATGCTGAAAGAAAAGTTGATAGAAGAAGTGCGAAAATATCCGCTACTATACGACCTTCGTGATCCGAAATATAGTGACGTACATAAGAAGGAAAAGGCATGGAATGAAATCGCTATTGTATTGTCGCAACCAGGTAAGAATTTTTTTTTTTGAGTTATTGATTTTGCCATAATCTACAGAAATTCAGCTATCGAACAAATAAATATGTGTGATTCTAATAGATATTAATAATAATGTTAAAACTTATAAGTCATTTCATTAAAGTACATTGTTGAGAAAATTTAATTCAACCTGTTACATCCAAAAAGTAGGTATGTTATTGTACAGTTAACAGTACCTACGATTTTCTACTTGGACACTCGAAAAATCTTGGTTTATCGTAAAAATTAGTTTTTTCACATACAGTAATATAAAATCCCAGAATTTACTGATATAAAATATTAAATCTACGTCATATATATTTTTTTTTTAGTTTGGGTTTCTGTATGTTATAATAAAGTGCCTTACGTTTATTTAATATAGGTAATCAGTAATAAAATCCCAGCTTAGTATAGAAACTTGTTTAATATTCTTAATAAGCCAATAATATTATAACCAACTTCTTACGATTATTACATATTAATTATACATGATCTATATTAAATGCTGCCACGGAACTCGTCCTTCGGGAGATTGAAAATAAGTTGCAAACATATCACGAGTTTCAAAAGCAGATGCCGAAGATTCACTTATATCTTCTGGAATTGTACTTAGATTACTTAGTAATCTCTGTTCATCATCATTATTGGCCGAACTCTGCCTTGTGTTGACTTCATCATCGGATGTTATATTATAACACCGCATGACATTGTGTAAAATACACGTCGCAAAGACCACAATATCAACATATTTTGGTGTAAATGCAAATTCTTATTATAAATTCCAAATTTTGATATAAGATGCCGAACGCGTTTTCAACTACTCTGCGAGCTCGCGATAAGCGATTATTGTATATTCTTTCCTTTTCTGAAATGCCACTTGAACGTGGATATGGTCGCAATAAATTCCTTTTAAAGGAAACGCTTCGTCGGCTACAAAAACATGTGGCATTATTATTTCAGTACCAGGTAATGGTGTGTCAGTTGGAATATTAAATGTATTCATTTCAATCGCTCTTCCTAATCTTGACGATGCCAAAATTCCGCCATCACTATTCTTGCCATAGGCCCTATATCGACAGCTATAAATCTGTATTTATCATCGACGACAGCCATGAGGACGATAGAAGTGTTTTTATAATTAAAAATAGCGAGCCGCTGCTAGGAGGAGCAATTATGTTTACATGTTTGCCGTCGATGGCACCTATACAGTTTGGAAAATTCCATTTTTATTGAAACCATCTGCGATTCTTTTCCAGTCTTCGGTAGTAGGTGTGGGCATGAACTTCCCTTCATTGTATTTATAATCGCATTGCACATCTTTTAATATCGACCGGATGGTACTTTCGCCTAACCGAAAGCTTGAACTCATAGTCCTAAATGAACAGCCACTAATCAAGTACCTGAAACAACCAATTTTTCTTTATATTTATATTATTTTGTTACAGCGTCAGAATGTAAGAAGATATGGCAAAACTTAAGGGAATATCATAGAAGAGCCATTAAAAAGAAAGCAACTAAAAGTGGTCAGAGTGCTAATACTAATAAAAAATGGCAATATGAAACTGAAATGTCTTTTTTATTACCACATTATAAAGAACGGTCTACAGTGACGTCAGTGGACAACACAGATGATGGTGATGATGAAAATAGCTTATCTGCTGCGGAAATTCTTGCCAATGTGACTAATAATGAAGAATCTCAAGACTCGTCAATTATCTCGAGCGTCCTGAATCTTCGGTGTCTATGTACGATTCATCTAGATCAGTGTTTCCTGACATTCCAAAAACGACAAACGAAAGAAATTGCAGAAACAAGTGCATCGGCGGTTTTAATGGAATATTTATTAAAAAAAAAACGATGAAGATGGAAAGCAGAATGACGAAATGGATAAATTTTTAAGTATTTCTAGCACAGTAAAATTATCTACCTATAATCAAGCACTTTTAAAGTCAAGAATTTTAATTTAGTTTCGAAGCTGAAATACAAGAACTGCAAAATAATCGAAACTGTTACTATGATGATTTTTTGCACCAGGAACTTCTGGCTACACAACTCAAAACCTAAATGCAGGTACTACCGGTAGTAGCACCGCTAACAACAACAACAACGCCTATGGAAGAATCGAGGTTGATGGTTCTTTAACACAATTAAAGTAAAATTGCTTTGCTTTGATTTATCCTTTAACTTGATATATAAATAAATACATATAAATTATAAAAAAGTTTCTTATTGCTTACCTTAATGTCACTGCCAGCTTTTCTTCCGGTGATACAGCTTCTCTAAATCGCGTGTTTCTTTTGTAGATGTCGTCCTCAATAATATTAAGTATATAATAAAACAAGTATCTCGGCATACGGAAATAGATATAGAATTTTTCTTCGTCATCTAGCAGACGTTTCCGGATATTCCAATATTCCCCTTCTGATTTCCTTTGTCGCAACAAATCATGTACCCAATATCTTCTTTTCCTGCTGTTTCGTTCATTTTCATTATCAAATATAATAGCTATAATCGCCAGTTCACTGAATGTAAAGTTCGACATTTCACCAGCGACTTCTCTTGGACAAAATTTAACCGAAAACTGAGGTTAGACGAGTTGTCTGTTGAATAACCCACTCGTTGGCACCGCGTTGGCCACTCCTTGACACCGCGTTGTCCACTAGTGACCATTGGGTGGATCAACTAGTTGACTACTCATCGAGAGTGTGAGTAGAGTTGCTGCCGCGTTGGCGTGGAGTTGTTATAATGTGCGAAGACCCTTATTGTGTTCTGTGTGCTGTGTATATACTATTATAGAGAGCAGAGTAGACACTTTAATGGTTTT
Source organism: Parnassius orleans (assembly GCA_029286625.1). NCBI lineage: Eukaryota > Metazoa > Arthropoda > Insecta > Lepidoptera > Papilionidae > Parnassius > Parnassius orleans. The sequence continues at coordinate 3,314,867 of JAGSMP010000167.1, forward strand.
TTTTTTGGCGGGAACTTGATCGGCGGCGGTTTGCTGCTCCTGTATTATTGTTTGAATAATGGTTTGAAGTGGATTTTGATATGTAAAAGTGGTGCGATTTTGTGTATTAAGTGTCTGTGCATGTGAACTATTAGTGGACACGGTGATACAAGTGCTCTGATGGTGATGTGATTCTCAAGATAAGGTGTCTATCTGCTTAGGTGCCTTGAGATACCATCGCCAACTGTCAGCTGTCTGCTGACTCAAGTTGCCGTCAAAATCTCCCAGGGCTGCACAATGTGACGCATCAACATATTGTGAAGCAGTGTACTATGAAGAAAATTATAATAAACCGAATAAAAATACCTAAGACTTGGCCTAAAGTCTAGATACCAGGTCATAAACTCCAAAAAATAGACACTAATCTTTTTATTGATTATTTTGTACCCGTTAGGAAGTGAAACTTTATTTTACGTTTATACGTGAATCGGTACAAACTAATATATATATACAGGAGAAATCGACCAAAATGGATAAAATAACACATTAGTAAAATTATATGCTGCATATAAAAAGTGGGTTATCAATAATCCCGGAATTGTTACTGACGTCGAGACTGTTGCGACTTGGTCGTCATATTTTATTGCAGGAAAAATAAACAAATCACCGATTGTGTCGGAGCTGGTATACTCAGTTTCAAAACTTGTTTCGTTGTTTAACGATCGGTTGATAAAAGACGCCTATGACAGTGAAATTCCTTACTATGGATTAAGAGAACAGGTTAAGCTTTGGTTGACAGTAATTCATTACTGTGAGGTATTTATAGAGCTGGTTGTTAAAAACAAATGGGGTAGCCGTGAAATGGACAGCTACATTACTACAAGTTTTAAATGCTCGTCTGCCTTAATTCTTTTATACAGATTTAAGAACTATACAACACCCACCAATACTTGCTTTGCAAAGGAAAAAGTTTATGGAAGGTAAAGATACTGATGAAAATACAAATGCCTTTTTTACTCTTCGAAGGTCTGGTCGTATTATTCGACGTATCGATGGTGCACCCCCTGTTGCATTACGTGATTGGCAACCTATTAAAATCAAAGAAGACAAAATGAAAACAAACAGTGAAATAAATGACATAGTCCATGCCGAGTTAATACACATTCTGAAACCATTGATTCATCTTGCAGCTATGAGATTATTTGGTACTAAGGCATGGAAGCAATGGCTTATTGCATTAGGTCTAGATTTAGCAAGCTTCAAACTATATAATCGTCACATTAAGGAATTGTCTTATGAACAAAGGTTGGAAATCAGTCGCAGGAAATTATCTCTGATACTTTATTTATTAAGAAGTCCTATGTATAATAGTTATTCTAAAAGTGTGATTGAAAATGTTCTTACTTCTGCATCAAATAAAATATCACTAATTTCATTTATCTGCAATCCTATAATCCAATATTTAAGTCATTGGCAAGATATTTATTTTTATATGTGGGCATCATAAAGTTCTATAACCAAGTGCATAATTTGTACACATTTGAAACTACCATAAAATTTTTATATGACTGACAATTTTTGTTATTGGGTGAGGTTGGGATAAAAATATTATTATATTGCTGTATTTGTTATGAGTGGTATCTTTCTTATCTAAATTTTTTATTAAACTCTTACATTTTGCACTTAGCCTTGCTATTATATCTCCACTGGTATGAGTAGGTATGCCATATGTTAAAGGTATGCTATGTTACTAATGTTACAAAATGTTAGAGGTAGGATTATACCAGAAGTACAACGTTAAACTTTAATTTTTATTAAAGTGTTCTTAAAGAAAGCATTGCCTTTGTATATTTTATATGTATGAATGACAATCAATATTATTTTAGGTTTTTTATTATAGGATTTTTTATAGGAGTAATGCCTGAATACTCGAACGCTGCTCAATTTTAAGATGCTGTTAAGTCTCGTGCTATCTCTATCACTTTAAATCAAAGCGACTGTGACACAACGAGACTTAAAAATGTCTTATAATTCGTTGTTGATGCTACAAAGGGGCGAACCTCAATTTTTAAAAAAATACAGGAGAGGAAGAAAACATTTATTATTCCCCCGATTTCTAGCTTTTTTTCATCAGAAAATTAAATATATTAGACTTAATGGAAAACTACAAATAAGATTAATTTTCTGATGAAAAAAAGCTAGTAATCGGGGAATAAATAATAAATGTTTCCTTGCCCTCCTGTAATTTAAAAAAAAATGAGGTTCGCCCCTTTGCGGCGTTAGCGACGAATTGAGTAATGTTTGAGTATTTGGTCATGAGAATGACAAACAAGCAAACTCTACTAAGACAAACTGATGGTAAATGGATGCTGTGACCCATCTAGACATCCTTGATTTAGAATAAAAATCAAGATGCATTTATACCCCTGAGGACAAGAAGAAATAACTCATCACCAAGAAAAAGAATCTTTAGTACTTGTCACATACCATATAAAACAAGGACATTATGCTACTATGTCACAGATATTCTGTGCAAGCACATTCCTTTTATGTTCAAGCTGACTCATTCATTCTGTAGCATGATTTTATTTCGATGGTATTTAGTTACTATTTATAGAAAATTGACATCACTCTCATAAAGATTTCTTTTATTTATGGAAATATTATGTTCACAATGAATGAAAGTAAGTTTATGCATTTAACTTATTTTTAACCCCTGATGTTGCAAGAGCTTTGCAACACTCACACAGGGGGCGTAGGGCTAAGGGAAATAACACGTCTTTACTATAAGTAGACTACAATTTTCATATTAAAACCGCAAAGGCATATATTGATAATATTTTAATAAATTATATAAACTTTCTCTAAATGTTGTTTTATCATTTTAATTTTTGTAATAAGTATATCAGACAACTTTAAAAAAAGCATTTGTTTTACATATTTTATTTTATATAGAATTGATTTTTATGGAAAAACTACAATATACAATAAATAAAAATTCTATGCTGAGCAATCAGAGTTTTGTTCTCCTTATTTAATAATGTCTCCTGCAATTGTTAATTAGATTGGTGCTGATGAAAATTGAAATTGGGCTGCTTATTATGAAATTTGAAACAGATGACCAAATGGAAGATCCTCTTCTAGTCGTGAAGTTGTCATCAGCGGTGGCTCTTGAAAATATAATTGTAAAGATATTAAATTAATTTAGTCAGTAAATGATCTAGCGTTTAATGATAAAAGAAAAAAATGACAGTGGAGTAATGACAACCATATTATAATTCTGTTAGTTTATTTTCGTGAATATTGTCCAAGGTGAATAAGAGAAATACCAAAAATTAAATCCTTAGCTAACTGAGAAAAATACAACAAAGTCGTAACTTGAAAATAGCAATTTTACAGGAGGGAAAAGAACAGATCACAGTCTCAAAAATTATTGATTATTTAAGCCTATCTTGATGTACTTATTGTAATTTCAATGGGTGGCTTAAAATGTGGTCTCTATAAATTGCGTATTATAGAATCATTCACGAAGAAAGTCGTATAATAATGCCTTAATAATACCTACTCAACCATAGAAAAATATTTAACATTTTAATAGGTACCATTTTGCATTTTAAAAATCTGCAAGCTTTTGCATTTACAGCTTACTTGCACAGCTATTCCAGGGAAAGGGTTATGTTTAAACGGCACCATATTGGTACTTTTATTTTAATTCCCTAAGACGAACAACATAGGAATTTGCTTATTGTCATACGTTTTCCAAATACTTTCAGTCTTTAAGTTTTGTGTTTTAGAGCCATAATAGGTTTAAATTTTATATTATCCCTAATTACTATAAAATAAATTATAGTAGGTAGGTATATAACTTTACATCATAGTAATTTGATTGGGTCATTTAATGATTTTAATTTAATAATAATAAAAGATTAATCAGGGCACTATTTATAATGCCAGGGCATTATGAATAATGACAAGTCAAAAGCCAGTCTGTGTAATTGATACTGATAGCTTCATTATTTATCACATTGTCTGGTCATTATGAATATTGCTACATAACTGTTGGACAATTTGATATAACCTAACTTAATCATTTTTAAGGCAATAAGTTAATAATTTACCAAATCAGAAATTAACAAGTGTAAAAATGTGAAAGAAGGGAAAAACCACTTTGAAGTAGTTAGTTAGTTAGTTAACGACGGGCTGTTTTCCGCAACTCTACGTCTAAGCGCGTATTTTGCGTGTGGGCAGGAATAATGTATCTATTCGAGCCATAAGATCTCCCCGAAAGTTCAATAGTCCTCTGATATTGCAAGCAACTTCGGGGAGTAATCCCGGCGTGCCGAGATGTTTAGCCCTGTATGCAGCGACTTCCGGACATGTCAGCAACACGTGACCCGCCGTTTCTTCCTCCCCCATACATGCCCTGCACAGGGGACTATCTGTAACACCTATGGTAAATAAATGTTTGTTAAAGGTACCGTGTCCTGTGATAGCACTTGTTGTTATCCTGATCTGTGACTTGTTCAGTCTCATTAGCACCTTGGTTAAACGACTGTTTATTTCAGGCAGGGCCTCCCTACAGTAGCTTGTCTACAGTCTACTAGATTTTTCCAAAGCTGAGCGTGTTGATTAGTGAAGTGTCTACGTACCAGTGAACGAACGTTACCAAAGGGGATTGGTATGGTTGATTCCGGCCCTGTAGTGGCCAGAGCCGATCCTCTTCTGGCCAGTTCGTCTGCTGCATCGTTGCCTCTGGATCCACTGTGTCCCTTTATCCATTGCAAAGTCACATTGTTGTGTTTACATACCTCATTTAACCGTTGATGGCATTCATATATTAGTCCCGAGTTCACCACATTGCAACTCAGGGCTTGTAGTAATAATAACAATGTCCTCCAGACCGAATTTCGGTCACGGCAGCCAGTCTCAACGGAGACTAGCCATCGGCGCAGGACAGGATTATAGTGCCCAAGTGTATGCGCAAGCACAGGTGCACTCTCTATTCCCTCACTCTCATAGACCGATGGGACGGTAAACCCACACGACCGGAGAGAGATCAGGCGCAGGACCAACAGCTTTACGTGCTTTCCGAGGCACGGGGGTGAGACACCGGCAACTTCCTGACTCCGGGCAGCTACTGAGAATTTCTTGATGGAAAAGCTCAATAACTGATTTTTTTGCCCGACCCGGGATTCGAACACAGGACCTCATGATCAGCAGTCGCACTACTACAACCACTAGATCAACGAGGCAGTCAAAAGGCTTGTAGTACCGCCCTACTGTCGGTCAGTATTCTGATGGAGAAGTCATTTACCTTCCTAGCATCTATTGTTATGGCCGCTTGAATGATACCCATACATTCCGCCTGAAAGACTGTGTTATAGGTACCCAGCGGTTCAAGCGGAAAGTTCCAGATCCTACACCTGCATTTGTTTTAGAACCATCGGTGAAGACTCTAAGCTCTTTTGGGCTTAATCCCTCCGGCTGGCTGGTTTCATTTAATTGTACCTTATACTTCTTATCGAATACAAATTGTTTAGGGATCTTATCGTACTTGGCTTGTAAGATAGGATTTTTTGAGTGAATTCTATCAATTATGCCTGTTGAGGGACTCTATTCTTACTCCAAAGATTTAGGGTCTTGAGTCTAATGGCAGTTATAGTCGTTTCTTGTTGTGTGTAGATGAAGCGGGGTTAGCTCGAGCATCGCCTCTAAGGCTGCTGTTGGCGTAGTTCTTATGCAGCTTGTGGCAGCCATACATGCTAGTCTCTGGTAACGCTGAAGCTTCTTTATAGTGGTGGCTTCATTTGTTTTGGTCCACCATACCAGAGCGCCGTATGTGATCATGGGCCAAATTACAGTTTTGTACAGCTACAGTATGATTTTTGGCGTCAGACCCCATCTTTTGCCAATCATGTTTCTGCATTGCCAGAAAGTTATACTAGCTTTCTTGATTTTGTTTTCTATGTGTTTATTCCAGTTGAGTTTATTGTCCAAGGTAAGACTTAAATATTTTACCTCAGAGGATAGCTGGAGTTTTGTGCTGAAAAGACTTGGGAGATGATAGTTATTGAGCATTCGTTTTTGTGTGAACATTACTAGGACCGTTTTAATATTGCTACATAACTGTTGGGCAATTTGATATAACCTAACTTAACAATTTTAATCACTTTTTAAGGCAATAAGTTAAATAATTTACTAAACTCAGAAATTAACAAGTGTAAAAATGTGAAAGAAGGGAAAAACCACTTTCAAGTATCAAATAGCAGCAATGGCGTATTCCTTCCTTTGCGTGACAAAGAAAAAATACTTTTTATGAAAACATTTCTGCCCATGCTGCTTAAGTGTTAGATATGTGACATAAAAAAACCCGACCTATCTTCTGCACGCCTCATAACGCGAAGCGTTATTAGGTAGTGCATTACTCTCAACACGTCAAGGTCAAGCAATTTTGTGTTCTTAAAATGCTTCTATCATAACCATATTGCACTTATACAATAATATTAGTAGCCGTATATCAAGAAAACACTCGAATTAATCCATTTTATATTTTCTAAAAAATCATTTAATATTGCTTGGTGATGCGTGGCTTAAAATTGGTATAAAATGGACTGTAATAGGTAGTTGGAATTGGATTTCGTTGAAATTTGCAACCGACACATAAAACTGAAGGTACGCACCTGGAGAACGCCAGCAGCTTCTCTTCGTACTTGAGGTTGACACTCGCGTGGTACACTCCTAGTTTTCTTGCGCGATTTACACTTATTTGATACAATTCACGGCCGTGTTTTTAAGCATATGATAATTAAATAGATATAGCGAGCGTGACACAATATGCTTCCGCGTGCGGGCGTGTTTTTGCTTAGACTCCTCTTCTACCCGGTTGTCGGTCGCAAGAAGGAATGAATGGAATGAATGAAAGGTATTATAGAGGAAATCTGATTCGTCAATAAGATTGACCAAAAAAACGCGGAATATTTCTATTTGAGAAGTGGCGGTAACATTTCCCCCGCCCTTAAAGAGTCGCCTTTAAAAGGACAATAATAATATGATGCGATAAATACAATTAATACTAACTAAAGCTAAGCGAATATAAATATATATTATAATACATAGATGTAAAGATGCGAGCGATGTAGAGTTTATTATTGCGTAGGCAACGGACACAAGCGCACCACTGGTCGCACGAGTGTATCCATTGCCGTTTTTACTGTAGCGACACGAACTATACCGTCCTTAGACGGGTGAACCTTTACGATCACTCCCAAAGGCCAGGAGAGGGTCGGTGAGTTATCATTTATAATTATGACAACTGTGCCCACCTTTACGGGGACCGAGGATTGAGTCCAATTCTGCTGCGCCTGCAGTTGATTCAGATATTCAGTTCTCCAACGACGCCAAAAGGACTGCCCCAATTTATCTAAGAGTGTGTGTCGTTGAAGCAAATTAATTGGCGAAGATTCCACATTAGGTGCAGGTAGAGAGTGTAATGGTAACGTATTCAAAAAATGTGCGGGTGTTAAAGCCGTCGGTTCAGCTGGATCGGAGCTAAGCACAGTGAGAGGACGAGAGTTTAGTAAACATTCTATTTGAGCAAGGACTGTGATTAACTTTTTATACGCAAGGATCTGCTGTCTAATAACCTTAAAAAGATGGTTCTTTACATATTTTACCATACTCTCCCAACAACCAACGAAATGTGGGGCGGCAGGCGCTATGAACTTGAATTCAATGCGACTTTCGGCCAATTCTTAAATTAAAAATTATATAAGTCTTGTAGATAAGATCGTGTGCCTACAAAATTTGTTTGACCCCGTCGCGATAGGAAGCGCTTTAAGGCTACTATAAAACTCACAGTGGAAAGATCCGTGGCTACTTCGATGTGGAGTGCGCGCATAGTAAGGCAAGTAAATATACATAAGTAAGCCTTGCGAGTTTTAACACCGCGAGCTCGTATGGGCGTATACGATATAGGGCCGCAATAATCACAGCCAGTGTGAGCGAAAGCTTTCTTTGCTTTCGTGACTCTATGTCCCGGTAGCGCCATTAAAGGAAATTGCGGGCGCGGTTTTAATTTAAAACAAACGTTACACTTATTAATTCTAGACCGAATAATTCGTCTAGCAGACAAGATCCAAAATCGTTGCCTTAACAAAGGCTTGAGCAGCTCTGGGCCGGCATGTAAATATTTTTTATGATAATAGTCGATCAACGACTCTACAAGAGCGTCGTGACGCGGTAAAACAATCGGATATTTGTATTCTGAACTTGCAGCGGAGTTGGTAAGGCGGCCACCAACGTGGATAAGGCCATCACATAAAAATGGTTTAAGCTTCATTAGCGCAGGAGAGCAATTATTACTGGCTCCTAGCTGTCGAATGTCGAATGCAAAATGTCTTTTTTGAATATCGCCTATTATCATATGCTCGGCGGCGCATATACCGAACGCGGTAACTGCTGTCGAACCGAAACGAGGAAGTTGTTTATTTATAAATCTGCAGACATAAACAAGGATATGTGTGAGTCTACTCCATGATGAGATGCGTTTATTAAGATCCTGAACTCGAGACATTTCTGGATCTGACGTAGTAATGGAGTGTGTTGTTGTTATTTTCTCTTCCGGTACGTTGTCTAGCGCTATACTATTATGGTCTGCATTGATGATAGGCCACAGCGAGAATTCTTGCGCGAGCCAGGGCGGACCTTGTGACCATAATGGATGAGATATTAGCTTTTCGGGTGTAAAACCTCTCGATAAACAATCAGCTGGGTTACCTATTCCCGCGACGTGATGAAAATTAGCGGTTGGTAAATTGTCAATAATCTTGACGACGCGGTTAGCGACAAAAGTTTGCCAGCGGTGCGGAGAAAAGTTTATCCAACAAAGAGTGACCATTGAGTCTGTGAACGCGTACATCTCACTAATATGATAGCGTGAATGATATGTGCCGTGCACGCGTCTAATTAGTCTTGCCAGTAATTCGGCAGCACAGAGTTAGAGACGTGCGATAGATAAAGGCTTCATTGGTGAGACCTTTGACTTGGCGCAGACGAGTCGCGTCGTAACTTGGCTTGCGTGAGTAATATGGGCGTATACCACCGCTCCATAAGCACGCTCACTAGCATCGGAAAAGCCGACCAGTCGTACAACGCAATGTTCGAAGACACCCAAATCAAGCCCAAAATTTTTAACTGAACGGTTTTATCAAATTCAAGAGGCTCAGACATCTTATATGACGAAGGCAGAGCGCTTAAGACCGAGTCGGAATTACATGTCCATTTTACTAAATCGAACTGCGCACGTTTAAAAAACTCAATCAGCTCATTAGCAGCTGATGTAGCTTCTTCCTTCGACATAACATTAAAAACGATATCATCCATATAGATATAGCGAGAAGCAATTATCTTTGCTAGCCGAAATGAATCTCCATCATCCGCAATGAGTTGCTGAATGACACGGAGCGCGTGGTACGGGCTGGGCTGGACCTTAGTCCAAAACAAACCCTATTAAATTCATATTCGGTATGTTCTACTTGCCGGTGAAAACGATATAACATGCGTTGAAAGGGACGATCGCGCCTATTCATTATAATTTGAAGGAACATCTGCTTACAATCAGCGGAAAGTGCGGTAGCGAAAAGACGAAATTTTAAAATAATTGCAAACAGATCACCTTGTAAATTAGGACCACTATGGAGAATATCGTTCAGTGAGCGGCCTGAAGTCGATTTATGACTCGCGTCGAGAACCATGCGAAGTATAGTAGTGGTCTAATCTGTACGCAAAACACCGTGGTGTGGTATGACGTACACGGGATAGCAATTATCACTGTCAACAAGCGGCGCGGGTGACAGATAGCCTTTCTCTAAATATTCGTGGAACTGAGTCATACGCGGCCTTAAACTCAGGAGCGGCTTCAAACTTCCTCTCCAACACCAGAAAACGTTTCCGAGTGATTTCATAAGTATCACCAAGCGAAAATATATCATCCCGACAAGGCAACGAAACTATGTATCTGTCCGTTTCTTTGTCACGTTCAGTGGTTTAGCGAAAGAAATGCTCACACTATCTCAGCCGGGGACCGAGTGGGCGGAGTTCTCAAAGGAGATTCATCTATTTGACAAAACCTTTTTATTAGCGTATATAGCGTCAAGGTTACGTTTTCGCGAGCGGGAAGAGCGAGCACGGTGCCCATAATGACGTAACCGAGCGTGGTTTGTATAGCGGGCGGTACAGCGGAATTATCCCTTATTATACCGGGTAGTAAAAGTTGCGAAAATAAAGAAGCACCGATCAAAACATCGATCTGTGATGGCTCAAAGAATTTATAATCAGCCAACGGCAAACAAAGTGTTATCCCCGATGGCAGGGCGGCGGCGGTCACAACGCAAGCGTTAGCAGGTTTGAAAGCGTCAAAGTGAAGTAAACTATGATGTTTACCTTTGCAAATTTTACATTTAGAATTAGAGTTGCAAGTCCCTGCCTTATGTATAGCACTCAAAAAATTTACACAAGCGTGTCGTTCTTTAACATATTTATAACGGTCGTTTGCTGTCATCTTAAAAAATACCGGACACTCGGCCTTAGCGACAAAATTGCGGTTGTGGAGCTTTTGCGGTGGGTCGGTGATTCGGGTTCGAATTCGAAGTCGAAGTCGAATGATAAGAGCGCTGTAATATATAAGCTTGTTCTTTTATGTAGTCGGTTAAACTTTTAAATTTAGGAATTTTATCCTTTCGAGAATGCATTTCGAAAGAACGAACTGTTTCAGGATCTAAATTTTTTAAAGCGGAATGTATATAATAAAATCAGTAAAATCAGGTATTTGTATGTTTTTAACGCGATAACCGCGGTTACGAATGTATGTAAAAATAATTCTAAGTTTCGAGCAGAAGAGTAAGAAATTGGTTTAAAGTTGAAAATTTGATTGATATAGGTCGATGCTAGCATGCGTTTATCATTGTACTTCTCTATAAGCGCGTTCAAAATAAGTTCATAATTCTCAGCACGAGGAGTAATACCGGCAAACACAGAATGCGTTTTGATTGTTAATTTACCTAGCAGGTAATACAATTTGTCGACGTCTGATAGGAACGGATATCATGCACAGTGGATTTGAAACTTGCATAAAATAGCTCTATAGGCGGTAAAGACGGTCGCGATATTGTGGCCGATTTCGGACATTCATTTGTTATTCGACTTGTAAGACGAGACATTACACGTTTTATATGACAGTATAATTCCTCGGACGCAACCCATGACTGATATTCCACCTTTGCTCCTGGGTAGACTTGCATATTATATAAATTGTACTCGGTTAATACCTTTTCGAAATAATTTCGTAATGCATCAATCGAAATCGCGCTAGAAAGGGACTCTTCCCTGTCCACCTCACTATCTACTTGTTGAGAGCGATCACAAATTGTTTGTAAGCGGTTAAATAAGGAATCGCGCTAAGCTATAGCTATACTCAATACCATCATTAATTTGGGGTCTGGCGTTTCAGCCCTAGTTTCATTCGTTTTTGACGTGCTAGTTTTCGACATTTTAATAATAAATATATATACGAAATATTAAGATTATAATTAAGGTTTTAAATTTAACTGGCGAGCGATGAACAAATACACAATTTATTAAAGCGTAGTAAACACTAAACTATCGCGGAAATATCAGGTAGATTTATTAAATTGATCTAAATTTGTTTGTGAGCGAGCGGGTATGTAGACATTGTATTATGTATTGCGGTAAGTATATGGTAAATTATATAATAGCGATGAATATACGGCTTTAAATTAATGTAATAAATATATAATGCGTGTATATATTCGAGAAATTAAGTAAAATATTATATTTAAATGTTTCTAAGTTTGCGCGTTTACCTCTAAAAAGAACCCCTTCGTCGTATCTCCTCAGTTTCAAGGCACTTCCCTTGTTGCCTCAGCCAGTATCGGAATCCTCGGTGTAGACATATCGAGTGATGTGCAATTTCGTCGTGGTCACTTGGAAGAGAAGGCCAAATTGGCCTCTAAAAAGTTTGGTGTGCTCAGCAGAGCGGGACTGTATTTCATGCCGGCACACCGCTTGCAACTTTACAAGGCGCCGCTAGCGAAGTCTCCATAGAAGCCGAGAAGCCGGGCTTGCCCTATCAAACTGCTTAATCAATAATATCAACTAATAAAATAACTCGTAAACTGTTTCAAACTATTTCAAATTTCCCGCGCGCTTCTCTGTCGCTGGCCTGTTCTACACAGGCCATAGATTACTGTATATACACAGGCCGTATAACGTCAACACGCGGCAAAACTGCGCGATTAGGTTGTCATAAAAATTAGTCGTCTCTCTCGCACGCGTGGGCTTTTACCGGGCTTTCGAGAAGGCGATCGCTCCCTTTCTAACCTGTGGTAAAATGTTATATAGTGAAATATAACTACGATTGTTTATATAGCAATTTGTACGTAGCGAAATGCCCGGCTTTTAGTGTGAAGTTAGTCATTAGTCAAGCGCGGGCGATACCTTTGCAAGTTCACTTCACATTTCAATGTTTACTGTGTGTTTACTTGAGCGAATAAATATTGCGAGTTAAAAATGTATCCTTTTTTATAGATTTTTAGTGAAAATGGAGGATAATAGTGTTCCTTTTGATAAATTGAAGTGTGTTAAAGTGCTAATCGGCGAGGAAAAGGTAAAATCGAAAAAGAGAAAAGGAAAATTTTTATAAAACTGCTAAAAACAACAAAACCATATCTTGGGCTTGCCCTAGTTTGGAGCCCTAGCTTCGCCACTACAAGGCGCAGGTTCGGCCCCACATGGAATACTGTTCCCATCTCTGGGCTGGGGCTCCCCAGTGCCAGCTCCTTCCACTTGACAGCATCCAGCACAGAGCGGCTCGAATCGTCGACGACCGAGTTCTTTCCGATCGGCTGGACTTAATGGCACTGCGTAGAGATGTTGCATCTTTTTGCGTATTCTATCGCATTTATCACGGGGAGTGCCCTGAGGAATTGTTCGGACTAATTCCAGCCGCTCAATTTCACCATCGCACATCGCGACAAAACTCGCGATACCTTCCATACCATCTGGATGATTGGCGGTCCACCACTGTGCGATTTAGAAGAAGTTTTCTTCCTCGCACAACTTCCTTGTGGAATCGATTACCACCAGCGATTTTTCCGGACCGATACGACTTAGGGACCTTCAAGAAAAGAGCTTACTCCTTTTTAAAAGGCCGGCAACGCATCTGCAATTCCCCTGGTGTTGCAGTTGTTCATGGGCGGCGGTAGTTACTTACCCACATCAGGTGAGCCGCATGCTCGTTTAGGTAGTTGGCATTGGATTTCGTTGAAATTTGCAACCGACACATAAAACTGAAGGTACGCACCTGGAGAACGCCAGCAGCTTCTCTTCGTACTTGAGGTTGACACTCGCGTGGTACACTCCTAGTTTTCTTGCGCGATTTACACTTATTTGATACAGTTCACGGCCGTGATTTTAAGTATATGATAATTAAATAGATATAGCTAGCGTGACACAATATGCTTCCGCGTGCGGGCGTGTTTTTGCTTAGACTCCTCTTCTACCCGGTTGTCGGTCGCAAGAAGGAATGAATGAAATGAATGAAAGGTATTATAGAGGAAATCTGATTCGTCAATAAGATACGAGTAGACCAAAAAAAACGCGGATTATTTCAATTTGATGGCGGTAACATTGCTACTTTGAAAAAGCTTTACGTGGATGTCCGGATGTTGATTTTGTATGTGGTCACGATAACTCCCGAAATAATTGACGTATCGAGACCGGGTTTTTTTTATTAGCTTCAGAATTACATCAACTGGTTCCCTATGTCATATCAATAGCCTAGTACGCGTAGTTCGTTGATAAAATGATTTTAAATTTATTTTGGTGAACATTATTATTTTTTTCCCTGTAGGTGGCACTACCTGTTAAAATTATAGGGCGCTAAATTTAAAAAACGTAAATAATATATTTTAAGAGTCAGGAATACAATTTATTAGCGCTCATGAGGCGTGCACTTTTGGATTTTCCAAACTATTTATTGCCCAATAAGTAACGGACTTTATTCATAAAGCCCGGTCAATTTAATTATTTCGATACCTAGTTTTATTACATTGCCTATTCATATTGGGCATTATTCATATTGCGTTTATTTAGAGATTATATAGACATTATTTTTTATATGGAAGAGTAGACAAACGAGCATGTGGCTCACCTGATGGTAAGTGATCACCGGCGCCCATGAACATCCGCAACACTAGGGGACTTTCAGGTGCGTTGTCGGCCTTTTAGGAATGAGTTATGAATATGGTCTATTATTCACTTGGTCCATAACATATACATTTGTATAATACAAATATACTTCTTATTATCAAGGCATGCCGGTGTCACTGCCTTAATAAGAAGTTATTATCAAAACAGTGACATCCGGCACGACGGTGTCACTCACTGCCTTCATAATAACTTCAGTTAAGTTGTAATAAATTGTTATGTCTAATTTTTGGCCCTTTGCTCGAACATTGTCGCGAAATTACGTGATTATATTGTCAACGCTTTTCTTTAATATTTTCAGCTGAACGCTATAAGTTTTAGAACTATGCTGATAGTAATGAAATATTTTTCTACAAGATCTAGATTCCAAGTTATGCTATAGCGACTATACCTACTTCATAAGTTTACGTCCGTTTCCCTGGCTCGGACACCCTAAATCTTCAATTGGGGTGTACACTAATTCAATGTACTCACTTCTAGGAGTATTTGTACCGCTTTCTTTTTCAATGTAACTCTGTATCTTAGGACAAAATGAAATCAAGGTAGCCGTGCCAGCCAAACGCTTTTAGCATGGCCCCCGTGTAACTTTAAAATACATTATGTATGAAAAATCTTTTTGTTCCTATGGATAGCAACAGAAATTGTAAGTTCGTAATAGAAAATGATAAATTCATGTGGATAGGGGAATTTGTTTCATATCATATTATCGAAAAATACTAGATACATATCCAAAACTTTAAAAAAAATTTTTGCAAATTTACCCTTTGACATTTCATAAACCTCGCAAAAATTTGAAAAATCAGGCAAAACTCATCCATTCAGCATGGCCACCACCTTCAAATGATGATCTTTTTGAATATAAACATGTATTCCTACAAATATTCGAATTTCTTAGTTAAGTTTAAGAGTACATTCGGTCAACAAAAGTTGCTCTTCTAAGATAAAGCGAATCAAAAATAACGTATATTACAATTACAATGGATGCCGTGATCATTATGCCACGAGCCAACAGGACGCATTGTTTGTATTAAAAAAACAGAAGCATAACTAAAATTCAAATTCAATCATTTTAAACTATCAGAATGTATAGGTACCTAAATTAAATTCATCATTTATAGTTTATAAGTCCTACTAAGTTTGACTAATTTTTACTGCTACAACCGCTCTGGGCTATATTGCAGGCCTGTTATCACTTTTTTAATGATCTTTACTTATAAATAACTGCACTTTGGTTTTACTACCTATGTAGTAAGAATTCTTATCACACACAAAAATTCCGACAGAAAGTTATAAATTAAGGTACGTGAGGATAATATGGTCACCTTAAGCTTTGTCGCCCCATAAAACCAAAACTAGGAGGAGAACAGAGACAAATACACAATGTCGTATACTATAACTAATATATTTAAAAAAAATAGCAAACAAGCCTTGGCAATAATTAGGAACACTTCGAAAAATCAATTTAAAGAAAACTAACTATACGTTACCCAATACTAAAATCGACTAAAATATTAACTATAATATCAACTGTCAAAATGGCGTCGATAAAGCGGCGCCCTTTTGAACCTTTATTATTTGAATGACTGATGAAGAGCTATCGTATTACAGAGCCATCTGTGCACTTATTTGCTGTAGTTTTTGAGTTATAAGAAGGTGACGATATTCATCGGATAACCATATTACCCTCACGTACTATAGTATTAAGCCTGGCGTCGACTACAGCAGAAATGGGTCGAATCGAAGCGAGTCGCATTTATTCCTAGTGCGTCCATCTCGGAAGAATCGAATCGAATTGTTCATTCATCGCAAATTCTTCATCAAAATAGGTCGTTTTGCGTCATGGACAGCACGGATGAAGAGATGTTTTTATTTCATCGGGATAATGTGGATCTTCATGATTAAACAATTCTGGATGTTGTTGGACCAGTGATATCAATAGTTCTTCATTCATTTTTATTTAAACAAAAAGATTTTTACGAAAACGAAATTAATAAAAATACGTTGGCGCGCATCCACTTCTCCGCGTCGACTGAGGCGCGCCGAGTTGAATCGAATCGCACCGGCGAAGAAATTCGCCTGTCAAGCAATTCGCGCGGTCGATTCAATTCGGCGCGCCGCGGCTTGTCGCTAATGGACGCAGTTTCATAGTAAATATATAGGAGGCGACTTTCTGCGATTCGATTCGATTCGGCTCGGCGAGCCTAGTGGACGCTGAGCCTTAAACATAAATTTAGCAGGAGTTGTGAGCACAAACCAATGAGTACTTTTTTATAATGATTTTTATTTATTTTATGCACTATACATAATAAACAAAAAAAATGCAATAAAATATTACTGATTTATGAAAATAATACATTTTGGGCATGAAACTCGATTTCAACTAGAAGCATTATCATAAAAGATAGGAATATAACAACGAAAGATGGTTACATTTTAAGGAATATTAGGTATTATGATGTATTTTATGATTATATTAAATTATCTAGACAACATTAAATAAAATTTGTACATAAACAAATAATATTATACTTAATACAAAATTGCAGTTTCTAATATTAAATTGTATTCTAACTACAGATTAACTGCCTTGCTGAGCATAGCTATAAACCATTATATGTAACAATAACCTATATTTATAAAACAGAAGTTATTGCAAGAGGGCAAATAATTTTCTGCTCACCAGACGTCGCTAGTTGACGGTGAAGTAAAGTTTTTTGTTACACAATGTCATTTAATTGAGAAGTTGGTTTTTAATAAAAGTTTATCAGTTTCTAGGGTATTATATTAATACACAAAACAATGCGTCAGTGGTTTCTTTAATTTTTTGCACATTATAACTTTTTTTTAATTTTTCAACTTTTATGATCTGTGGTTTGGTTTATTTATTTTTAATCATTTTGATATAAAATATAGCTAATAGTACATAAAGAAACAAAAACTTTTACATTTTGCGAACAAATTAACTTCCCCGCTATGAAATCTGTCAAATATTATACCTCACTTTCTAGTGGCGCCGCCCAGGTGGCAGAAAAAGTCGTGGATGTCCTCAATGATATAAAAATATTTTACCTGTATACAAATCAAATCAACGTCCTAACAATATATATATGTACGTAAATTCCTTAATGGTATTTCCATGATGGTTATCATATGCTACTCGCCTACTAAGGCCACGGTGGCCACAGCTGGAGGCTATCAATTCTGCAGGAGATACTGCAGTGTCATAAATGTAAACGCTAAAACAGATGCAATAACTTGCCCTAGCTTACTTTGTCCCATGTAAAATTCGATAAATTAGACAAGGTAGGTAGGGATTACCCGGAAAAGAATAATTTATGTTTTGCACAAATGTTAGTACCCCGTGTAGTGACGGGTAAGAATACCCACTACCCCATATCTTCCCGTGGGTGTCGTAAGAGGCGACAAAAGGAAACTGAGGCAGAAGATGGGCAGCAGCATCTTTGTGATAACAGCAAAAACAATAAAAAACTGCGGTTGCCAACCCGCTCGTCAAGCGTGGCAACTATGGCAATATATCCCCCATGACGAGAGTTACAAAAGGGCAGCCCCGCTACATATGTGTGGTACATATGTGTGTCCAGCAATGAACTTTTACAGGCTGATAAAGAAAGAAATAAGAAAGATGTGTGCGTGAATGCATCAAGAAGTTGAGCATAGTTTCGAAATGTACGCAGCGCTCTGTCTATTTTTTTATGGCTATTTGGTTCGAGTGCGTGGAATATCGACTACAAAGAGGTGAAGGCCTGCTGACCACCTGGTTGTCCTATTGTGTAAAGCAGGAGGCATTAAGGCATGTAATTCCCGCGCAAACTCTCCGAAATGCATCTTATAGAAAACAAAGAGGCTAGTACTGTGCACCCATGTTCGAGGCGGACAAGATTGGTATTATTTTATATATTCTATAAATTGATTTTTCAATGAACTATTTATTTTTAATTTATATATGGCTTTTTTCATTAATTAATTATTTTAAAACCTAAGAATATTTTAAAAATAAGAGAAAAAGATCTAAAAAAATAAAGATCGGTCCTGTTTTGAAGGGGAAACAGAATGATGCTACGGGTGAACTAGAAAATCTTTCTGAAAGCATAAAAAACGGCATCAATCAGAAATAAAACTAAAAAAAATCTTCAAGTCGACGGATGCCGGTGCGTCAGGACTTGGCGACATACTTTGTGACAAACTATGTTTAGCAGTAGGCTGTAATAAAGGGCTGTAATGATGATAATAATGATGATGATTTGTAAAAACTACTAAGTCCCCTGGCGACTGATATATTGTTAAAATTGACAAAAAAGTATTGAAGAGAGTTTCTTGCCGATTCTTCTCTGAGAAGGTGTTGTTTTCAGAACTGGTGTAGATTTTACGTTTAAGCGATTAAGGCAAGCCTAAATTGAATTAAAAGTTTTGACTTGGATTATTTCATCAAATAGATAATATAACCTGTCGGAACTGCAATTGACTCTGTTAACTGTCTAGACAGTCGGTCGATTGGGTACGGCGCGATTGCAATAGATCATTAAAAATATATTGTTCAAATTTCTATGAGTGCGATGCGTACACACGTGATACGTGCTGATAAGCGATTCAATCGTTTTAAAATTGATACAGTGATCATATAATTTTTGAAAATAATTATTTTTGTTTTCATGTACGTAGTTATACTTTTAAATACATCACTTTTACAAAGATGGGATACTAATAATATAATAAATGAACATAAAACAATATACAAAGTTTTGCGGAAAAATGAATTGCATTGCGTGTCCGTAAAGTTTAAGCATATTTATGTTGATTATTTTGAATTTGTAACTACGATTTATTCTGTATGCGATGCTTTTTTTGTTATAAATTATGGTAAATCTATTAAATACAATTAACAACTGCTTTCTTTTCAAGTTATACAGACACAAATTTAAAAAAAAATCGAGTGTATTTAGAACCTACGAACAATAGCTTAATGGATAGAATAGTAAATATTGCAACTATTTTTAACTTTAAGCAGGAATTGTATTACAAAATACACAAATACTAAAAAAATGGCTACATAAATGTTCTTTTATTCTAATGCACCACTTACGTAATACATAATTATAATTTGCCCCTTTAATAATTTAAATTTTATTCATAATTGACTTACTTACAACTAAAATTAATTTGCATAACAGCGGATTGATAGTTCGATGGCTCTTCGCAGTTCAAATATTTTAAAGAAATCATTACTCAGTAGTTCCATTTTTCTAGCATTTATATAATACATATTCATTCCTAAAAATGTATATTTAATTACATAAAAGACGTAAATGTAAAAGCCTTAAGCGCAATTTTAAGGCTTTCTTAAAAGCTTAACATAGCTCACTTTTCAAGGACCAATAAGCTGAAATGGCAAAGGTCCGGCTATGTAGCTTGAAGAACTAACAATCCATGGAGAATAAAGTTCCTCGAGTGACAGCCTTGTACCAGTAAGCAAACTGTAGGGCGGCCCCCTACTAGGTGGAGTGACAACAAGGTAAGACATGCAGGAAGTCGATGGATGCATGTGGTTCAGAAACGTGTATTGTGGCATTTCTTGGGACATAGGCCTCCCCCTATGTTCAGCAGAAGTCATGTGAAAGACTTAAAAAATAAAAACAATAGCACCAATACATAACCCCCAGCAAATTATTATTTAAAAGACAATACTTTATAACGATTTTTCGATGTATTTCATCGCCTTAAAGGCATAATTTGATATACAGCAATGTGTCAATTGATAACACTGTAAATACCTAATATAACTCGGATTAAACGCATATCTGTTATCTTACCACATTCAAATCTAATTGTTTAACCAATCCCATGATTCGTCGTCTTGTTTTTTCTTGATAGTGATGTTTTTTACATCAGGAGGTGGGCTGGACACTCCCACTTGCGACAGATCGCGAGAATCTAAGTTGTTGCGGGCTGCAACAGAATCCTTCCAAGGTTGGGTTTGCTCGTTCCTGTAAAATAATAAGCAATATTGACTTTTATAGCATGGACTAATATTGTATACACCAAATTAACTGACGAAATATTGAGAGAAGGTAAAAACTACAGAGAACACAAGGGAACGGAGAAAATCTAAATAAAAATAATAAAGGGACTAAAAAAAAGATTACTTAAATGCCCTGATGATGCCGTAAGGGGTAACCGGTCGGTTTTATAGTAAACAAATTAAAGTATAATGGAACAAGTACACTACATGTGTCAATCCTAATCACAAATGACGATGAAGTTTTAGAAAGTGAGAGCGATCGCGAGCATTTTTTTTTAAAACTAGCTTTTGGAATACGTCACATTCATGTGAAAATTGACTTCTCCAATTTGCAGTAGATTAGAATTATAGATGCAAGTAGAGAGAAAGCTATACTTGTAGAAAATTAATTCCTTTGTCAACCTTGGCCAGTGAAGGCATTAAATTAAGATTTTCACTAGTAAATTTTCCTCACTTTGGGAGCCTTTACGAAGCAGCTGTGAAATCAACTAAATTTCATTTAAAAAGGATTGCTGGTAAAGCTGATTTTACATTTGAGGAGCTTGGTACATTATTTTTTCAGATTAAGGAAATTTTAAAATCGAGGCCTCTAGTTCCTCTGTCCCCAGATCCAAATAACCTTCATGCCTTAACTCGTGGGTACTTTCCCATAGGAAGACCACTAACGTCACACATCATCATAACAGCCCTTATCCTATATCCTTTCCAGTTCAGTAGCTTGAAAACGTCTTCCAATGCAGCGGTGAAGAGTTTCGGGGATATAACGTCACCCTGTCTTACACCTCTCTGCAGATGGATAGGTTTCGCACTCTGGTTCTGTACTCGGATAGCCGTCGTAGCCCTACTGTACAAACACTTCAGCACTTCGATATACCGACTGTCAACTTGGCACCGCTGAAGGGATTGCAACACCGCCCAAATTTCGACGGAATCCATATATGCAAGACATAGTGGTAAATTGTACTCTTCAGTCTTCTGTACAATTTTCCGAAGGGTATGTATGTGGTCTATGGTGCTAAAGCCTTTTCGAAAACCGGCTTGTTCGGGAGGCTGGAAGTCATTGAGTCTGCGCGCGAGACGATTCGTAATGACTCTCGAAAACAGCACGTAGACGCGGCTCAGAACGGAAACCGGTCTGTAGTTCTTCAAGTGGGCGTTTTTGCCTTTCTTGAAGAACAAGACCACCGCACTTCTGCTCCACGCTTCCAGTGTAGTGCCACCATGGAGGACGGAATTAAAAAGCTTCTGAAGGACTTTAAGTACCGGTTTTCCACCCGCTTTCAGAAGCTCCGCTGTAATTCCATCCTCGCCCGGGGACTTGCCGTTTTTAAGGTGCTGGAGAGCCATTCTAGTCTCGCTCAGACTGACGTCCGTAATATCATCGGAATAGTGTCGGATAAGACTTGCTCTTGGATCGTTATTCACACTTGCGTGTGGTTCCAACGATGATGTGTACAGCTGCCCATAGAACCTCTCAATCTCACCCAAAATCTCAGGTGTCCCGGAAACGATGCTTTCACATTCAGTCTTCAACTTCAACAGTTGGCTCTTTCCGGCAGACAGATCTCTGGCAAAGACTTTGGAGCCCTGGTTCCGCTCGATCGCTTTTTCAATACGAGCTGTATTGAAGTTGCGTAAGTCCCGCCGCATGCATTTGGAGATCTGTATGTTCAGTTGCCTATATGCTGTCAAATCGCACGCAACTTCAATACAGCTCGTTTGAAGAAGCGATAGAGCAGAACCAATGTTCCAAAGCCTTTGCATTTGTCTGTAAGAAAGACCCAACAGTCGAAGTTGATGATCGAATGTGGTAGCATCGTTTCCGAGACACCTAAGATTTTGAGTGAGATTAACAGGTTATATGGGCACGCAAGTGTGAGTAACGATCCAAGAGCATGTTTTATCTGACACAATTCCGATGATATTCTGGACGTCAATCTGAGCGAGATTAGAATGGATCTTCAGTACCTTAAAAACAGCAAGGCGCCGAATGAGTATGGAATTACAGCGGAGCTACTAAAAGCAAGTGAAGAACCAGTACTTCAAGTCATTCAGAAGCTCTTCAATTCCGTCCTCCATGGTGGCACTACTCCGGAGGCCTGGTCTTGTTCTTCAAAAAAATTTATAACGCGCCGTTAAAGAACTGCCGTTGAAGACTGTTTTCCTTTCTGAGCCGCATCTACGTGCTATTTTCGAGAGTCAAACTGTAGATGGTGAAAATATAGGAACGTGTGGTCATTGTTTCATGGTCAGAATAGGCCAAGACGAGAGTGTTTTACTAATGGTTCTATTTCTGGTTTCAGGTGACTTTAAGAGAGTTACTTTACATTAGTCTTCACATAAGGACGTGTGGCTTTTGAAGAGAGGCCGTGTTATGAATATCGTCCACTGCATTGCAGTCTTCTAGGCACTGAAAACGATTTTGTAACTCGAGCTGAGAGTTTTCGGGACTTGGGATTAGAGCACGAGGGGGACGGAGCGTTAACTTCATTAGACGCGACCTCTCTAAATTAACGTTTAGGTTCAGTGTGTCTCTCACCAATCGATGATCGTTGCCGGTTTTCACACTCGCGATCACTGAGACATCACTGAACAATTGCCGTCAAGTTGTCATAATGAAGTCAATCTCATTTTTTGTCGGACCGTCGGGGCTCGACCAGGTCCACTTCCTGTGGGTCCCTCTTTCTCCATGAAGTAGGCCAGCTCCTGGCCCCTTGGGTTCCGTTGTCCTATTCCGAATTTCCCTATCTTCAGGTCACAGTTCTCTCTTGTGCCTAGTTTTGAGTTGAAGTCTCCCATTAACCCGAATTTCCCTACCTTCAGCTCACATTTCTCTCTTGTGCCTAGTTTTGCGTTGAAGTCTCCCATTAACACCGTATAGTGGGTTTTGGAGGATTGCAGGGCTCTAGATATATCCTCATACATTTCCTCCGCCTCCTCATCGGGATGCGCCGAGGTAGGTGCGAAAACCTGTATGACCTTCAGCGAATACCGTTTGGTGATTCTGAGTATAAGGTACGCAACCCTCGTCAACACACTCCCAATCTTTACAACATTGTTAACGATGTGATAGAACAAGCTGCCGGATTCGAGGATTACCGTGTGCTCTACCTCTCTTCGGACCTCGGATAATCCTATAATATTCCAGCGCAACTTGTCTATCTCTTGTTCCAGCTCCAGGATCTTCTCGTCAGTCCTCAGGGTGCGTGCGTTATATGTTGCCAGGTCGAATCGTCTTAGATAGCAACCGAACCTCCACCGGAGATTCTTAGCACCCCCTGCCCCGCCGTTACCATAGTCGCCACCGAAGCCAGGAATAGCGAGGCCGCCGGGGACTGGGGGCCGTCTCTTCGTAACTCTCATAAAGGGGGGTATGTTACCATAGCTGCCACGCGGGTTGGCAACTACAGTTTTTTTATTGTTATTTTCTGTTATCAGAAAGATGCTGCTGCCCAACAGCCAGCCCAAGCTGATCTTCTGCCTCAGTTTCTCTCTGTCGCCTCTTACGACACCCACGGGAAGATATGGGGTAGTGAGTATTATTGCCCGACACTATACGGGAATTGAATTTCGTCAATCTGAAAAAATAATGTACCAAGCTCCTCAAATGTAAAATCAGCTTTGCCAGCAATCCTTTTTAAATGGAATTTAGCTAATTTCACAGCAGCTTCGTAAAGGCCCCCAAAGTGAGGAATATTTACTGGCGAAAATCTGAATTTAATGCCTTCACTGGCCAAATCTGACAGAGAATTTGAATAATTTTCTACAAGTATATCTTTCTCTCTACTTGCATCTACAAAATTGGCGCCGTTATCGAATAATATCTCACGAGGTTTTCTTACCAAATTATTATTGCGAGATTAACAATATTGTGAGATACTTATAACTAACTTAAGCACCATTTTCAGGTCGTATTGTAAAATCCGATATCGATAAATAAAAATAAATCTTACTTTGAAACTTTAAAAATGTTACTTTGAAAAACAAAACACAATGGCGGTTGTACAGCTCTGTACGATTCCTCAAAACGGTGGCGTACGTCGTCTGTTGTGCAATCCTAGTCACCTGACTAACTAAATGATATTGACATTTATTCGTTTGTGATAAAATTCAAATAACGAGTTTTTGTTTAGGACCAAATTACTTTCGTCAATCGTTTTTTGTAATGTACAATACGATTGTTTTCGATTTTTGCCGATGCACAATAGTAATTCTGAAGTACTGCATATATGTTAAATTCAGCAGCGAGTAAAGTGGAAAACCCGACAGCCCAACATCTAATTCATCAATTGGTTCTCACTACAGATGAAAGCAACCCATCACTAAAATGGCCTCTGGGACGCATCATAGCCGTTTATCTGGGGTCAAAGTTGCTAACATCAAGATGAGCCAAAACAAGATTTGTCCCCTCATGGACATGTCATAACCAGGAGAAAGGTTCCACATTTCAAGGAGGCGGAGATTGTTTTTGCAAAGAAAACAAAATAAATAATATATTATACGACATAATATATACGATTCCGAACGAGCCACAAAACATTGGTTTTCGAAAGAGCAACGCGCCTCCTTTATACTCGGAAGGAAGATCTGCAACACCGCCGCCACCACCATTAGCATTCAGAGTTCAGCCGTCCATAGTAGACAGCGTCTAGCGCTTTCTTTTGTTTTATTTTATTTTATACATAGTTTTATACATGGTATGTACACTCAGCGACGTACTTTTTGTCTGTGTGAAATAAAACAGATCGATGTATGACGACAACACATACAGCGTACTAAAAGTAGATTGTACTAATACAAAATTTTGCCAGACTTAGGCGAAGGTGAGAATAGTACTGTTCGAGTCAAACCTAATATTTGTGGCTTTGCACACTCTAACAGATTGCGCGTATTACGTAAAACTTCTTCCTTTTACTCTCACCAGTTGGAATATGGTTCAGAAGTAGAGTTCTTCATGGCGCCATAGCCCTGGGATTGGTATTGAGTGTTCGATTACTGGAGCGCCGCACCTCACTAGTGCCGCTCAAGGAACTCCACCCTCCACGATTGTTTACCTTAAACAAATTTATACACTTTTATTTCTTTAGCTCAATTCAAATATTTACACGTCTTAAAGTCTATTGCTTTCTTGAATATATATAATACTGATTGAAGCACGCTGTGCCTTAGTATTTGCATCACTAGGTGGGAGGACTACTTTTCTGTTTAGGAGTCCATTTGGATACCAACCACCCTCCTACGTATTTCTTCCGTCAAATAGCAGTGTCTTCACTGCTGTTTCGGTCTATAGAGAGCCAATATAATTACAGGCTATGAAGCATTCCATCTTAGTGCTTAGAGGTAAAATTTACTTTTAATAAAAGTAAAACTGACTTCAAACTGGATTTTAAAGTCGGGGCTTTAATTCTCCTATACAGTGTATCTTAGCACTGAACAAACAAAGTTCTTTACCCTTTTGGGTGGACTAAAGAATATCACAATCTCAATGTCTTCTAAATAGTTCCATTAAAAACTTAATTCCCTATTTTAACATCCTTAAGAGGGTTTTTTTCTCCAAATTTATATATTCCTTCCAATATTTACAACTTCCTTATAACTTTTACTTGGGATTCCTCTGGTATTGATTTTCATGTGTAGCGAAGTCATTTACGCTCTGAGCCGTATGGTTTTCTATAAAAATAAAAAGCTCCTTATGCTGTATGTATCAGATATGCCTATGCCTTAGACTTTGTTGATTTAAATCAAAAACTTATCTTTCTATTGTTATCAGATTCACCCCTGAAGTAGTACAAAACCTCCAACTCCATTTTCACTAAAAATCTATAAAAAAGCATAAATTTTCAACTCGCAATATTTATTCGCTCAAGTAAACACACAGAGTAAACATTGAAATGTCGCCCGCGCTTGACTAATAACTAACTTCACACTAAAAGCCGGGCTTTTCGCTACATACAAACTGCTATATAAACAATCGTAATTATATTTCATTATAGAACATTTTGCCACAGGTTAGAAAGGAGCGATTGTCTCTCGAAAGCCCGGTAAAGCCCACGCGTGCGAGAGAGACGACTAATTTTTATGACAGCAGTATCGCGCAGTTTTGCCGCGTGTTGACGTTATAAGGCCTGTGTAGAACAGGTCAGCGACAGCGACAGAGAAGCGCGCGGGAAATTTGAAATAGTTTGAAACAGTTTACGAGTTATTTTATTAGTTGATATTATTGATTGAGCAGTTTGATAGGGCAAGCCCGGCTTTTCGGCTTCTATGGAGGCTTCGCTACCGCCTATGAAGCAATCTATGGGGGAGGTCTATGTTCAGTAGTGGCATTTAATAGGCTGTTACGGTAAGATAACGGTTACGGCAGTTTCGGTTTGGTTGGGACGAAAGTCAATAATTACGATTTGCAAGCTATAAAGGAAGTTGATTCACCTCATCCCTTGTCTTGAACATAAGTGACAAAATTATGATTCACTAACGTTAAAATTAAGAAGCTGTTAGCTACTATATCAACTTACAATTACAAGAAACAATAGCAATATATAGTGAGGGATAACAGTCAAAAGAAACTGCTTGTGTCTGTATGGTACTACCGAATCGGCATTGGTCTTTATGTAACATCTTGAGATTGGCCACAATAAGTATTTTTGTGTTTATGAAGCTATATTATAGTAAAAACAAAACTGCTTATTCTCCAATCTCCATAACTGACAAAGGTAGGTATACCTATTTAAATAGATAATGATGAATAAAGTGATTTGTCAGATTATTCATCTGTAGAAGTGGATAATGAATAAATAATTAAGGCCCTTTTATTCTAACTTATTATCGTCAATTCTTTACTACTCTCTTCTCATTATAAATTATCTCGATAAGATATTCAATCCATTTCTATTGTTAAATTAATCACACTATACCTTTAGAATCTTCAAATCCCAAACGTCCCGATAAACAACCTATGTGAAAAAGATTTTACCTACCTCTCTGTAACAGTTGAAGCCATTTCTGAAACTTTTGTGAAGCAATACCGCCATATTTAACCGCATTTTCTGTCGCAGTGCGCCGCCTTGCTTACTGACGAAGTGAAGATAGACCAACCCTGCATTTCAAGGGCATTCTAATTTAATTAAGCGTTAGTAACACATTTTTCCGCTTCGAGGCGTCGTCAGAGTATCTATCACATCATAAGAATCCACTTATGGAAATACAATAACATGTACCGCCTATATAAGCGTAATACATAAAGAAAATCATTACCACAATAAATAAAAATATTAATAAAGAGGCAGTTACATATATAGTTCAGCAAGTTATTAGATCTAGGTACAATAACTCTATTGTATTTTTTAATATTGTATCAATATTTTAAATTAAATAAATAAAAAGTGTAGTTTGCAAGACAATGTTGTGATCAGGATTAAAGAAAGGATGCTTCGGTGGTTTGGTCATGTAGAAAGAATGAATGAGGAAATAATGACAAAGCAAATTTATGTAGCAGAAGTGAATGGCAGTCGGCAACAGACGCCCTAGATGAAAGTTTATCGACTAAATTGGCGATATATTATTGAAGACGAGCTAAATTAAGAGTACCCTTCATCGACGAGAATGTATACGTAGGTAGATGGATGTAAAGGAGGCGAGAGAGGTGAGTCATGATCGTGTTAAATGGAAGTCTGTAGTCTCTTCTTACCCTTCTGGGTAACAAGCGCGAGCATGTATGTATGTTGTGTATTTATAATTAATATCAAGTGAGGAAAAAAACATTTTGAAAGGATGAAAGAAAAAATGTATCATATTTGTTTTGTAAAAAAATACTGTCAAAATTTAAAAACAAAACATTACCGAAGCTAAAGATGCTAGCGTGTTGTCAACCATCTCATTTCCACTATGTATTGGTGACATAGGAGTTGATTGAGATTGTTTCTGTGAATTTCCAAAGCCGGTGTACCGTCCACTACCATACTCACTGCTGCAAACAGACAAAAAAAAATAAGTGACTCTAAAATTAATTATTGAAATTAAACAAAAACTTTATCTTATTTAACTTAAGCTAGCAAAATAATAACTTATAACAATTTTATACATACTGGTAACTAATATTGTTCTCTGAACCACTGCTATGAAGGGCATTGTCTCCTGATGAATAAAAATCTCTTGACTGATTCAAATCTGGCGACTTCTCTATAGTTTCTGGTTTATAATCTGAAGGACTCCAAGGACGGCCTTCGGCTAGAGCTGTTATCTGTTAAGAAGATTAAAAGTATTTATGCAGATTAAAACTATTTAAACAAAAACCAAAATGCGGTAGAGTAAAAATATTTAACTTTGGAATCCTCCATACAATGTAAAGAAGAAGGCTCATATCCACAGTGGACGCCTATGGGCTAATGCAGAAGAAGAAAACTTAAGGTTATATAGAAGATAAGAGATAGTACAACTTTGAAAGCATGTTAGAACAGACCTAAACAACTTAGTGCATTTAGACTGAGGGGGCAACATATAATATTGAAAAATTATACTACCACAAGTTAGTACATATTGGACCACAGTTTAAACAATTTAGTATGCACAGAAAATTCTAAACCATAATGATCGTGAAGGTAGCCATAAATTAGTAAATGAGGAACTAATTCACATGAGGTTTTTCCTTTTAAAACCTAAACATTTGTATTAACTCCTAAAAATATTTAAGAATTTTGTAATTAATTTTCCAAGTCGTATTTAGTTTAAGGCACCAGATTATTTTTTAAATATTGTGTTTTTATTTTAATTGTTTTGTTTCCTAAGTGTGCAAGTACTAACTTTAACAATATTAAAGGAATTCTGATATCCATGTACCTATCTAATTCAAAGAACAATTTAACTGCAATAATAAAATCATAATTGTTAAACAGAATAACAATAATTGCTTGTGTAATGTTTTGGGAATTTGTACTAATTCCTAGGAGTACAAAATCCTCTTTCCGAGAAATGAAAGATGTTCAATCTATTAATCTGAATGAAGGTACCTTCATTCAGATTAATAGACTTTAACTTCTTCTTTATCTATTATCTATAAATCTATCCTTATAAATAATAATTGAAGTGTTTGTCGGCGATATCGAAATAACTGCCTTATTAACTCCCTCAGCTAATTATGCCATTAGCTGAGGGGGTTAATCGCATGCCATTAAAAGGAATTGCTGAACCGATTGTAATAAAACTTCACAAACAGATAGTGAAATACCAGGAGTGATCTAGGCTATATTTTATCGGAAAAACCAGAAGCTTTTTAAAAAAAAAAACTAAAAATTTATAAAAACAATGGTTTTAAATTTAGATGTCGCCACTTTAATAGATCATACCCAGGTGAAGCTTGGGCGGATCGCATGTCAACAAATAAACGCTGGACATGGACCTTTCTGGTTACAAAGAGGATTGGCTGTAATTGTCACAATTGGCAGAAGGATTTGCAATAATTGTCACGTTTAGCAGGAAGATCGACAAACATAGTACCAGACATTTTGCCTTTGACGCTGCTCGAAGTCGCCAGTCTGAGTATTTATGCCTGGTAAAAAGATGGTTACACCGACTTCCATATCAAAAGAACCTATCCACAATATTTAATTTTACAAAAACCAAAAAATTGTGTAGATTTGACCTCTTCAAACTTGAAAGCTTTTTAAATAAATAGTAATATATTTTTGTCAATATACATAACAATTTTAATTATTTTTGGTATTTAAGCTGTAGTTAATTTATATAGTATTCCAAACTTTTACTAATGATGATGTCATAGAGTGAGCTGAAGAATTCGCTACCTTTGTCAAACATAAAAAAGTAACAATAAACACATAAATTGATATTTAACAAAGATGACATTTTTATTGTTTACAATTACATTAGCCAAGATTTGGCGATGCATTCAATCACGTCCTGTGAGTAAGAGAAAAATGATTTGTCATATTCAAAGACTTATTATTATTCTATTTGGAGGTACTTCTTTACTGTGTTCATTAATCATTATCATCATTACAGCCCTTCACAAGTCCACTCAGCTTAGTGCTCCCAACAACTACCGGCATAGGTGTGACATGGACGTTACATATGATCTTTGTTTTGTCCATGTTCATCTTAAGATCTATATATTGGGAGGCACTTTCCCCCAGCGATTCTGCGATAAGGACTATATCGTCGGCAAATCGAAGGTGAGTGATGTACTCGCCATTGATGTCAATACCGTATCCTTTCCAGTCCAGTAGCATGAAAATGTCTTCCAACCTTGTCTTACACCTCTCTGCAGTTGGATAGGTTTCGTACTCTGGTTCTGTACTCGGATAGACATTGCAGCCTTACTGTACAAACACTTCAGCACTTCGATATACCGACAGTCAATTAGGCACTGCTGAAGGGACTGCAGGACCACCCAAACTTCGACTGAACCAAAGGCTTTACTGTTTTAATTAATAAAGTAAATTTAATGTAGGTAATGTTGTATTAATTAATTTAATTTTTAGTGTAATTTAATATTTACCTATGACAGTTTGCCTTTTATCATGGTACATAGTTGAATATATTACAATATTCAACCTCTGTGTTTTCTATACTAATATTATAAAGAGGTAAAGTTTGTAAGTTTGTGAGTTTGTTTGTAGGAAGTAATCTCTGGAAATACTGAACCGATTTTAAAAATTCTTTCACCAGTAGAAAGCTACATTATTCCTGAGTGAAATAGGCTACATTTGATTGTGATTAATAATATTTTTTAATGTGAAATAACAATATTTGTCAATCAATTCCGAAAATAAATGCTAAACACTCAGTACTAAGAACCACACAAGATAATTTCATCACAAGTTAAAATGTTTGACCCCCAACAAAGTGGGCACGGGTCAGCTAGTATTTAATATTATGGAATATTACAATTGGTTTAAAATAATTATAAAAAAATCGTTGTATCGTAAGGTCCATGCTTGTCGTAAATAACTTTGTATTATTAAATAAGGGAGTAACCTCGTACAAATTGTTTGTTAATTTAAAAAAATCCAAACTTTAGGAAGACAATTCCTCATTTTTATTTTTGATGATGATGGAATTTTGCCATAATTGCCACGCTTGGCAGGCAGGTTGGCAACCGCAGGTTTTATAATTTTGAGTTGTTATCAGGAAGATGCTGTTGCCCATTTCATGTTTCAGTTTTCCTCTGTTGCCTCTTACAACACCCACAAGACAATATGGGGATATTCTTAGACCGCCACCACTACACAGTTGACTTTTAACAACTTGATAAGACAATATTTTTTTTTATATCACTAGATATTGACCTCATTTACTTTAGAACACCTTATGACGTCATTTGCAGGTGACAGATGTCAATTAATTTCATGCATTTTTGATAAATGTCATTCTTTATTTTTAAGACCTCTAAATAACGAAGTAAATGAACAATCTCACAAATATTTCAAAATCAACATAGCTTATATATCACATCTCTCACATTTGAATCTTCTAGAAGCCCTGTCACATTGCGTAATTGCCATGCGAAATCCCCTCGTAATCCACGGGGAGGTCACATAACTTTAATAGCTAGCACTGATGCATGGACTCATTTGAACTTAGGGTGGTTCATTGAGTCCAAGGCCAAAGCAGCTGCAAGGAAGCTAGGATTCCCTGCAAAGGTGCGGCGATACTTTACGCCGGGACAGCTGCTTACTTTATATAAAGCACAAGTCCCGTTGTGCATGGAATATTGCTGCCATATATGGGCTGGTGGCGCAAAATGCCACCTAGCAGCTTTGGACTCAATGGAAAGGCGTGCTAAGAGGCTTATTGGTGACCCAAATTTGGTTGAAACCAATCTTACCAGCCTCGAACATAGGCGCAAAGTAGCCAGCCTTTCGGTCTTCTACAGGATGCATTTCGGGGAGTGTGCGAGGAATTTCATAATTTAATTCCTCCTCTCCCTTCCACCATCGGACAACCAGGCGTTCGGCCAGTCTCCACCCTTTCATTGTTTACTTACTACGCATTCGAACCAAACGGTTTGCTACATCATTCATCATATGTACAGGAAAGGAGTGTAATAAGTTGCCAGCATCTGTGTTTCCATCCGATTACAATGTGGGTGTCTTTAAGGGTCGGCTTTAGTAATCTGCGGCACAATTTAAGTGATCATTTTAGCTTTAGTTGACAGGCAATGATGCTATTGATTACCATCTAGCTGCTTTTTATGCCGGAAATCTTTAGTTTTCGAGATATCGATAATTATAGTTTTGAGGTTATATCCATTTAAAAATGATACGAAAACGAAATAACAATATAATTATTAGAAAGAGATAGCAATAGAGCATGGTCTGTATCTGTTTTAAAAAATAACATGCAACAACAATATACATGTCTATAAATAAATGTTTTTATAATATTATATTTGGTCGTTTCTTTTGAACAAACCAGAAGGTATAAATCACAAAACCGAATCTGTCAACCCCGACTTCCACGTGGTCTTTCCGCCTACCCCTAGAGTGTATATGAAAACCGGAACCGCGGAGGAAAGCAGCCCTCGCCCGCTGTAACTAAGCGCAGGCAGCGTCACGAGCCATAGCGGCTGAAGCTGGTCGCGGCGGCGCCAAACAGCCGGCCGCAGGTGAGCTAGGTGCCTGTGCTTAGTTACGCAAGGGCGAAGGAGCTGCACTGCCGCAGCGCTGGAGCAGAAGCAGAATCAAAATAGTGTTAATTCCCACGGTTTTTCCCACCCTGAAAACTCCCACATTCCACGGGACCCAAATGTGACTTTTTTAATAAGCGAAAGCGATTTTGCCTTAATATGTAACAAAACTTTAAAAATTCATTAAAAGGGGTTTCCGCACTTTCCACTTTTAGGGAGGTTCCACCTCCACCCCTCCCCGGCCACTGGTGACCATTTATTCATGCCGCAGATTACTAAAGAAATACCGTCTTTAAGGCAAGAGTGAATAGGCTTTTGTTAAGTCAGTGCGCTTCACCATCTTAGGCTACATCACCACTTACCATCAAGTGGGATTGTAGTTAAGCATTGGCTTAGAATATTATAAAAAAGGCGGAAGATTGTAAAGGTGATGAAGTAATGACTGAAAAGGTTAGAACGAAAATATAGCGCCGCCACCTTCACCATTAAATTAAACTGTAAGAGAAAGTTAAAAATGATGGCAGCCATAATAAGAATAGCGTGCACAGTTGAAAAAAAAAACTATGTCATAAGCTTTTATTCCATTCACCTACACTCTATTTTTTCCTTACCACAAATGAAGAATGTAGGCAGCTAATATGACTTGATTAGACATATGTATGTCCACCAGTACTTATTCCTACTGTAGTTACATGGTTCAATAAATAAATAACCCTGAAGTTACAATTAGCACAATAAGGAGCCAGCTTACTTGCAAAAGTAGGAATCTAATTAAATAGTTTTTATACAAGTTAGACGTTAATATAAGGCATAAATTTAAAAAAAAACGACTTGAATTTAAAATATTAATTAATAAGCACAGCATTTTATAAAGATGATTATCAAACTAAAAATTTTTATTTAATTATAAACAAACTTATTTACCTTTTGTCGATACATAGCTGCTGCCTTTGTATTATATCTTTGCGGTATAGTCATATCTGCTTTGTAATCTGGTTGGCTCTCCAAAAATAAACGAGCATTTGCATTTCCTCCAACCTATGATATGGTTCATGAAGTTACAATTTTATGATTGATTATGTTTAGACATAAAATTCAAATTATGATATAATAGAACCTGTACATTAAATATAAAAATATGTTAAATGTACCATCATTTTTTCAAGTTCGATATCTTTCCATTTATCCATTGTAACTGAGCGCACAAATGAGATGTGCACACCGAGACTTCGATGAACTCCTGAACACTCTAAGCAAATCCATATTCCATATGTAACGGATACCCACTGAGGGTTGAGGGTCCCGCATTCAAAGCATTTCTATGAAAAAATAAAGAAAGACAGTAAATATATATCAATGAAGATTTAAGATTACTACAGCTAATTTTTCTTTTCGGACTTACATGATTTTCGTCTTGTGTACGTATAGAATTTAACTTACGACGTGTACGCGGAGAAGCCATGTCTAGAAATCTGAACTTTCGTACAAAGAGTATAAAATCAGAAAGTTTTGCTTTCGCAATATAATACTATTATTCCAATTCGATCTGAACGATTTCACAACAGTTTAATAAGTACGTTGGTACTTCCTATTAATAAAGGCAGTTCCGTTTATTAGCTTGTGACATTGCGAGTTATAATAGCTGTTCTACTTCTGTGATGCGGTGCAGTTTATGCAAAGTAAGGATGCGAGTAATAAAATACTCTACTCTCGAGAGTTTAAGTAATTCAGCATAGAATACTATGAAATACCGTTGAAATTCAGTTTTGGCCTGATAGTCAAACAAATTACTTAAGACTATTAACGAATAAATTACAATAACTGATCACTACCTATCATACAAGGACTTAAACGTAGTGATCTTTATTTTATACTCTTTGCAGGACCAAGGAATAAAATTGGAGAATAAATTAATCTCTTATTAAGTTAAGCATGTCAAATTTTCACGTATTCCACTTGGCACTAAGTAACACTAAGTAAGAAAGTCATAGAGTCATAGACACGAATAAACGTAGTAATTTATATAATCTTTGGACATGACCACGTACTCAGAGGAGACAGTCCTAAAATAAGAGCAAAATTCTTATAGCTGAACTCTATATACATATGACGTTTAACGTGGTACAGAATAAAATAGCTATATTATTCTCACCTTATTTCTTTTACAAGGTTGTTGCCGTTTTTCCATTCCATAGACATCTCTATTGATGTGTCCGTAGACAGAGACAGAGAATCCAATTGGATCACGGAATATAAAAAAACAAGAGGGAGCCCAAAGTGGGCGGCGCAGGCGAGTCAGAATTAGCGACAGTAGAGCGTAATTGAATGTCAGTCGCAGACCCAAATTGTTGCGAGCTGACGGATCGCTGCTTAAGTGATATATGCGAAATTATGCCGTTTTGGGCTATATTGGAGTGTAAAAACGAAAGTAAAAAGAAAAATATTTTGAATGGAGGTGTTTTGTACCAAAGGCACGTGTAATTTTTTCCTTTTTTGGATAGAAACTTGACTAAACATGGACAAAATATCAAATTGCCTTTATTACAAGTAATATTCAACCATATTTCGTTATACTAAGGATTATCTGTAAATACATTTTGAATACAAATAGCTGCGATAGTGTTGTGACTACGCCGATATTAAAGTTTTCGATAAAATTTTATCACAGTCCTGTTCATTCACTAACATATTAATGAAAATTTGCAAATACTGGATGTCTATGATAATATACGAAATTATATGAATGAAATTTTGTCAGGTCTTTAGCCAGAGAAGTAAGTAAGTAGTTTAATAATACTTACGACTTTTGGAAAGAAACTGAAATAAAAGTGATCTTAATATCATGATCTACATCTGAATTAATTATCGTCTAAACTTTAATAATAAAGTGTGAAAACGATAATTTTTAACAAATATGTGTTATTTCAATGACAATAAACAATTGCAAAATTATTGTTTTTTTGTTATTTTCCTTGTTTCCATTTCATAAATGATAATTTAGCTAGCAATCAATAAATTTCCATTAAAGACAATTAATTATATGCCGGCTATATAAATTACAGGGACATACGTAATATATCAAGACAATTTCCAATAAATTTTGCAATTTTACTAATTTTATCATATTTTTTTTTCACTTCTGTTTCTTCAGTCAATACATGATAATAATCATATACTCAATATCGATATAAGCCAGATCACTTTCAGGAAGAGTAACACATCACTAATATCATTCACGTATCAGTACGGTATAGGTAGGGCAATGTCAACGTTATATCTATTGTGATTGTGTCTATAATAGTGTGAATTTATTATTGCGACATCTAACATTAAATAAATTTGCTCATTAATTCTAGAAACTTCGTTAGTGAAAAGTAATATGATCTCTATATTTAAGAACATATGGTTCGTACTCAAGTGAATGGTGAGTAACATAATGCCTTTATCTTTTATTTTTTATTAGCCAATCACGCGAAAATTATTGAAATGGTACACAATTGTCGGCACACATTTCTTTCTTGCGTATGTGTGAGTTTGGCGACAGTGGTTCTGCTACAAATTATGCGTTTTGCTACTTCCTCCTGTTTTCTATATTCCGTGAATTGGATTCTCTGTCTACGGATGTGCCATTAGCGAAACAAAAACGTTATCGATAAATTCATTTAGTCTATGACTTAGTAAAATTAGGAATTTTTATTAGTCCGGTTCATAATACTTATTTATATCAATGAATTATGGAAGCTTCATCTGATATATTGCAACAAAAAAGTAGTTGAATAATACGGATTTTCGTACTATCGTTGTATAATTTCGTAATATCGTGAAAAAGTCACTACGAAATCTACTTAAATTCAGGCGGTATATTTCTGCCAAATTATCCTTAGGCTTATTACGGGTTTCAGAATCGCTCAGTGATAGTGATAACTCTAACGATTCAGACTCGGATCAGTCACTCGAACGATCTGCAGATTGTATGCATCTGATATATATATATATATATATATATATATATATATATATATATATATATATATATATATATATATATACAGGGTATTTTTGAAACGCTCCCGAAAACGAAGACAGATGATAGTACTAAGGATACCTATGATGATGGGTCACAAAGAAATTCGATCCAGAGGAAAAAATCATCTTTTCACAACGTTTTATTAACTTTATTCACGCTCCATCATGTTATTAAAGTTATTTGAAACGATATTTCAAAAAATATCATGAAAATACTGAAATATAATACCAGCAGTGAAACTTTAAAAGAAAATCAGCTGACAATAGGGTCAATATCCTCGCGGGCTCGAACTCTTACCTAGATCGGTACGAAACAATGCATTAGGTATACTACTTACTCACTCTACCCTTCCTTTCACACACACGCTGCTTCGTGTCGCCTCGCGCTGTGGAATTTCATATGCTTCAAGGACGTTATAATAATTTTAGTTTTGAGACAGTGCCATGTTGACTATCACGAGCGATAGTTCAATTGTTTTGTTTATTAAATTATTGTCGTTATAACTTGTTATTTATTAATTAATGATGTTGTTCTTGCTGTTACGATTTGTGTTTTTTGTTTTGTTTTAATAATGCCTAACGCGTAGGTACATTTATAGTGCTTGTGAATACGGCAACATGTTAATGTGCCTTGAAGAATCTCATAAGGCCACGGAGGATCGGTAAGCTGTTTCATACCTAATTTTTTAAATAACTTAGTACTGAACTGATCTGAATAGGTACATAACTGAATACATCAGAATAATAAACATAATTACACAATGGATAACAAAGCATGACTCTAACCTTGTAAACATTTTATTTAAGTATTTTTTTCATTAGCGGGGAATCGAACCAGTTATTTGGTTTATTTAAGCTAATTTTTTAAATAACTTGTTAACATTTTATTTAAGTATTTTTTCATTAGCGGGAATCGAACCAGTTATTTGGTTTATTTAACCTGTGAATTCGAATTAAAGTGGCTACGTGGAGACAAACACAGTGGCAAAATAGTAGGTTAAGTAGATAAGTTAGGTATTTAGACAAGTGTTGTAAATTATTGGGTATTGTGGTACCATCGCTAGTTGCGGGCCGCGCGAATTCGGCGTTCGCGCGTACATTGACCCGTAGTCAGCTGATTGTAATTCAGTAATTCCACTGCTTGTTTTATATTTCAGTATTTTCATGATATTTTTTTTATGAAATATCGTTTCAAATAACTTTAATAACATGATGGAGCGTGAATAAAGTTAATAAAACGTTGTGAAAAGATGATTTTTTTTTCCTCGGGATCGAATTTCTTTGTGACCCATCATCATAGGTATCCTTAGTACTATCATCTGTCTTCGTTTTCGGGAGCGTTTCAAAAATACCCTGTATATATCTGCATACAGCGGCCTGTGGTGGAAACAAATCCGAAACAACTCGACCGTTATTATTGTAATTTTTAAGTTTAAAAAGAAGTAAATAGTAATAATATGTTAGAAAATTACTTATATATGGAAGGCAACGCCATTTTTATTTAATTTGACTTGGCAGATCTCTTTATGCAGCAAAAAACTGAACAATTTGGCATTTTTGTAGGACGTCAATTCAGGCATGCAACTAGATTTAGTCTAGTAAGCTGTGCGGCTGCAAGTTTTATTGTAAGCATAGGACAGCGTGGACTTTCACGTCTGGCTACCCTCCCCTCCGATCCGTCGGTAGCTTGTGTTGCTCTATGGCCTATCATAATAGATCATCAAAGTCTAAACCGTTATAAATTATAATATAATGTTATGAATGTAATTTTGTAACAAATATTTACTCAGGACCTCGCTTTTTTATTTAGTCAAACAATATTTATTTGTTGTACGTAAAATTAATTCTTAATACATCATAATAAGAAGGAATTATAACACGCCATTTCCAATAAGAGACGCGTACTATAGTAGTAAGAAAAAACACAATGTTATAGTGCCACCAACTTTACTATTAAGTTGACAGAGTCGCTAGTGGAGAGCTTACTATTGCCACTTAAGAAATTTACGTAGGATATAGGTGACTACATATTCATTACATATTTGTATAGAACAATGAACATACAACTTACCGACCTTCATAATTGTCCGTCATACATAATTATTATGCAGAATTTAACAGTTCATCTTCATCATCATCTTAACCCATTGACGGCTCCCTACTAAGCACAAGAGGGCTTAGACAATAGTCCACCCCGCTGCCCAAATGCGGACTTGAGATTATTTTGGAGAACTATCAGGCATGCAAGTCTCCTCACGATGTTTTTCTTCGCCACTTAACAGTTAAAGTATTATAACTAAGAAATAAAACAAATTTTGTGTTATTATTATATACTTTATTTATATTTTATAAGAGTAATTGTGGTCATGATCTCGAAGTTCAAGCGGCCGAACTCCAGGACTTCTTTTGTGAAAAATGTACCCGCTAATATGTTTAACAAGTACATTGTTTGGTGATTTTAATTAGCTTGCTACATATTTATTTATCTATGATTTTAATTTTCTATATCTGGCAAGACTAACCTGTCGCAGCAGCAACGTGTTCATACAGCTTTTCGAATGGTATAATTGGAGCTTGTAAGCGTTGCTTTCATAAAGAAATAAAACTTTTAGGATAATCTGCTACGCATAACTTTTAAGAGCTTTAGGCATTTTATTTGCACTTTTCACATTGAAATCAAATAAAGCACTCACCTGAAGCGAAATGTCATGTATAAAATGGCGGCCTTAGTTTCAATATT
The DNA here is from genome assembly GCA_029286625.1 of Parnassius orleans. Lineage (NCBI taxonomy): Eukaryota > Metazoa > Arthropoda > Insecta > Lepidoptera > Papilionidae > Parnassius > Parnassius orleans. The sequence continues at coordinate 3,354,572 of JAGSMP010000167.1, forward strand.
ATCCACCTGAACATATAAGTTGATGGCACTGTAGATGGCGCTATCGTTATTAAATAACAAATTAAAACTACGATCTATTATATTTAATATTATTTTAAGATTATTGGCTTAGATGTTTGTCCTTTAAGCCACGTCTTCATTTCATTCGAGATTTAAAAATCTTCTTTACAATATGCCGATGCGTCACATTGAAAAGTTCTTGGGAGATTTTGATGACAGCTAAACCCAACGGATAGTCGATGATGACAGTATCTCAAGTTCATACTCTGTCCACGAGTTCATATATCACCTAAACCGTAGACAGAGAACGTAGTGTTTTTTTCAGCGCGGGTTGGAAATATAGGAAATTATAAAAAAATCTTGTTTTGTTCATTATTCATACAATTTAATCAATTTTAAAAATAAAAAATTATATATACGAATTAAAAATTAAAACATTCAAAAATTCGATTATTTGAATATTTTTGACGATTATTCGCATAACAATGAATTTTAATCATTCAAACACTTCGGTAAGATGCATAGTGACATATCATTGAAACAACGTCGGGCAAAAATGTTGACTCTGGTATTTTTTTTATATTTTCCTTTTTTTAATAGATTCGAACTTAAATTAGTGATAAAGAACCATACATGTTGTAATGAAATATGGATTACTTCATAATTATTGGGATTTATGTAAAAGGTTATTTTAAATCGTGTGAGTACGCTTGTACAAAGTTATTGCGGAATGATTAATGTGAAACGTCAAAAGGTATTTCTCAGATTTGGTTGAGTATAAGCGAACAAAATAACTTGAGTTTTATATCAAAATCGAAGCACTTGTTTCATCGTTTCCGTTAATAGTTTCCATGCGCAGACTCTTAATACACAAAATCGCATCACTTAATATCAAAACCCACTTCAAACCATTAAATAAACGATAAAACAGAAGCAACAATCAGCCGACGATCAAGTTCCCGCCAAAACTCGATCTTAATACCTACATAATAAAACCATGGACGTACTATAATACTATACAGTCCACAGATAAATAAATATGTAGCAAACTAAAACAGTCTTGCAGTTGTCAGTAATTTTATAATGTGCTATTGTGCTATAGCATTTTAAATTGCTAATGTGATAAGTTATCTGTTGTGTGTTAAAACGCCCAACTCTATTTAATATACAAACTTCAAAATCATTCAAGATATAGGAAGGGTAGGCTGTGCCAGAGTTGCACATAGATTATTATAATATATGGCTGTACGGCAAATTAACCGTTTTGCCATTTATACCCTTGAAGCGACGCGTATTAAACTCCTGTGGTAGCCGGTTTCCTTTGTCATTAAAATAAATTTATGGAATCAATTTTTATTTCCCACGTAAACAACTGGGATTAGTGAGAGCCCTAAACCGCGAGATTTGCGGTATCCGGCGAAAACAAAATACCGATATTTTGTTCGTCAACTCTGAAATGATATAGTTTTAATATGAACGACGGAAAGATGAGTTCAAACAGTTTAGATGCTGAGTATATGGATATTACTAACAAGAATGCGTGGCCAATCGTCTACCAGGTACGTTTGCGTAGGTGTGACGCGGTATGCTGGTTTTCGTTATATACAAATACAACGTATATGCCACGCACTAGTAAACGCCAGGATTCTAGTACTAATGAGAATATTACTTCTAATTCAATTGCATTGATTTCTTTAACCCAGGGTGCTGGATCCACAGTCATCTTTGCTTGGTCTAGTTTCTTATGCAGTTCCATATCCTTAAAGTTTATCATTCACTTTTAACTTTAAAATAACTCTAAAATTTAATAAACTGATTTTTAACTTTATTTACTTTTGGGATGTAACTGGCAAGTCATTTAATTTATTGTCTATTTACAGAAAATTGGCCAGGAATGTCAGTCCTATCCATACACATGCTTAGAAGCAAAAAAACCACAAAATAAGCAACTCAACCGCTACCGGGATGTTAACCCCTATGATCACAGCCGAGTCATTCTGAAGCGTTGTGAGACAGATTACATTAATGCTAATCTTGTGAAGGTAAGATCTTCTTTAAAAATGTTTTTTCCATTTGACACAACATTTTGTTTGCCTTTAAGTTCTTCTTCTTCTTGCTTTATGGCGGTTACAATGAATTCGCCAATGACATGTTACATGCGAAAAGGTTTAATTGGGACACAAACTCTGCTTAAAAAAAGGTAAATTGATACTACAAGAAATGGTAACAACGAATATTATGTGAATGATTTTGGTCAACATATCTGTTGAATTACCTAAAACAAAAGACAGACAATGTTGTTGGAACAATACTAATGTATTATTATATGACAAACAAATTATAGTTTAATGTTGTTAGAGTTAATAAAATCACATAAAATATATACAAAAGAGGTATTTGTGAAGATTAGAAGGGAGTTAAAGTCTATGGGACGAGGGATGTTAGGGGGCAGATAATCGTAAAGAGATTTGGATTTGGTGCAGTTAAAAAAAAATGGTTAGTGTTTCCCTCATCTAAACCACGTTCGCACAAAAACCTATCTCTAATCCTGAGTTTGGCTAGGTGAACATAGGTACAGGCATGTCCAATTCTCAACCGGCAAACAATAGAAGTAGATGTTTGTTTGCTTTATTAAATATGAAAAACCAAGGTCTCGATGGAATATTATCTTGTATAGCAGCATAGTGCTTGCCTTTTAGTATTTGTGATGCTTTCCATATCTCATTCCACATGTTAACAAGCTTTTTCCTAGCAAGTGAAAGCAAGTCATGGGAATAAGTAATATTTAGTGGGGTGCCATTTCCAGTAGACTCTTTGGCACACAAATCTGCATTTTCATTTTCACAGACCACTATGACTAGGTATCCAGGCTAAACAGACAGAAATCCCTTTAAGATGACACCTATACAGAATGCTTTTTATATCAAGAATTAGGGGAAATTTATATTTACTTTGAAATTGGTTAGCCAAAATAGCAGATAAACAACTCTTAGAATCGACAAAATCACTGTCTTGTCTAGGCTATGTCATTCAACATATAGCAGAGCTTCATGGATTGCAATTGTCTCAGCAGTAAAAATAGAACATAATGAAGGGCACTTAAAGCTAAGGATTATTTTAAACCTGGGGATCCAGACAGCTGCACCAGTACAGCCATCATCAGTATTTTTGGATGCATCTGTATACATGGTCATCTTTCCAATTTTTCCCTATGGCTTCATTTAATTTTATTTCTGCTTCAGGGGAACCTTTTCTAATATCTAGGTCAAGGTGAATATTAGGTTGATATATAATAGCTTTGAAAGGAGTATGAAAAAGTGGACTTGTATTGCATGAGAAAATGGGCTCAGGAATTTGGAGAAATGAGACTAAGCTATTAAATAAACGTGGACAATCTTTATGGAACCAGTACCTACTTGAAGATAAGAATTCTGAGAGGAGGTATAGCCTGGGAATTAAGGGATGAGAAGAGAGTTGACAGATCTTAAAGAAGAATCTGTCTGAAAGATATTGTCTTCTTATGTTGAGAGGAGGATCAACACACTCTACCTGAAGGGCATTAATCGGGGAAGATTTCATTGCACCAATTATAATGCAGAGACATTTATACTGTATGTTGTCTAAACTTGTAAGTGATGATTTATTGCATGGCTCTAAAAGAAAACATCCGTAATCTAAATGACTATGAATTTCAGCATTGTATAATAGCTTTTGTGAAAAGGGGTGAGATCCCCACCATACTCCTGAAAGGGAACGAAGAATATTTATATTCTTCTCACACTTTTTAGAAATGTATTCAATGTGGTGTGTAAAGGATAATTTATTATCTAATACCATACTTAAAAATTTTACCTTGTCCCGAATAGGAGTAGGTAAGCCGTTATATAAAAGTGGAATATTAGGGACATTCTTATGGTGAGTAAAAATCACTATACAGCTTTTCGAAACGGAGAGAGATAGACCATGACCAGTTAACCAGCATTGTAAATATTCCATGGTAGAATTTAACCGGGAATTAGCTGTAGTCATGTTGTCTGCAGAAATATATAGGGCTAAATTATCTGCATACTGTAGGATAATACAAAATGAATTGACTGCAGGATCTAAATCGAAAGTGTAGATAGTATAAAGAATAGGACTGAGCCTTATGAAAGACTTTTCCAAATATGTCGGGGAGGGCAGTAGTGAGTTTAGAAAATTTATTAAAATAGACTGAGAAGAGAAAAAGTTTGATATATAGTTTACTATCTTCACTGGTATACTCAGCTTCAGCATTTTTTGCCTGAGTACAGGAAGAAGTACATTGTCATATGCAGATGAAACATCGAAAAAGACTCCAACAAGGTATTCATTTTTAGAAAAAGCTTTGCGAATGTCTGTCACTAGTGTATTGACTACTGAGGATATCCATAGTGCTTAAGCCTTTTCGAAAGCCAAATTGGCTTTTTGGTAAAACATTGTTACTCTCTAAGAACCATTCTAACCGATTTTTTATCAGATGTTCTAGTATCTTTGCCATTGTACACGACAGTGCAATGGGTCTGTAACAGAAAAGTCTTCACTGGCTTTACCGGTTTGAGAATAGGAAGTATTATTTGGTCTTCCATTCTTTGGGAGGAATTCCTGAGTCAAAATGTGATTCAGAATGTCAAGAAATTAATTTTAGTTTTTACTGCTTTTAATTATGAATGAGTAAGGAAAATCCATCTACTCCTGGAGAGGTGTCCTTAAGACCCTGAAGAACTGTAAATAATTCCTCGTAAGAAAAGGGGCATCAAATTCATCTGGAGATTGTATAGAAGGAGACTTAAAACTAAACATTCAGCATGTGTTGGCACTGAAGGAGGGCAAGATTAAGTGCAAATTCTTCAAGCCAAATTGAAGGGTCATTGGAAGATACATTTTGTTCAACTGCCTTAGAACAGCAATATCTTTTTAATGTTTTTCCAGACTAGAGAAGAGGGTGTGGAAGGAGACACGTCGGGTAGAAGAACCATCATTAACGATACAATGATTTAAGTCTTCTATCATATCTAGAAATGTAGATGATAGAGAATCGCAATGATGTGAGCCCCATGAAGTATGGTGGATATTAAAATCTCCCATGATAATAATAGGGGGAGTTAGAGAAGAAATAAGATTAAAAAGTTCATTTAAGATGGTAACATTAGGATCAGGAATGTATACAGACAGAAAAGATATGTTGAGAGCCTGGACTGCAACAGCATTAATTGAGGAGCTGTGGGAAGGAAGGGGTATAGAAGAATATGTAATTTTTTTTGAGATCAGAATAGAGGAACCAGCTTGTCCATAGCTCCTATCATTCCGAAGACATGAATAACCTGAAATCCTAAATTGGGAGTCAGGTCTAAGCCACATCTCCTGGATGGCAAGAACAGGTGGACTAAATTTGTTAATAAGAAAGATAAGTGCATTCTTTTTATGTTTGATACTCCGACAATTCCATTGTAGAATTGTGAATGTTGCTAGTTATTGAAGTAAGCTGAGTAAGTTTTTGATGTAAACTGAGGGGAAGTTCTGCATCACTGAAACGGGAAATCATGTTAATTAACATTGATATCATAAGTTCAGAAGTTATCATTATTAGAAATGTTGTCATTCCCCAGTAAAGCACACCCATTTGGAAGGAAGAAGTAGGATTCTCAACAATTGCCTGATGGGCTGGCTTATCATATCCAAAATTTAATGATTGGCTGAGAGTATGTTGAGGAACAAAGATTGTTTTTTTATATGATGTAGATTGTGAAGGCTGAGCCGAAGGAGTTGAAAGACTGTCATTTATGGGATAAGGAGTCTGTTGAGAAGAATTACGAGGCGGGCTTCTTGTTGTGTCAGCAAAGGATCTTCGTACCAGAGGGAATCTAGCTGCAGCTTCTAAATATGATATATTTTCTTGTGACATAACTAGTTTAATAGATTTTTGCCTTAGATGTTCAGGGCAGAAAGGGTATTTTACTGTGTGGGGTCCTGAGCAAAATAGACAAGTAGGAGTTTGCCTAGTACATGATAAACCTTCATGATTCTGTGCACATATAAAGCAGCGAGGGGATGATCGGCACTGGGAAGTAATGTGGCCAAATCATTTATGACACTGATTGAGTGGCAAAACATATTTTTCTACTGGCATAGAGGTGTAAAAACAGTAAATATGTGGTGGAAGTTTTTGTCCAGAAAAAGTTAGAACTACTGTCTGAGTTGGAATCCATGAAATGTTGTTGCTGTCACTCTCTGATCGTCTATTGAGTCGGCGAGCTTTAATTATACCACCATATCCAGAGGGTATTTCTATAGCTGCTATTAATTCTTCTAATGTCCACTCTATGGAACTTGTCTGACTAGCCCCACGAGTGATACTATATGAGGATAGTTGCTTCATATTTAGAAGTCTGAAGAGCTGGGTGATCATAAAAAGTGTTTGCATCCGCTGCTGTTTTAAACTCAACCGATATCCTGTTTCGCCCAACTTTTTTGACTTCGTCACAAATATATTTTTAATATTATTATGATACAGAAAGTGACCGAATTTAATTGGTTTAAGAGTTACTCCGGACACTTGATCATTTAACATTTTACTTACGTGAACTAGAAAAGGCGCGGTATCATCTTGAGAGCACTTTACTTTTTTATTAATAAAATCAGGATGGGTATATGAGGATTGTATTGAAGGAAACTGTTGGTTTGGATCAGTAATAACTATTTTTGTGGATGGGCAGACCCATTACTTACTTGGCGCGTTTACGGTTAATAGGTTCTACATTATCAATGGGTAAAGAAAAGGAGTCATTGCGAACCCTTTCGGGATCGAGAGGTTCGTCCTCCATTATGTTTCTACAACTAAAACTTACATAAAAACGGCACAACTAAAACACATACTAATCTACAGATGTTAAAACCACCACCAAGACAAAAAAAAATACTATAGTGACTCAACAGCACTTCATAAAACGATAAATTTAAGCGAAAAAACTACGACACATCTCTCACTTAACCTCAAAGCAAAGTCCGCCTTTAAGTTTATTAAAACCTTTTGTTCCATATATTTATGATTTGACATAAAACAATACAAGCTAAATAGAACTTTATCACCTGAATGATCAGCATAATATGTGTATTACATTCCGTTTTAATGGAGATCTTAGAATGACAGTCACTGTTACTATGAGGAACCATAGAAAATCAAGTACCAACTTGGTTTTCTATAGGAGTTTTCATGTTAATAAATTGTTGACAATGATATATCCCAAGAAGAAAGGAAAGCTATTTTCACTGAAATGCATAGTTTTGTGTTGCACAGTTATATTGCTGTGAGAAAATAACTAATTATAAAAGAAAACTTCTTTCAATTGTTATTTTTATGTTGTCACTTTTAAATCTTCATTTCATATTACCCAAGTTTTATATTATTATGGATCTTTGGATATAAGGTTGGTTACAGCTATATTTAACAAAAATGAAATATGGATTTCAGATAATGCTAAATTAAAGTTATGATATTATTATATTATGCATATGATATTATTATATTCTATAGATATAATTCAAATAAATTTATCCTGCATATTAATAGTTGATTAACATAGAAGTTTCTTTGATCATGTGAACATATCTTTATATTAAACATAATTTTTTGTTAAATTTAAGTCTAATATGGGCGAACATACAAAAGTTGGGTAACTTTCAGGCATATTTTGTTTATCATACTTTTCAACTCAAATTTCTATAAATTTGGGTATTTAAGATAGATAATGTAATGAATATATTGATCTAAATAGGGCCAGTTACTTTTTTAAGTAGATTTTGAGATATTTAGATTGTTGTGAATTTGACTGCCAGGGGACTGACGAGGGTTTCATAGTACCAATTAAATACACAATTTCATAAGAAGTATAGGAAATTTATTAACACTGAGCTAATTTCTTTGAATCTAATAATTGCACGCATAATAACATAACATAATATAAAAAAATCTTTTAAATATTAAAATATTTAAGTAACTATTAACAATAACTATTCATTTAAATCTCCATAGTTCGTAATTGTCTGCTACAGATACATTTTTTTCTTCATGAGTCTTTATTTTAGTTTAGTTTTCTTCTAATTGTATTTTAATTATTTTGCCGAAAAGGGGCCTTCTTTACTAATTCCTTCTTTTTAGTTATATCTTCACCCATTTGTTCAATTATGGTTCTTGGCGTCTTTTCGACAGATTTTTTAACTTTGTTAATTAACTAGCTCGTTTATATTTTTGATACTGGGTATTTAGTTTAGTTACAAATTTTGAAATTACAGCTTCCACCTTTTTTATTGTTTATTTCTGTATCTTCGGTCTTCGTTAATAATATGTCTGTTTTCTTCAAGAACTATTATGGCTGTATTTTATTGTCAGTAGTTGAACGTCGTGTATTCTGACGTATAAAGTTCTGAGTGGTTCGATTCAACAGTTGTTATTTTTTGCATGTATTTTGATGAACTATATTATGTGAGTATACCGACAGCCAAGACTGCTGATGTGTTTGTACAGTAGGGCTACGATGACTATCCGAGTACAGAGCCAGAGTATGAAACCTATCCAACTGCAGAGAAGTGTAAGACAGGGTGGCGTTTTATCCTTGAAACTTCACCGCCGCATTGGAAGACGTTTTCAAGCTATTGGACTGGAAAGGATACAGTATTAACATTAATGGCGAGTACATCATTCACCTTCGATTTGCCGACGATATAGTCCTTATGGCAGAATCGCTGGAGAACCTAAGCACTATGCTCAATGACCTCAATAGTGCCTCCCAACAGATAGCTCTTAAGATGAACAGTTGTTGGGAGCACTAAGCTCGAAGTTGTTGACGAGTATGTTTACCTGGGACAAATAGTCCGACTAGGTAAGTCCAACTTCGACCGAGATGTCAATCGACGGATTTAACTCGTCTGGGCAGCTTTCGGGAAATTACGACACATCTTGTCGTCAAGTATACCTCAAAACTTCAAAACAAGATTGTACAACCAGTGCGTTTTACCAGTGATGACTTATGTATCTGAGTCGTAGTCCTTTACTGCTGGCCGTATGAGGAAATCAAGGCGCTCAGCGAGCTACGGAGAGGGCTATGCTCCAGGTTTCTCTGAGTGATAGACTTAAAAATTAGGATATCCGCAGTAGAAACAGAGTAACCGACATAGCCCAATGGAATAGTAAGCTGAAGTGGCAACGGGCCGGCCATATAGCTTGAAAAACTGACAAACGATAAGAAAAAAAGATTCTCGAGTGGCAACCTCGTACCGGTAAGCGAAGGGTAGGGCGTCCCTCCACTAGATGGAGTGACGACCTGGTAAGACATGCAGGAAGTTCATGGATGCAGGTGCCTCAGGCCTATCTTTTCAGCAGTGGACTTGTGAAGGGTTTTAATGATGATGATGATGATGATTTTGATGAATATTCTTTCCTTTTTTTGGTTATTTGTTGCTCCCGTGGTGTAATTTCTTTACTTCGACTTCTCTTTTCTTTCCTAATTTATTTCCCCTAGACAAATTTTGTTTTTTAGAAGGCGACATGATGTTTTTGGATTGAAATAAGTAAAAGAAATGCTTATACACGGTAACAGTTGAGATAAAAGTGATCTAAAACATTATAAAAATCAGTACCTTGAAACACGTCAGTCCTCTGACGCAATATCGAACAGGACTGACGCCAAAGTACTGATGAAAAGGACATAAATTTGAGTTTACAAAAGGAACTAATGTTTCTTTCGGTATTCTCGAATATTCACAAGCAACATTTTAACTCATAGTTAACTATGTATGAATCGAAATAAAACACAGGTATACAAAATAACGATTTACCACAATACTGAAATTTTGACTGGTTCGGCACGTGTACACGCGATAACCACGACTCTAACTCTGGCACAGCCAAGGCGGCCGTCAAATGGTAGGGTCTACAGGTAACTTCACTACTAACATTCAATATTTAACAAGGGTTTGACCTTGAGTCGGCGTTATTTTGCGAGAATTTCAAATTTGAACAACGCACAACGGACTGTCGAATGAAACTGAACACAAATATTCTTAATTTTCAAAAAATAACACTTAGAGCATTACATGATGAAAGTTGTGTTAGACATTATTAAGTACATTACAGATTGTATTGAAATATTAAGTATTCCTAAATTAATGGTAGTATATAATATACAGCCACTTGAATGTGCGTTTTTGGGATTGTGACATGCCAAAGTACTGACGTTTTGAGGATTTCTCGTGTTGTTTCACAAACTTGTTTTAAAATAAATACCTGAAATTCGGTGAACAAATGAACAATTGACTAAGTCAGATTTCTGAATGAGCGTAAGCTTGGATTGAATTTCTTTTTATATGTAAAAACAATTTAAGTTGTTTTATATTCTAACTAGCTTCGGTTACCCGCGGCTTCGCCCGCATGGTCACTGGGAAATGAACTATTCATTGCTTTTTGAATTGAAAGAAAACTGAGTTTTATAGATTTCTCAGAGATGCAGCCATTAAAAGGAAACTGAGCAAAATTGATTAGTCAGCCCATTTAAATGTTTTGAAACGTAGCGTATAGGAAAGCATGAAAATAGCCTGTTTATTCCAAATGGAAATGGGATATTTTATTAATTAAAGGAAACTGAGCATAATTATCCGTCAGGGATGCAGACTTTTGAAAAGAAACTGAGCTAAATTGATTCGTCAGAGATGCAGTTTTCTGAATTGAAAGGAAACTGAGCCAAATAAAAGATCCGTCAGAGATGCAGCCTTTTGAGTTGAAAGGAAACTGAGCTTAATAG